>QGSO01000336.1:582122-894622 GCA_011037825.1 Carya cathayensis | reverse complement strand
GGCTTTTTTATAACTTTCTATTCATGATTCAACCCTACAATGGGGAGCTTCAACCTGCAAAAATGGGATTTGAGACTGAACTGTTCTGGATGCAAATTCATAATCTTCCTCTAGGGCTTATGACAAAAAAGTGGGGCCAACAAGTAGGGGGGTTGGATATGTGCATGAGATTGATGTGGCTAATGATGGGGTTGGCTGAGGTAAATCTCTTAGGGTGAAAGTTGAGATTCCAGTAAGGCAGGTCATTACTCGTGGTCGAATTATTATGGCAAATAGGAAGAAGCTCTAGGTTAGTTTCAAGTATGAAAAGCTTCCCAGGATTTGTTTTAACTGTGGTTGGTTGCTGCATGGAGAGAAAGGCTGTTTATCTGGGTATCAAGCTTAGAATTCTGGACCACAATATGGGTCTTGGCTTCGAGCTGAGGAGAATTATAGGCGCCGAAATTCAGGTTGGTCATCTGAAGGTATTTTGGGGACAGAGATGAGGAGGTCACGAAGGATCCTACTAAGGTGCTGCCTCACAGTGAGGCTGAAGGTTTGATGGGTAGCACGGCGGTTGGGAGGACTCAGGCTAATTCAGAGCAGGGGCAAGTTGGGGATTTTGGGAAAAAATTTAGATATCTTAGTGGCGAGTTTCATCGCTTAAAAACAGGTATTGCAATTTTGAATGATGTTTAGGAGAATTGTAGTGGAGTTAGGAGTGACTTCCTTTCAATTCGGGATATGGGGGTATCTGCAAGAAGTTTAAATGAAGCCGTTATGGAAGAGGTAGGATTGGGCAGTTTAAAATCCCAACTAATATTGGTTCATGGGCAAACAATGAAATACACTTGGAGGTTGATGGGCCAAAGGTGGTTAATAGGGCCGAACCAATTGACTTGACTTCCAGGCCCATTGATGGCATTTGTTATAATCACCAGTTACATGGAAAACTCCAGCATGATATGGTGAAGGACGTGATGACTAAACAGAATCTTGGCATAGGAGAAAAGAAGTGGAAGAGATGAGCTAGAGCTTCTAGTGGAGTTACATTGTAGACAGTTTCTCGAGCAGGGACAAAATGCAAGAATGGAGCTGCATATGAAACTAGTGCCTACAAGGTAGGCACTAAAAGAGGTAAGAAATTATCTTTGCTTGATGAAGTTGATGAGCACCCTCTTGATATTACAAAGGTGGAGGCTAGTTGCCAACCCTACCGAACCCAATGAAAATATTAAGTTGGAACTTTCGGGGGCTTGGGAACCCTCGAACAGTTCAAAGCCTTTGTTATTTCTTAAAGGCTCAAGGTCTCGAGGTGGTTTTCTTGATGGAAACCAAGCTATCAAAGGTATAGGCTTCCAAAATTGTTAAGAAGGTTAAGTTTGATTGCTTTGTGGTGGTCGATGTTGTTGGCAAGAGTGAGGGGTTGATAATTATGTGGAAACAGGAAGTCTCATTGGAGTTAGTTAATTATTCTCATAGGCACATAAATGAGTTTGTTAATAATGAGGATGATGACACTAAATGGTTGCTAACCTATTTTTATGGGCATCCTGAGATAGTATAGAGAAGGGAGGTGTGGCAACTCCTTAAATATTTCAATCCTATTAATTTTAATGAGATTCTTTACCATGTTGAGAAAGTAGTGGGTAGGGAGAGAGCTGAAAATTGGATGGCTCTTTTTCAAAGGGTTTTAGAGGAAGGCAATCTGTTTGATCTAGGATAGAAGGGTGCAAAATTTACATGGTTTAACAAACATGAGGATGAGACTTTTACCAAGGAGAGATTGGATCAAGTTCTTGGTAATAGTAGTTGGATGGAATGTTTTTTTTATTTTAAACTTGTTACTTTGCCTGCCATATCTTCAGATCATCAACCTATTATGTTAGATTTTAGGAAGGCAGGGAGTGTGAGGGTGCGGTAGCAATACCATTTTAAGTATGAAGCAAACTATTCAAAGGAAGAAGGCTACAGTGAGGTTATAAAGATTGCTTGGGAGAGTAGTGGTTTATCAATAACAGTAGGAGATTACAAGGGAAACTGGAATTGTGCACAAGAAGACTGCAATTTTGGAGCAAAAATTTATCTCTTGAAAGATCAACTGCCATTAAAGAGAAGACCAAGCTTATTAAACAAATTCAAGTTAATGAAAGTACTGAAAATATCGAACAGCTGAAAAGGCTGCAAAGTGAACTAGGTTTTCTGTTGGAATAAGAGGATACAAAATGGAAACAAAGAGTTAAAAGACATTGGTTGGCACAAGGGGACAAAAATACAAAATTCTATCATGCTTGTGTAAATCAACAAAGAAAAAAGAATTTGATCACCAAGATTATGGATGGAGCTGGCCAATTCTTGCACTTTATTGAGGACATTGCAGGTAGTTTTAGAGATTATTTTTCTCGGGTTTATAAGTCCTCATTACCATTAGATAGAGTTGTTCAGTAGTGTATTATGGGGTTTCAACAAAAAGTTTCAGCGCATATGAGAGCTCAGCTTGATGAAGTTTTTACCAAAGAAGAAGTTGAATTAGCATTGAAGCATATGTCTCCATTATAGCGCAAATTTCTTTCAGGATCATTGGAAAATTGTTGGGAATGATGTGACACAAGCAGTGCTTCATTTTCTTCTAAGTGGGGAGATGCCTCCAGGTTTGAACCGTACACTTATTGCTCTAATTCCTAAGGTTAATTCTCCCAAATTTGTTCATGATGATAGACCTATTAGCTTATGCAACGTGTGGTATAAAATTATTTCTAAGGTGTTGGCAAATAGAGTAAAGCATGTATTAAAAAAAATTATCTCATGGAACCAAAGTGCTTTCATACCTAGGAGATTAATTTCTGATAATATAATGGTTGCATATGAGCTTCTCCACTCCATGCAATCAAGACAGGGAAGGGAATGAAGTATGGCCATTAAAATAGATATGTTAAAAGCCTATGATCGTGTTGAATGAGTGTTTTTGGAAGCCATGTTAGAAAGACTAGGTTTTTAGTGCAAAATGGATAAAGTTGGTTATGGTTTGTGTCAAATCTGTGAGCTACTTAGTTGTGCTTAATGGAGTTCCAAGTGAAGTTATCATGCCAACTAGAGGGTTGAGGCAAGGAGATCCATTGTCACCTAACCTCTTTTTAATATATGCTGAGGGTTTTAGTCTATTGATGAATAAAGCTGAAGAGAGGGGTCTTATAAAAGGGGTATCAGTAGCAAGGGGAGGTATTATGTGATATTGTGCAAATCAAGACTTGAGGAGTGGTATAATGTTCTCTCTATTCTCAAACAATATGAAGAGGCTTTTGGTCAAACATTGAACCGACATAAATCATCTCTCTTATTTAGTTCCAATACTAGAAAGGTTACAAAGCATAGCATTTCTCAAATGGTTGAAGGGGTAACTTGTGGCAATTACAACAAGTATTTAGGGTTGCCTACTCTTGTAGGAAAATCCAAATTCATTACGTTTAGGGGGCTAAAAGAGAGGATTTGGAAAAGGATTTCAAGCTGGAAAACAAAGCTTCTTTCTATTGTAGAGAAAGAGATCTTAATAAATAGTGTCTTATAGGCAATTCCAACCTATACAATGAGTGTGTTTAGGTTGCCTAAGATGCTACTACACTAGATTGAGGCTCTAATTGTAAATTTCTGGTGGAACCATAACAAAGATGGGAAGGGCATGCATTGGAAGGCTTGGAGTAGTCTTAGCTATTCTAAGAACATGGGAGGACTTGGCTTTCGAGATCTAAATTGTTTTAATAGGGCTCTTATTGCTAAACAAGGATGGCAGATTCTTAAAGAGCCTAACTCACTTCTTGCTTGTATCTTCAAAGAAAAATATTTCCCTACTTGTAGTATGACAAAGGCAAAGATGGGGACACTGTTCGTCACAAATTTGGAGGAGCTTAAGGTCTATAATGGACTTGATAAAGGCTAGTATGATTTCGAGAGTAGGAAATGGGAAGAGGATAAGGATATGCAAGGATAAGTGGATTCATACTCCTACTACTTTTCAAATTCAGTCTACTGTCAGAAATCTAGATCCTAATGCTACTGTGGATGTTTTAATTGATGCTGAGCATAAGGCATGGAGAACAAATCTAATTTATGATACTTTTGGGTAAGAGGAAGCTCACACAATCTATTGTATACCGATAAGCTCTGGTGGATATGATGATCAACTCATTTGGGACTTAACTGAAAAGGGCATTTTCTCAGTAAAAAGTGCCTATTATACAGACTTTATGAAAAAAATATCTGAGAAGGGAGAATAATCTAGTGGAGGGCAAAATGATGTTATTTGGAAAAAAGTATGGAATCTAGATACCCTTGGGAAGGTTAAACAATTGGTTTGGAAAGCTCTTAATGATATTCTACCTACAAAAGGAAAGTTACATAAACGAAACATACTAGATAGCCCATTGTGTCCAATTTTTTTGCAAGAGGTGGAATTTTGTCATACATGTCCTTTGGGATTGTCCTGTTGTAGGTGATGTTTGGGGGGACTTGAACAGTGCTGTCAAGAAATGGAGTAGAAGTTTTCCAGACTTTTTTTGATTATGGACTGAATTGCAGCATAGATTGGAAGATGAGCAATTAGATTATGTGGCAACTGTTTTGTATGGTATATGGAGGAGAAGAAATGAGTTTATTTTTCACAGTAAGTTTAAGGCTCCCTCTTTGTTGTGTCAAATAGTTGCAAATGATGTAGATCTATTTAAGCAGATGCAAAATGTGGATCGAGCTACAGAACAAATGGATAATAGACAGATTGATACTGTCCAAGTGCAGACATGGAAACCACCACCAGCTGATTTTTTCAAGGTTAATATAGATGCTGCTTATGACAAAGAAAGCTCACGAATGGGAATTGGAATTTTTAGAGGATACAGAGGTGATATTGTGGTTGTTTTAGCTACACCAAAAGAGTATGTATTTTCAGTAGCTACAGTTGAGGGCTATGCTTTATTGAGAGCAATTAAATTGTGTGATGAGCTGGGCTTGAACAAGATTGAATTTGAGGGGGATGCAAAGGCCATTGTTGATATTGTTAATGGTGGAGCCACAAATCATTCTTGCTTGGGTCAGATTATAGATGATATTAAGCTAAGATTGACAATACACCCATTTTTGTCTCCGGCTTATTATAGTAGGCATGGTAATAGAGTTGCACATGCAGTTACAAAACTAGCCTTATCTTTAGATATTGAGAATTTATGGATGGAGGATGGCCCTATATAGATTCTTTCTATTATTTCACCTGAAAATCATTGTATTGATTGATTATTGAATGGAAGGTGATTTTGAAAAAAAAAAAAAAAAAGAATCTCACTGATCCTACCATTACTAAGCAAATAGCATAATGTATTCAATGTTTCCATATTTATCCTATCATGTGCCATACAAATTCATTCTTTATGATGCAATTTCTAAACTTTAGGCTACAATTTCTCTTCTTATATTTAAGTGTACATCTCTTGTAAATGAAATCATCAATATTTATCTATAAATTTTAGGCTACAATTTCTCTTCTTGTATTTAAGTGTACATCTCTTTTAAATGAAATCATCAATCTTTTTACTATTTCTTACCAATAATCACATAAATTCCCAAATTGAGAATCTCCTACTCAACCAACCATTTTATGGTACTAAGGCTGTTAGCATCGGGAAGGGATCAAATCTGCCCATTACTAATATTGGTTCCACTTCTCTCCTCACTAATTGATCTTCTTTTTACTTAAATAACATACTTCATTGTCCATAAGCTTCTAGTAATTTGTTGTCTATTCAAAAACTTTGGGTCGATAGCGATTGTCATTTTATACTCATTACTGATCATTTTCTTGTGAAGGACAACCACACACAGAGAATCCTTTTAAGGATATTGTTAATCATGTAGTCCTAAAATTTCAATTTCCAGTCAGTATTATAGGCTCTTCTCATTTATGTGAATCCTGTCAATTAGATAAGAATAAGGGATTACCTTTTACTGAAAGTTCTCGCAAGATATATTCTCCTCTTGACTTGATACATTCTGATATTTGGTCTTCACATATAAAGTCTGTTGACGGATTTCAATATTATGTAATCTTCATAGATGATTACTCAAAATTCACATGGTTCTTTCCCCTTAAGCTTAACTATGAAGTTTTAGTTTGCTTCATCAAATTTAAGTCTCTTGTTTAAAACCTAATCTCCCAAAAGATCAAAAGTTTCCAATCTAATGTAGGGGTTAATTCACCTCCTTTCTATTCAAACAGTTCTTCACCACACATGGCATTCATCATCACATCTCATGTCCTCATACAACACAACAAAATGGGCTAGCTAAAAGAAAGCACCGCACATTGTGGAAACAAGATTAGCTCTTCTGTCCACATCTTATCTACTAAAAGATTTTTGGACAGATGCCTTCTCAACCTCTATTTATCTCAAAAATCTTCTTCTTACTCCAGTTCTTCAACTCTCCTCTCCTTATGCCAAATTATTTTACAAAATTCCTGATTATTGTTCCTTCCAAACATTTGGTTGTGCTTGTTTTCCTTACCTCAGGCTATACGATCAGCACAAGTTAGAGTTTCGAACAAAGAAATGCATTTTTCTTGGTTATCCCTCTAACTATCATGGATACCATTATCTTGATCCCACAATAAACAAGAAATGCATCTACCAACATCTCACATTTGAAGAAAAATGTTTCCCATTGAAGGATATTTTCACATCTTCCTCACTACCATGCAAGAATTCTCACTCAAGTAATGGTTTCTCTCCAATTTCTCTACCACCTCTACTTTCCACTACGCTTAATAACTTTACTCCTTTCTCTATATTAGCTCCTCTTGCTTCCTCAACACCTTACACACAAATAGTAATTCTTCCTCGACACCCTCTCAAACTACCTCCCTTACATCTCCTCCTACCTTTACTTCCCAATTACCCTTGCCTTCTAATCCCATGACCACAAGATAAAAAATTGGCATATCTTACCCAAAATCATTTCCAGATTACCACCTCTATTACCCTACATCCCATTCAAGCATTTCATACCACCCTTCTGCCCTCTAAACCTAAAACCTTTAACCAAGCTGCCAAGTCCTTAGAATGGCAGGAATCCATGACCAAAGAACTCAATGCCCTTAGAGCCAATCAAACACTGACACTACGTCCACTACCTACTAATCAAAATGGAATTCATTGTAAGTGGATGTTTAAGGTTAAACAAAAGTCCGATGGGACACTTGATAGGTATAAAGCATGTCTCGTAGCTAAAGACTTTCAACAAAGGGATGGTATTGACTACACTAAGACCTTCAGCCTAGTAGTCAAACCAGCAACCTTAAGAGTGTTCCCTGCCTTGGCGATTCATTTTGGTTGGGACATCAAACAACTTGATGTCTCTAATGCATTTCTCCATGGTCATCTACAAGAGGTAATCTACATAGAACAACCACAAGGATTCCTAGATACCAATTTTCCTCATCATATGTGGAAACTCCATAAATCCATCTATGGTCTCAAGCAAGCCTCAAGGGCTTGGTTTCAAATACTCTCTCAAGTACTACTTGCTCTCAGATTCTTAGAGTCATAGGTGGATCATTCTTTGTTTACTTTTCATCAAAATAACATCCACATTTACTTACTAATCTATGTGGATGATATCATAGTTACTGGTACCCATGCCACTCATATTTCTTCCTTGATTCAGCATCTGTGTCAAGAGTTTACTATGAAGGACCTTGGTGACCTCTCTTTCTTTCTTGGCATTCAGGCCATCAGAACTTCTTCTTGCCTTCTCTTAAATCGATCCAAATACATCTGAGACATTCTTCATCGAGCTCACATGGTTGGTACCAAATCATGCTCTTCTCCTCTTACTGTTGGCACAAAGCTCCCTCAAAAGGATAGTGATCTTTTAGCTAATGGAACTGAATATCGAAAAATTGTGGGGGCATTACAATATTGTACCTTGACAAGACTTGAGATTGCCTACTCAGTCAATCTATTGTGTCAGTTTCTACATTCCTCCACTACATCTCACCAGGTAGTAGCCAAAAGGTACAATTAATCATGGATTGAATTTCACAAAAGATTCTTTTGCACTCACAACCCTTTGTGACTCAAATTAGGCTGGTTCAGCAGATGGTAGAAGATCAACTAGTGGTTTTGGCATCTATCTTGGTCCTTGAATCATTTCTTGGAGTGCCAAGAAACAACCAATTGTCTCACGCAACAGTATTGAAGCAGAATATAAGTCTATAGCTCTTGCGAAACTAAATTCCATTGGTTGAGAATGGTCATTCAAGACTTGCAAATTTTTTTCCCTCAGCCCTGATAGTTTGGTGTGACAACCTAGGAGCCATTTCACTTGCCTCCAACCTAATATTTCATGATTGAACCAAACACATTAAAGTGGATTTCCACTTCATTAGACAAAAAGTACTAAAAAATGATATTTAGCTTAGACACATCTCCTCTACAAAACAACATGCTAATATTTTCACCTAGGTACTTACCACTACTCGTGTCCTCCGCCTTCGTGACAAGCTAATGATTTGGTTCCTTCTCATTAGTTCAGGAGGGGTGTTAGCAAGACCTTTCCAGACAACCCCAACTCATTAGCATCTTTGTATTTGTGCCAGAATCAAGCAGATCAGCAAATTAAAGACCAACTCATTATCCTAGCTTTACTGAGTAAATAATATAATGTACTTCATATTTCCATATTTGTCCTATCATGTGCTGTAAAAATTCATCCTTTATGATGCAATCTCTAAATTTTAAGCTACAATTTCTATTCTTCTTGTATTTAAGTGTACATCTCTTGTAAATAAAATTATCAATCTTTTTACCATTTCTTGCTTTCTTACACATCAATGGAATAAGAATCATAAAAATATGCTCAAGTGTGTTAAGGCACTCTATAGAAATAAAAAAAGATAGTAAATGTTGGTTGAAAATTGAAAATGTAAAATTAAACCATATAAGTGGCAGAGCATGATCGCTGGTTTGGAGAAAATGGGCAGCAAATCAGTCCAAAGGTGTCACAAGGAGGAAGAAGAAGACAATGATAAACATCTAAGACTAGATGTTGATAGTGACGAAGAATCAAATGCACCAACAAGAGGTGGTGGCGAAGATGGAACTTGGTGGGCACGTCTAGTGTTGTGTCCTGTATAAGTGATTTGAGTAAAAGAAGAAATTGTTCATTGGTCAAGTCTAAACTTGTTGTTTGTGTATAAAAATGTGTTTATACTTCTTATTATAATGAAATATTATAATCAATGATGAGGCTTATAAATTTAGCTTATCTAACGATGATGTGGTCATTTGTCATTACTGGATGTTAACCCTTTTCACATTGTGTCTACTCCAAAGCTGAACTGTTGGCTGAATTGTTACAATGTTTCAAGTTTCCTACCAAATAAGATATCTTTATATTATTATATATTATCTGTTGGGATTTCAATAAACTTTGATATAAAATTATTGACTAATAATACGATATATAGCTTTAAGGCACACAAGTCTTGCATATTCTTTTTTTTTTTTTTTTTAATGAAGTTCACTACTAGAAATAAATCTTTTCATGTAGATTTCATATTTTTCCACTTTTTTCAAAATGAATACATGGAACTTAAAGTCTTAAACATTTTAAGATTATACAAATAATTTTTAAATGATTTATACTAATGCAAACTTTTTGTTGAGGATTTCACTTTTATTCAAAATAAATTATATAGGAGTTATTGCATAACATTTATTGGGTACGTTGCTCACTAATTATTGAATGGTACAAAATAGATAGTTTGTGATTTTGATAGTGTGATGGCCGCAACCTCTACTTGGGATGGAACAGAGACTTAGAGCGTCGGAACATGTAACACAAGCTTACATACATGACAGTTAACATGCAATGTATTGTATAAGTGCAACTAGCAGGATGTAATATTCATAGCGAATTATGGGTGACAAAACAAAGCTTATGCCATAATAACTAAAAAACATTCTAAATTCATTAATAACCTTCATAAGTTCAAACCAAACAGTAGCATAATCTTAATACTTCTAGTCATCATAAAAAGTCTCCAAAACTAGATTATCTGCTTCATGCGTTCTAAGGCATGAAGGGTTAGTGCTATAAACATCAGGATAAGGTCCAGTCTTTTCTCGAGAACTAGTTCCCCCTCAATCAGTTGGATCCACCGTACCATCAAGTCCATCCTCCTCAAGTCCTGACACAATCTCTATCATTCCAAGTGGGTCTACAAGGTGTGAGATTTACTTGAAATCTTAGTAAGTTAAACAACAAACGTACACAAAGATAAATTATACATCATGAATAATAAATATGAAATGTAGAAAAAAAAATCAGTCTCCCATCCAGATTCCTCAACATTTCAGAAAAACTAAGACATACATTTTCTTACAGAGAACATTTTTTCACTTCACTGACATAAATATTATAATATTTCATCATTATTAGCAATTCATACTTAATCGTAATATCATAACGCGTAGTATTGTGACATTTTCCCATATGCACTGTGAGTACCTGCTAGTAACCGTAGTACAACTCACGTTGAAACTATGATATGAACTCCAATCGACTCGCTTTGAGACCCAACAACAATATTGGAAAAACAAATCCAAGAAATCCAAACTCAAGTCAATGGATGGAGAATCTAGACCATTTGAGATCTCGTTTCAAGAACCTAGATTATATTAAAGTCTAGACCCATTGAAGAACCTGTCTCATGGACCTAGATTACAAGGAGGAACGCCACAAAAGTTGTGATTTATTTTTGATAAGTTCAGAAGTTCAATCAAAAACAAGAAGAGTAAACTAAACTCACCAATAAAATTCAATAATGTCTAACCTGCTCAAAAGAGACTACAACTAATTTAAATAAACAATCCCTAAAAACCCTAGTGAATAGTGCGGCGGTACTGTAGCGTGAACAGTGCCGTGCAACAGTACTTCTAAAACCCTAGTTCAAATAAAATAATAACTTTCCAAATAAGCACTTGGCCAAAATACAATGCCTTCCCAAAAATCTTAGTTCATTAGAAATAAGACGTGGGCTGGACATCACCCAGACCCAATTATTCTAGATTAATTCGTATAACTAATAAAATAAGCCATTTTAATGAAATAAATAAGTCCATGGCCTTCAATAACAATAGGCTCAAGTCGTGTCTTCCATAACTTGGATCAAGTGGATCAAAACTGGTTCTCCTTCTTTCAAGTCCATCATGAGTGTTGGGCTCTTGCTAGCTTCATCCCAATTGGATTGCACCAATTCTTCAATTGTTTCCTTGATTTTCATGGCTCTTAATCTTGTAATTGATCCTTAAGACTTGGTCCACCTTAGGGCCCATCACTAGTTGTTTGCAAACTCATTCTCAATGCATTAGTAACATAATATAACATCATAATATCATAACATGTACACCCACCAGCCTTGGGTGCCATAAAATTTGACTTCACTCCTGTATTCTTTAAAAAGAACTCATTTGAAACTGGTTGACTGTTCTTCATCAACCTATAAGTTACCACTCCGTTCTTAAACACTCTAAAGTGGACAGAAGAGTTTCATTAGGATAATTCTCCATCCTAGTCTTTGGGGTCATAACAAAATTATTTTTCATGTTATGTTGAAAAAATATGATTCATAACATGTGACACGTGTAGCATATTTTCGTGTGAAAATGACATTTATATGCAATGTGCTAAAATTGGTGAAAATATCGCATGTCATATATTTATGCACTCAATGTATCATATAACATAATATTTTATCTTTAAAATAAAAATTATAACATGAATGTGGCATTTATTAATAAATCATAAATAATTCATCATTATGTAACAGTGTAAGTTAGAGGTCAACTTACAAACTTACTGAATTTGAAAGGTCGTAGTAGCTAAAATAAAATTTGTACTAAGTTAGGATTTATAATAATATGGGAAGATGTCCATAATTAAAAGTCTTCAAAAATGGATATTTACAAAAATACCCCTAAACTCTAAAAAATTGCCACTAAAGCCCTAAATTTTTCACTATTTGTAAATAAACCTCAAATTTAACCAAACTTCATGGACCTTATATTTTTCATAACCGAAAACTATCTATACCTTTAGAATTGTAAAATTCAAAGTGGAACTAGCTCAACACACAAAACCTGTGGTATGCACTCTAGTTGATGCCTAAGTGTGTTTTCAACTATTGATCCCTATGAATGCAAGCTTATGTAATTTTCATAAATAAAAAAATGACCACTATAGTCCTTAATTTGATAGAAGCAAATTCTTGGTTGAGCAAGTTCATCCCAATACTTAATCATGGTTAAAAACCTTAATTTTCAGTAATCTTTCATTAACTAAGCATGACGTTCTTATCCTTAAATCACAAATGCATGCTTTCAAATTCACCAAAACCTGTATTTTCATTCTTATCCCAACCACAAGGTTTTTTAAATGCTCATTGATCAACCCTAGGTAAAATAATTCAAAACTTCATGCCTTAATCATAACTTAATTAAAAACCATGTATGCTTGATGATCAGCACAAGGTAGAATCAAAACCTATCATGACATGCTTCTAATTTCAAAATAAAACCTTCAATGATCATTCTAAGACATTAATAAAGCATATCAAAATATGCTAAGACATTCCATGGCCAACTTAAAACAATTTAAACTCTTAAACCATTCTTAATAAGCCCGGTTTTGAATTAAGCATGGTAACCTTATCTAAACTCAACCAAAATTTATTCCAATACTTGAAAACAAGACTTAACATGTAAACTAAGATATAGGGTAAGAAAAATTATAAATTTCGTGGCCCACTCAAGCTTGCAACACAAGAACTGACAAGAACTTCAAGAACACTCAAGCACGCACACACCTTTCGGTTTCTCTCAAAACTAAGGGGGAAGATGGCTCTCAATACTCAAGAGGATCTGGAGTTGAGGTGTGGAAGAAGTGAGAGGGTGGAGTGGATTTTTATAGGTAGCAAAGGGAGAGGAGATTCTGGCCTAAGCCCATGGGGATTGGGTGATGTGGGCAGTGGTGTAAGGAGCTGAAGTCTCAGCATGCACTTCATCATCTTGTGTCACTTGTGCAGAGTGAATAGTGCCCTAAAATCACCATGAATTCATCCATTTAGGTGCTAAAATAATCCTAGGGGTGCTTTTCAGGTCGTGGTTCAGAAGAAAGAAAAGAAAAACAAACAAAAATTAAGCATGAAGCTGACAGATTCAAGGATGGCTTATTGGACAGTTTTGATCATGGCCTTGACTCACCCTCTTGTCCTTTCTTCATGGCTGCTTTGTGTAGGTCATAAACCATTATTGAAAGGCTTTTTAGGCGAGGGAATGGTTCTTGGCTGGCTGGCAAGTGATCATGAAGTGGCAGCTAAAATAAAAGGGGTGAAGGGAAGTGGGTTCCAAAGTGAAGGTGGCTTGATGCCTTCGGTTTTGTGCTTTCTTTGGGTGGGAAAAAAATTGGTCAAATGCTCAGGATGACCATGAGGGCTTCTTGGGGATTAGGTGGCGTGAAGTGGTGGCTTGGCCATGGTTGGAAGTGAGGTTGAAAATCAACCATCTTGGTTCTTATCCAACTAGTGCCCAAGGTGAAATCGGTTTTGGTGTTTTGGATTGGTTCTTGAAACCAAACTAGTCCAAGGCTTGGTCTGGTTCGGAGGGATATCATGAGGTGTTTAAAGACCATAGTTCCCTTGAGGAAAAGGCATAAAAAGATTGGGCTTAAGGGAAAAGTAGTCCATTGCACACAAAGGGCACACATGTGTGCCGATTGGTGTAGTTTGGGGTTTTGATATGTCATTTCTCTTAATGATATGTGTGGAGGTTTATCTAGGGTCCTAATATGATCTAAGAATTATGTAATTGAATAATGAAACAAGAAAATTTCATATCAAAAAGGCTAAAGAGATTAAGAAGGAAAATCAAGCTCAAAATAAGGTTTAAAGATCACTAATCATGGATAAGTTGATTAATGGTCTTAACCCAATTTCAAAACTTAATTTGGGTTCAAAGAATCACTTAGGGTATGATATGGGATTGAGGAAACCCATAGTATGGTGTATTGGGCTTCAAATTGAAGAGTGAATAGAAGCAAAACAAGGCTTTGGACCTTGTTGGGCTTAAAAGGGCCATAAGTGTGAGTGGAGGTTTTATGGGCTTTGAGTGTGGGTTGATGGGAGGCCTTTGTTTCCATATTTTCAGGGATTATGAGAGGCCTCAAGATCCACAAAGATGGGGCTTGAAAGGCTTACATTGACCTAATTGGGCCATGGGTCAAGCCTATACCAAGTTAGGCCCAAAAGGCCTTATGTCTTCTTAACCTTGGGCCAACCCTTATCCTACCAAGGCTTGCATTCCTATGAGACTTGGTTTAAGGCTTCTAAGTCTTGGGCCATTCACATTCTAAAATTCTTAAGGCTTAATAGGATTATTAATGGGCTTACTTCTCTAATCCTTAATGCTTAATAATTAATGACACTAATTAGTTGGGTCAATTCTAGGGATTTTAAAATCACCGCAAGTAATCCTTAATTCTGACGTTTTTCATTTCGCCACTAAATTCCGGTGCGAAGTTGGGAAATACTGAGATAGAATTCACTGTTCACTTTTTTATGATGACTTTTATACTTATTGCGACAATTTTTGTTGTTGCAACAACTATTTTTACTGTAGCGGCATTTTCTTTCCATCGAATAGGAAAATCACCACAAAATCTACTTTTTGTGGCAAAATTTTTGTTGTAAAAGTCACTCGTGTCGCCATAAAAGAGATTGTCAAAAGTACAATGCTTATTTGCAGCCAATTAATGCTTATTTGTAGCTGTTGAACCTAAGGTTTCAAGTTTTGTGTAATTATATATTTACACATGAATTTTGATGATAACAAATGAATTCAAAGAATGAAGGAGTCTCAAGCTCAAGTTGTCCACACAATGGAGTCAAGCACATCAAGGAACCAAGCATGAGCAAGAAGGGAACAAGTTCACATTAAAGTCATAGAGTAATGTTGTAAATCTCTTCAAAATTCGAAATTAGGATTAAGGCTCAAAAATTAATATTTTATCATAAAGCATTAAAATACATTTTCCACATGTGCATGAATATTTTGAAAATTAAATTTGAAAATTTTGAAAGATAATTGATTGTCATCTTTCACATGTGCATGCCATGATTAAAGGTTTGAACTTTGAAAATATTAAAGATGATTGATTGTCATCTTTCACATGTGCATGTTTTATTTGAATATTTTCAAAAGTGATTGATGCTTTTCTTGACTTATGCAAAAGGAAGATGCCTTTGTTTGAAAATTTTGAAAAGTAAAGTGTGCTCCTTTTGTCATATGCAAAAAGTAAAAGATTAGGTTTGAATTTTTTGAAAAGTAAAGTGTGCTCATTTTGTCACATGCAAAAAGTAAAAAGATTAGGTTTGAAATTTTTGAAAAATGAATGATGATGTCTTTGACATGTGAATCTTTTTAAATTTGAATATGAAGTCTCATATGCCTATAAATAGATCATTTGAGAGCTTCACATTCACAACACCAAGAGCATACAACTCTCATTCAAAGCTTTCATTCTCTCTTCTCTAAGCATTGAGCCTTAATCCTTTTTCATTTTGAGAGATATAGGTTGTGCTGTATTGTTCTTATTTCACTCATTGAGGAGTGTTTTCTGATATTCTACCCACTATCAATTCTTGTATCAGTAAAAGGGTGTGTACAACCCTTGTGCGTGTAGAAAGTGTTCTACACAGGGAATCGTTGAATCACCACGTGTAAGGTGATTGCAAGTGTAGAGGGTGTTCTACACGGATCCTTTGTAGCGGTGTTGTTCAAAGGTGTAATAGGTTTTTACCTCCACCTGAAGGAGGTTGAATAGTGAATTCGGGGATCCTCAAGGGGTAGCTTGAGGCGAGGACGTAGGCAGTGGGGCCGAACCTCGTTAACATACTGAGTTTGATTCTCTCTTACCCTTACTCTTTATATTTATTGCTATTTCGTATTTTGTTTATATTTGATATTGTATATTTGATTTATAATTTTTTTTTTTTTTTAAATACAACTCAATTCACCCCCCCTCTTGTGTTAGTCATCTGGGCAACAATTGGTATCAGAGCTAAAGCTCTGTTATAAGATTAACTATCTTTTGAGTTAAGATCTTATGGCTAACATTGCAGCTTCATTTGGTGAAGGTCAATCTAGCAGTCGGCCTCCACTCTTTTGTGGAGACAATTATTCATTCTGGAAAGTTAGAATGAGAATATTCCTTCAGGCTCAAGGTCGAGAGATCTGGAAATGCATTGTAAATGGACCTTATATTCCAACAAAAGTGGTTGGTGGAGTAAAGGTCAAAAAGGAAGAAGAAGAGTTTGATCGTGAAGACGATAGACTTTATACTTTGAATTTAACTGCTATGAATTTATTATATAATGCTCTCAATGGTAATGAGTTTAATAGAGTAATGACTTGTGCTACGGCAAAAGAAATTTGGGATAACTTGGAAGTTACTTATGAAGGAACTTCTCAAGTTAAGGAATCAAAAATTTATATTCTTACTCATGAATATGAAATGTTTAAGATGAATGATGATGAATCTATTTCTAGCATGCACACTCGTTTTACTAACATCATAAACAGTTTGACAGCTCTTGGTAAAGTTTATTCCAAAGTGGAAATGGTAAGAAAAATTCTCAACTCTCTACCAAAACGTTGGGAATCAAAAGTGACAGCGATTCTTGAAGCTAGAGACCTCAAGAAGCTCGAAGTGAATGAACTCATCGGGTCACTTATCACCCATGAGTACACATTGAAAAGAGGAGAAGAAGAAGGAAAGCCAAAGAAGAGCTTGGCACTTAAAGCTGTTCCTCATGAAAGTGAAAGTGATGAAGATGAGGAAAATGACGATAAAGATGAAGAAGTTGCGATGATAACAAGAAGAATTCAGAGATTCTTAAAGAAAAATAAAACTCCTCCGAGGAAATCATTCAAAAAGTTTTCCAAGAAAGATTCAGGTAAAAATGATACTTTAATTTGTTATAAATGCAATAAGCCTGGTCATATCAAGCCAGATTGTCCCCTGCTAAAGAAAGATCGAAACAAAGGCAAGAAAGCAATGAAAGCTACATGGGATGATGATTCAAGTAGCTCAGATAGTGAAGCAAGCAATGAAGAATCAGCAAATCTCTGTCTTATGGCTAAAGATGATATTGAGGTAACAAATTTTGATAATATTGAAAATCCTTCATATGAAGAATTGCAAAATGTTTTAGAAGAGGTATATGAAGAATTTGAAAAATTGGGTATCAAATATACTGCTTTGAAAAAGAAAAATTCTTCTTTAACAAACGAAATTGATATTTTAAGAAAAGAAAATATTGTTTTGAAAGACGAAAATCTTGAGTTGAAGAAAAAGAAAACTGATTTAGAAAATATTGTTGAAAACTTTACGAATGGAAAAAGAAATTTTGAAAAACTTCTTGGTAGTCAAAGATGTGTTTTTGACAAGGCAGGCTTGGGATATATGCCAAAACAAAAGTTCAAACCTTATAAAAACTTCTTTGATAATCCTTCTACATCAAAGTCTAATATTCAAAATTCTTTTCATAATAAGTTTGTCAAAAAAGGATACTATTATAATCATTCAAGATTTTCATATATGTCACATGCTATTTGTAATTTTTGTAATAGAAATGGTCATAATTATCATACTTGTCCTATTAGAAGAAAACATACAATGACTATTAGGGCCATATGGGTACCTAAAAATCTTGTTTCTTCTAATACTAATAAATAAAGGACCCAAAGAACTTGGGTACCAAGAAAAATCATTTTAATTGTTTTTATAGGTATGCATGAAGTCCTCTACAAGCAAAAACAAATGGTTTTTAGATAGTGGATGTTCAAGACACATGACGGGAGACAAGACTAAGTTCTTTGATCTTAGATCTAAAGAAGAAGGACACGTGACATTTGGAGACAACTCGAAAGGGAAGATCGTGGGAATAGGTAAAATTGGTAATAAATCTTCTCTCATAATTGAAGATGTTCTACTTGTTGAAGGTCTAAAACATAATCTTTTGAGTATAAGTCAATTATGTGATAAAGGATTTACAGTTACTTTCAAAATGGATAAGTGCATTATTTTGAATGATCATGATTATAACATTTGTTTTACTGCCTTTAGAAGTAATAATGTTTATACAATCGATTTTGAAGAAATTACCTCACAAGATGCTATTTGTTTTTCAGTACAAAATGAAACTAATTGGTTATGGCATAGAAGACTAGGTCATGCCAACATGGAACTTATTTCCAAACTTTCAAAAAATGATCTTGTGAGAGGTTTACCAAAGGCAAATTTTCTTAAAGACAAAATTTGTGATGCATGCCAATTTGGTAAACAAACAAAAACTTCTTTTAAAACCAAGAAATATATTTCCACTACTAGACCACTGCAACTGATACACATGGATCTTTTTGGACCAAATAGAGTTGCAAGTCTAGGAGGAAAATATTATGCTTTTGTTATTGTTGATGATTTCTCTAGATATACTTGGGTCATCTTTCTTGCTCATAAAGATGAGGCACATAATGCTTTTACCAAGTTATGCAAGAGAATTCAAAATGAAAAGGGCTATACTATTTCAAGTATCCGAAGTGATAGGGGAAAAGAGTTTGTTAATAAAAATATTGAAACATTTTGTGATGAAAATGGTTTTGTGCATAATTTTTCTGCTCCTCGAACTCCTCAACAAAATGGGGTAGTAGAGAGGAAAAATAGATCTCTTCAAGAGATGGCAAGAACAATTCTTAATGAGAACAACTTGCCTAGTTATTTTTGGGCCGAAGCGGTAAGTACTGCATGTTATGTTATAAATAGAGTTATGTTAAGGTCTAAATTAGATAAAACCCCCTATGAGCTTTGGAATGAGAAAAAGCCCAACATTGGTTACTTTCATGTATTTGGATGCAAATGTTTTATTTTGAATGACAGGGATAATTTAGGCAAATTTGATGCAAAATCGGATGAAGGTATTTTTCTCGGGTATTCTACAAATAGTAAAGCTTATAGAGTATTCAATAAAAAGACTTTAACTGTACAAGAATCTATGCATGTAGTATTTGATGAATCTAATTCTCTACTCTCCAAGAAATCCATTGATGAAGAAACAGGAGGTATAAATAATACAGAAAGTCTCAATCTCAACAAAGAGAACACAATAGAGGAAGTCCAACATGGAGACATCAGGAAAGATCATCAAAATTTAATACGAGATGCAACCAAACAGTGGAAATTTGTGAAAGATCATCCAGTGGAACAAATTCTGGGAGAACCTTCACAAGGTGTAAGCACTCGATCATCTCTTAGAAATATTTGCAATCATACTGCTTTTTTATCTCAGATTGAACCTAAAAATATTGATGAAGCACTTCTTGATGAATCTTGGATTCTAGCTATGCAAGAAGAGCTTAATCAATTTGAAAGAAATGATGTTTGGACACTTGTTCCTAAACCCAAAAATCATACTATTATTGGAACAAAATGGGTTTTTAGAAACAAGAAAGATGAGTCCGGAGTCATTACTAGAAATAAGGCTCGACTTGTAGCCCAAGGTTACAATCAAGAAGAAGGAATTGATTATGATGAGACATATGCACCAGTCGCAAGATTAGAAGCTATTCGAATGCTACTTGCATATGCTTGTTATAAAGATTTCAAACTTTTTCAAATGGATGTTAAAAGTGCTTTCTTAAATGGTTTTATAAATGAAGAGGTATATGTTGAGCAACCTCCAGGTTTTGAAAATCATATTTCTCCAAATCATGTTTTCAAACTCACAAAAGCACTATATGGACTCAAACAAGCTCCTAGAGCGTGGTACGAGAGACTCAGTGGTTTCTTGATTAAAAAAGGTTTCTCAAGAGGAAAAATCGACACAACTCTTTTCATTAAATACGAAAATGATGATATTCTTTTGGTTCAGATTTATGTTGATGATATAATATTCGGTGCTACTAATGAAAATATGTGTCAAGTTTTTGCTAAGACTATGCAGGATGAATTTGAAATGAGCATGATGGGAGAACTTACATTCTTTCTCGGATTGCAAATTAAGCAAGTAAAAAGTGGGACATTCATCAATCAATCAAAATATATTAAGGAATTGCTGAAGAAGTTTGGGATGGAAGGTGCTAAGGAAACTGGAACACCAATGAGCCCATCTACTAAACTTGATAAAGATGAATCCGGTAAGACAGTTGACTCGAAAGTATATCGAGGTATGATTGGTAGCTTATTATATTTGACAGCCAGTAGACCAGATATTATGTTCAGTGTGTGTTTATGTGCACGTTTTCAATCATCTCCAAAAGAATCTCATTTAATTGCAGTTAAGCGCATTCTTAGATATCTTAGTGGTACAATTAACCTAGGGTTATGGTACCCTAAACACACATCTTTCGATCTAATCAGCTACACAGATGCAGATTATGCTGGTTGTAAAATAGATCGAAAAAGCACTAGTGGAGCATGTCACTTCTTAGGTCATGCATTAGTTTCCTGGTTTAGTAAAAAACAAAATTCTGTTGCACTATCTACTGCTGAGGCAGAATATGTTGCTGCGGGTAGTTGTTGTGCTCAAGTTCTTTACATGAAGCAACAACTTGAAGATTTTAAACTCATGTATAATCACATTCCAATCAAATGTGATAATACAAGTGCTATAAATCTTTCAAAAAACCCAATACAACATTCTAGAACTAAGCATATTGAAATAAGATATCATTTTCTTCGAGATCATGTGCAAAAAGGCGATATAGTACTAGAGTTCACAAACACACACGATCAGTTAGCAGATATATTCACAAAACCTTTACCAGAAGATAGATTATCTATGATTAGAAGAGAAATAGGTATGATGCATATTATGAATATCTCTTAAAAGACAGATCAAAATTCATAAAAATAGATAGATTTTTCTTAAATACTTTTACATAAACTTGAGGTTCTTAGCCTCATGTTTGAGACGCTCATTCTCTTCATACAATATCATGTCATCCCTATTCATGGGAACTGGCAAGCGGAATGAAGAATCCAATAGAGATTTCAACTTTTTATTCTTCTGCCGAAGGATTCCTTCCCTTGTGTGAGACTCTTGAACAATTCGTTGAAGTACAACAATTTGTTCCTTAAGCTTTTCAACCTCATGGTTTTTGGCTTGAACCCGCTGGGAAAAAGCAACAATAGAGGATGAGTAGCGAGTTCCGAGACTCACCAAGTCGTAGATAGCATCGGAGTCTGACTTATTAGCCATACTATTATTTTCTTGCTGCAACATGGCACCAATGGTAGCTGCAGAAAGGACAGGAGATTGAGGTGTAGAATACCTCATGGATGCATCTAGAGGAATGTTAGAAGAATGAGCCATGGAGAGAAGAATTAAAAAACTTAAAGCGAGAATGTAGAAAGAATGCAGATGAGTTATAGAGATAAGAAGAAAACTTGATGCGGATTGGATGAACTTTAAGACTGCTTTTATAGAGATAGCATAAAGAACAAGACGAGCTATCATCCAAGTCAAAGAGTAATGTTTTTTTTCCGTTCGGTGAAAATGACATTTTTTAGAAACTCGGAGCCTTCAATCTCGTTTGTCAACAACATCAGGCGATTTTTTCAAATCTCCAGCCACACTTGTCGGGTCACGGACGGATCCAATTATTCTCTTTTTCAACTATCTACAGTGTATTTTAACGCACCGTTTTCTTCAGTCTATTTACTTGCTGCCGATCCTTTTTAATGATGCCAAAAGGGGGAGAAGTTTTAGACTAGAACATTAACATTGTTTAAATTGCTAAACTTGTTATATATGCTTGGAATTATATTTATATTTTTGCTTGAAAAACTAACGCACATTCTCAGGGGGAGCTTAAGTATTAATACAGGCTTCAGGTTCTATCAAGTATTTGTCATCATCAAAAAGGGGGAGATTGTTGAACCTAAGGTTTCAAGTTTTGTGTAATTATATATTTACACATGGATTTTGATGATAACAAATGAATTCAAAGAATGAAGGAGTCTCAAGCTCAATTTGTCCACACAATGGAGTCAAGCACATCAAGGAACCAAGCATGAGCAAGAAGGAAACAAGTTCACATTAAAGTCATAGAGAAATGTTGTAAATCTCTTAAAATTCGAAATTAGGATTAAGGCTCAAAAATTAATATTTTATCATAAAGCATTAAAATACATTTTCCACATGTGCATGAATATTTTGAAAATTAAATTTGAAAATTTTGAAAGATAATTGATTGTCATCTTTCACATGTGCATGCCATGATTAAAGGTTTGAACTTTGAAAATATTAAAGATGATTGATTGTCATCTTTCACATGTGCATGTTTTATTTGAATATTTTCAAAAGTGATTGATGCTTTTCTTGACTTATGCAAAAGGAAGATGCCTTTGTTTGAATATTTTGAAAAGTAAAGTGTGCTCCTTTTGTCATATGCAAAAAGTAAAAAATTAGGTTTGAAATTTTTGAAAAGCAAAGTGTGCTCCTTTTGTCATATGCAAAAAGTAAAAAGATTAGGTTTGAAATTTTTGAAAAATGAATGATGATGTTTTTGACATGTGAATCTTTTTAAATTTGAATATGAAGTCTCATATGCCTATAAATAGATCATTTGAGAGCTTCACATTCACAACACCAAGAGCATACAACTCTCATTCAAAGCTTTCATTCTCTCTTCTCTAAGCATTGAGCCTTAACCCTTATTCATTTTGAGAGATATAGTTTGTGCTTGTATTGTTCTTATTTCACTCATTGAGGAGTGTTTTCTGATATCCTACCCACTATCAATTCTTGTATCAGTAAAAGGGTGTGTACAACCCTTGTGCGTGTAGAAAGTGTTCTACACAGGGAATCGTTGAATCACCACGTGTAAGGTGATTGCAAGTGTAGAGGGTGTTCTACACGGATCCTTTGTAGCAGTGTTGTTCAAAGGTGTAATAGGTTTCTATCTCCACCTGAAGGAGATTGAATAGTGAATTCGGGGATCCTCAAGGGGTAGCTTGAGGCGAGGACGTAGGCAGTGGGGCCGAACCTTGTTAACATACTGAGTTTGCTTCTCTCTTACCCTTATTCTTTATATTTATTGTTGTTTCATACTTTGTTTATATTTTATATTGTATATTTGATTTATAATTGTTATTTTTTTAAATACAACTCAATTCACCCCCCCTCTTGTGTTAGTCATCTGGGCAACAGTAGCGATATAAGAGGATCGGAAATAGTCTTTTACAAAATTCAAAATCAGCTGACTTATCCTCAAGCCTTAAAACAAAACTTATTTTCCCTACAACTAGAGCCACCCCACCCTTCCCTCCCCTCCCCAACCCGAGCTCTTCCCTTTGCACCCAATAGCCATCGTCAATGGCGATGAAACGAGACTATTTCCGGTATTGCCGACTCACACACACACACACACACACACACTCTCTCTCTCTCTCTCTCTCTCTAGGTTCAGTGATTTGGGTGAAATAACAGACATGTTGTCGCTACCGCCACTACACACAATCAACTGAGATGCCTCTACCGTGCCTCCAAGTAAGCCCCACACTTTCCTTTTGATTTTTTACTATTTGGGCAGACCCATTTTTTGTTTCAGTGTTTGGCCTTGTTCAAGCATATTCCAATTTGCAAAAAAATTAGCTTTCCTTGCTCTGGGCCAATTAGTTTAGTGCATTATTGAAATTGGTTTTCAATTTCTTCCATTGTTTAGTGATTGTGAAGTTTCTTTTGAGTTTTGAATATGATGGTAGCTTTCATATACATGCTGAAATTATCATGTTTCTCATACCTTCATACCTCGTTTATGATCCCCATGTGCTTGTGCGAGTAAAATCAAATTTTGGGTAATATCTTAATTTTAGGCTTTGAATGGGTTGTGTTTGGTGCCGTTTCAGTGATTGTATTGTTTGGGCAAAATTTGAGGTGCTATTGCAAGAGCTAAGAGGTGTTGTTGCAGTGGTTGAGTGGGTTGGGTTTCTCCATTATTAAAGCTTTGGTATTTTTTTAGTATTACCTATAAAAAAAAAAGGTAAGCATCGTAATTCCTCTAGGAGTCTGACTCTATATCTCTCTCTAAGCATCTTAAGTATTATATTTGCACCGAGTTTGGAAATGGTGTGTATGAATTGGACGGAGTTTGGTGTATGAATTGGACTGGAACAACTAGATAGTTTTGTATTAGCTTAGCATGCTCATCATGGTTGCTGAAACATAAATTAGTTTGGAAATGTTGCTGAATGAACTTCTCTATATAGATGTTTTATTTTTATGAACTGTTTTGCTGAAAATGGTGGAAACTAGTATAGACTTGAAAATATCATATTTTGGTTGTCATGACTCTATTCGAATCATATATTTATATCTATTTTGGTTGTTAATTATTCCTTTTTCACTTGTTAGTTGAAGCTGTTTTGATCTATTCCTTGAGAGAGTGGTTTTGTTACTGCTTTTTGAAATATTAGGAAGTATTATTACTTTGTTTTCAATGCAACTCTAATTCCTAGTATTATTACTGCAAATTTTCTAAATTTCCACACAAAATATAATAAACAATTCAACATTTTCAAATCCTAAAACAATAATAATATTAACAATTAATATTCTAATAATATTTTATTCAACTTTCATCTTTCATCTAAAATCCTCTCACCTCATCTCTGAATCCAAACCAGAATTTATGATCCTTCATACTTTCTCTTGTAGCATGGTTTGCTATAAAATGTATCAAGTGAGGCGAATCCTATACTTTGATATTACCTAGAATGTATCAAGTGGTCAGTACCAACAACCTTTCTGAATTACAAATTTGCTATAAAAAATTTCCCATTCTTTCTTTTTTTTTTTTTTAGTTTTTATATATCCTTTCAGTCCATATAGTTCTTCAGTTGTTGATGAAGCCTAAACTCCCTTTTTAAACTTGATAAACAATAGTTCTAACAAAGATTGGCATTGAGTTATGGAGACAAGTCAGAAAGTGTGTTTAATAGAGAAGTAAGCTTAAAAGGTCCTTTTTAAGATGATTTTTTCCCATTAAACTGATAAGTAAGCAAACATTCACTTGTTTTGTGTAAGTACTTCATCCTCCAAAAGGCTAAAATCTTTGTTACTGTCTATAGTTGCTATATGTCACCAAAATATGTCATGCAAGGCAAGTTTTCAAAGAAGTAAGATGTCTACAGATTTAGTAGGATATATGAGTAGTCTGAATCTTAGATTTATCTTTTTGGTTTGTTTTGGGTACTGTCTTGCTTTGGTTCTAAACAACCAAATAGAAAAAATTTATCTGCAAATTTTGAAACATGGTTTGAGTGCAGACTTGGGAATTATGGGTTGGGAACAATTCTGCCTTGTTCATGTTTTCTTCTTGATAATTAACTTGCCTGGACATGATTAAGTGGAGAAAATAAAAGAAGAGAACGTGGATTAAAAGAAGAGAACAAGGTAGCATTTCATTTAAGTCTCCCATCACAGATTCACTTCACAAGGAAACATTTCTTCTCTTCTTTTTCTTCATCTTTTCTACTTTCTTTACTCTTCTTTTGTTCACTGTGAATTTGCTTAATTTTTTCTGAACTTTTGTTGTGAGATGTCAGTTTTTGATTGCGTAGGATAGGTAGTTTGCTTGTTCATTTGCAAACAATGTTTGATAATTGAGTAGATACTTGTTAGCTTTATATATGCTAGGCTTTTATCATTTTTATTTGTATCCTTAGTAAGACTTCATTCATTCGAACAGACCATTAAAAAAGTCATAATGAAGCAGAAGTCAGTAGCCTATGTTAGACTAAAATTGTGCTAATAAACTTGTGTTTGATTGTTACATACCATTATTGTGTTATATTGCCTTCTAATATTGATAATATGCTTGCTGTTCTTTCCAGAAAATACTAAAGCTAATTGCATGGATTGGTTTAAGGTAATCCATTAGTTAATAATATTACTTACTGATATCTAATTTTTGTAAAGTATAGCTGGTTCCCTAGGCATTGTATAATAAGTCGTATTCATTTTCCCTTGCTGTTTATGAAGCTGGCCTGTTAATTAAGTTCATGTGTGATATAGGAGTGTTAAAAAATGACTACATGTTAGATGACTACAGTTTATGACTACATGTTGGATGATTGATATCAATCACCATGTCGTTCTTTTTCCTTTTTCAGTCACCAACAATACATTACAGTATGACTAGTTGGTAGCCTCATTGCATTTAGCCTTCTGATTAGAATTTAGATTCATCCTAGTATGTAATTGTTGTTTTTTCAAGTTTGCTTCATTTTGCTTAGTGGTGTAAATCTACACTAGCTGGTTTAGGTTAATAAGGGCACTTGAGTTTCATGTTTTTATTCTCTAATATTTTGAGTGAGTAATTATTTAATGTATCATAGTTGAATAATTGGTTTTTGCCCTATTATGTATAATGTTCCAATGTTTATCTTGTGGATGTATAATGTTCCAATGTTTTTGCTCTAATATAAGTACTATTGCAAATGTAGTCCTATCTCCTTTTAATGCTTATCTTGTGGATATCCATGATATTCAAGATCTTGTGGATATCCAAGATATTCAAGATATCCAAGAACTACTGAGAGATTTGCACTTTTAGATTTGCACTTTTATACCAAGGGCAAGGTTGCAGTAGAGGATTTGGTGCATTTCTCCCTCTTTCTGTGCCTTTTATATGGATTTAGAACCCTTATCGGGTGAAATATTCAGCCAATTTATTATAGTGGACTTGACTTCATTGCCTTTCTAGTTTTATTTTAATAAACTTACAACATGAATTTATGGCTTCAATTCTTTATAGTCACCATCATTATACAATCACACTTACAGATCAATATATTGAACGATGAAAAAGAAAATGATGGAAAATCCTTTAGAAGAAAAATATCGAACAAGGGGTCTGCATTCCCCACCCCAATCAGATTGTACAACTTTAGTTTTGCGATAAAAAAGTTATTCAACATTGGCTTGGAATTTAAGAAAAGTGCTGTGAACATTAGATTTGGAAGTAATGGGAAAAGCTAATAAAAGTTACTATATTTATTGAAAAATGAAACATTATAACGAAGCTCTTTAATTAATAAATAAAATAAAAAAAAGGTGGATTGAATCATTTTGTCTATTATTAATCTTATTTGACTATTTCAACTCCTCACAACTTTGAACAAATGACTTGTTGATTGTGTTTTCAGACAACATTTCCAACATGCCCTTAACATTTTCATCATAATTACTCCGAAAACAGAAAGAAAATTTTGTTTTATAAGGTATTTCACGATGTTTAAAAGATTTATGCTATTTACAAGTCTAGTGTGTAACATACCATTAACTGTAGTACCCATTATATATAAATAAATAAATATATACATATATATATATATTATATCCGAATATGCTTTAATTTCGATGCCTTTTCCTTTCTTGATAAGAAACAAAGCCAGAAGAAAGCCAGTTGGCATTCGGTAATGAATGATGCATTGAAAAAACTAGGAATGTATTTGAGAAATCTATTACATTCGACTCCATTTGAAACGAGAATAATTATACACATCAAGGAGTAGTGGTGGTACTATCGGAACCTGTTATTTCTCATCTTGAATTTTTTCTTTTTTTTCGCTCACATCAGATAATGTGATTCAGATAAGTGAAATATTATGTTGAGCATTCAAATGAAAAATGGTAAAAAAAACTATATCGCATTAGCCAATGTGATTAAGGATGACATAATCCTTAACGACATGAAAGTGGGCGACATTTGCATCCAATCATCAAATATCAAACAGATTATATTTTTGTAGTGTCAGTACATAAAACATAACATATATATATATATATATATATATATATATATATATTAAAGAACTGTAACTATACAATCCAACAATCCAAACCCACTTTGGCAAACTAGAAAGAGAAACTCAAGCCAGCATATATTGGTAGTCCAAACTTCTAGCACAACCAACAAGCACAAATCTAAGAAATCTTAGCAGCATGAACACAGGAACAACTAGGGCCGCGACAACCATTCTTTTATAACAGAGTACCTTGAGAGCAGTAGGCTGAAATCATGCATATCCGTTGACTCTAGTTCTAAACTGGAGAATATCCAAATATTAACAGACTTAATCTACTCGTTCTACCAAAACAACAGAATCATGCCCGAGTAAACTCATAATACCAACAACGGTTTCAAAGCACTAATGCAGAATCCTTGTGAAACAATGTATTGATTCCGGGGAGGTATGACAAAATTGTTGAATGTGCAATGCAATTTGGAGCACCAGTTATGAAAGAATCACAGAACTATGGTTTACGATGTGTTCAACGGCCTGCTACAATGCTGTCTGAGGCAGGATGTGTAGTGGACCAAGAAAATGACTTGATAATTTCATCAAATGTAGGGTTTCTGTCACCAACGATCTGACTAAAATTAGATGACATTGCAGTTGCTCTAACTCTGTCAAGCAAATTCATCGACATTGCCTCCCCATCAGGCTCAGTGCCCTGGTTTGGTCCCTCCAACACCTTCACAACTTGTCTCATTGGAGGCCTGACACTAGGGTCTGGATAGGCACACAACAAACCCAGTTGAAGCATACTCTCAACCTCCTCAATGCTATAACCACCCTTTGACTTTAGCCGCTCATCTAGAGCAAGATGCAGCTCTCCTCTATCCATTAACCTCCATACCAAATCAACCAACCCTGGCTTTCCCTCTTCAATGGGCATTCTCCCGCACACAACCTCTAGAACCAATATCCCAAAACCAAACACATCAGTTTGAGTGGAGGCTGGACCAGTTTGAAGAACTTCTGGTGCCATGTATCCAACAGTACCAACTACTCTTGTTGTGCTAGCCAATTGGCCATGATAGTGAATTCGGGCTAACCCAAAATCCCCCAACCTAGCATTCATATCCTTGTCAAGGAGCACATTGCTTGCCTTAATGTCTCTATGCAAGACTTTGGCTTCCCAACCCTCATGCAAATATGAAATCCCACAAGCCACATCTTTTAAAACCTCCATCCTCTCTTTCCAACTCAACATTAGGCTCTCATCACACTCAAAAATCCTCTTGTCCAAACTTCCATTTTCCATATAATCGTAGACCAATATCAATCTGCCTATCTCATTCTTGCACCAACCTCTCAATCCTACCAAGTTCCTATGCTTCAATCTCCCCAGACTTGAAACCTCAGCAACAAATTCAGCCATCCCATGTTCACTCTCGTGAGGGATTCTCTTTACTGCGACTTCTACACCTTGCAAAACCCCTTTGTAGATCTTCCCATCCCCTCCGAATCCAATGACATTTTTTTCAGAAAAGCCGTTTGTTGCAGCATAAATGTCTTGGTAACCAATCCGATGTGGCCAATATTCCAATTCCCAATCTTCAGTTCCCAACGTTTCTTTATCTTTCATTCTTTTTCTTCTAGACAAAATCACATACACTAAAATTGCACACCCAACTACAAAAACGCCACCAACACTAACCCCCACAATAAACCCTTTTGATCGAAAAACCGAACTATTGGGAGGCACAAACGAAGGTAAATTTGTTGTCACTAAAGCATCACCGATCGAGAAATTTGAATTGCTAAAGCTCCAAGCCAATATCTTGTGACTCTCAACCCATTGCCCAGTTGATGCGCAAAAACCTACATACATCTCATCCAAAAGAACGCTAGAGAGATTAACAAACTCACTTATCAAAGGCTTTCGAGGTCTTCCCATGCCCGCCACAGCCATAGAAACATTAACCCGTGAATCCACAAAGTCAATCCACACTTGATAGTTCTCCCCACTATTAAGGTCAAGCTCCTCAAACGCTTCACCATCTTGCCCAGTCCAAAACCCCGCTGTATGTGAAGCAAAAGACGTAAGCGTATTCACGTCCACACCGACATGATTAGCATCTATATCGCGGAATTCTGGGTTCATGAAAACATCGAACTCGATCGCAAATACATGGTTACTGGAGTTCCCATCATTGGTTAAATTGAAAAGACCCAGATGCTTAGAGGAGCTTGTGCCGTTTATATCTGTAGAGGGGGCAAATAGAAAGGCAAGGCCATGGCCGGGAAGGAAGTTCGCGACTTCTGCGATGGAGAAAATGAAGGAGGTTGAGAAGGGTAGGGGCGCAGAGGAGTTGGCGGATTTTGTGGGGATTTTGGAAGGGTACAAGGCACGGCCAATGGAGTAGATGGTGTCATCAGTGATGGTGAGAATGGAGGATTGGATGGTGGAGTTGCCAAAGAGGAGGAGGTTGGTGGAGCTGAAGTTGGTGTTGAAGATGAACTCAGTTGCCGAAGTTGAGCCGAGGAGGATCAAAAGAGTTATGGCAGGGAGGAGAGGCATAGTTGCGGAAGCCATGAGAGCTGAGACCGAAAGAGAGGGCGAGACTGACAGAAATCGAGAGTTTTATTGAACAAGAAATGTTATCACAAGGTGGCGGCGAACGTGGACAAGTTTTATTTTTGAGATTTGGTCAACAGATGTGTGCTGTAAGCTAAAGTAATAAACAATCCGGCCCCAGACATCTCTTGGGTAATACACTTCCATGACATGGAACTCGGACTTACCAAATTCAGCAGAGGTTTCGAGGAAACTGAAAAATATACTTTATTTTTGTTCTGGTACCATCCATCCACTGATTATAAATAAATTCGGATAGAAAGGGGAAAGATACCGTTGCGTTGAAGAAAAACATTATTAATTGTGGGATACGCAGTCCGGAGCACAGCCGGCGCGGGTTTTATTTCAATCGACTTCGAATCTATTAAGGAAAAATACAGTTGTAAGTACAATTATGTATTAATATGTGCATCAATATGATGTGATTGATTAAAAAATAAATTTTATTAAAAATAGTGTTAATTTAATTTATTTTTTTTTATAGGAAAACATGTTTCATTAAACAAAAAACTTACAAAGTACTTGAATCACTCCAAAGAATATTAGAAATTACATCGGGATATGCTCCCCACCATAAACTAATATTCTGCACACTTGTACCAAACTTGGCAAGTGAATGTGTTGCTGAATTGCAGCTTCTAATAACATGTTGTACTTGACAGGTACCAAAGCGTGTCATCAACTCCTTAGCTTCTCTAACAACATTGCCAAAAGTAGCATGTGAAGATCCTTGCATATTGAACTCTTTAACCACCAGAAATGAGTCACTTTCAATCACAAGATTTTGAATACCAAGATGAATGCAGAACTGTAATCCTCGAAGAATAGCTAAAGCCTCCACCTCAACAGCAGTCATAACAGAAACTTCTTTCGTTGCAGCAGACATTATTACCTCACCCTTTGAATCCCTGACAATAGCTCCAATTCCAGCCATTGAACCCGTAGAAGAAAAAGCACCATCTATATTGAGTTTAAACACACCAGCTGGTGGGGCTTCCCATCTACACTGCTGTCTTATTACTGAAACAGATTTAGTTCTGAGTTCCTTATAAGACTTCTGCATTGCTAATGCATTTCCAACAATGGTCTTGACATTAACTTCCTTTGCCTCAAACTTCTTCATATTTCTTTTATACCAGCAGCTCCAGCATATCAGAAAAAACAGCTCAAGCATATCAGGTCCCCTATTCATTTGCAGTCTCTGAACTATGTCAAGAAAAGTATCATACTCTCTTATAGCTACCCGTGAAGGGAAATAGAGAGACCATACCTCTTTGATGGAAGGACAGGAACAAAGTGCATGTACTATATTTTCTGTTTCTGCATTACAGAAATCACAGCCCTCCTCTGTTAACACCTTCTTCTTCATTAAATTGGATTTAGTTGGTAGAATCCCTTTGGCAGCTTTCCAAGCAAAAATTCTCACCTTTGAAGGGAGCTTCATATTCCATATAGATTTCCACACCCTTCTCAACACCATAGCATTAGAGGATTCACCATTCTGTCTATATGAATATAAAGTATGAAAAATCCTATAAGCACTTTTGACAGTATAAATACCATTAGCTTCATTCTTCCAACAGACTTGATCCTCCCCATCTTGAGTAAGCACAATCTTTAAGATTTGAAGAGCTATAGGTGGTGTAAACAGAGAATTAATCTTTCCCACATCCCATACTCTTTGATTAGCCACAAATAAAGAGTTGACAGTAGCATCCTCCTCTCTAAGCCCATCTGCATTCTCACTTATGAAGGACATATTCTGCTGTCTTAGAACAGTTTTAAAACCAGGAACCCATGAGTCTTTCCATATCCTGACTTTGTTTCCCGAGCCAATCCTCCACTGACATCCTTCTTGCATTTTATTCTTTGTTCCCCAAATACCTCTCCATACAAAAGAGGGATTATGACCCAAAGCAGCATCAAAAAAATGTGTTGTGGGGAAATATCTAGCTTTAAAGATCTTGTGAAGTAAAGAATCTGTATTCTGCATTATTCTCCAACCATTTTTTGCCAAAAGAGCATCATTAAACACTCTTAAATCCTTAAATCCCATTCCCCCATTTTGTTTTGTTTCACACATCTTAGCCCAACTCATCCAATGTATTTTTTGCTCTTCTTTTCTTTGACCCCACCAGAATTTTGCCATCAATTGTTCAAGATCATAGCACAAAGAGGAAGGTAATTTAAAACAGCTCATTGCATAGGTTGGAATTGACAATGCCACAGCCTTTATAAGTATTTCTTTCCCTCCAGCTGAAAGCATCTTCTCTTTCCATCCTTGTAACTTCTTCCAAACTTTATGCTTAATATCAGAAAAAGCCCTATATTTTGCTCTCCCAACCAAAGGTGGCAACCCCAAATATTTCTCCAATTGCTGGCTGTTCTGCACTCCCCAAAGCTCGAGAATTTCATTTCTTGTTTCAGGTATAACATTTGTACTGAAAACAATACCAGTTTTTACTCTATTGATCATTTGACCTGAGGCAATCTCATAACAGTGCAAAAGATGTTGAATTCTCTGGTTTTCATACACATTTGCCTTACAAAATAAGATACTGTCATCAGCAAAAAGCAAGTGTGATAGTCTAGGAGCACCTCTGCATATTCTTACAGGTGTAATCTCACCATTCTCTTCTGCCTTTTGAGCAAAGATACAAGACCTTCTGTGCAAAGAAGGAACAAATAGGTGGATAAGGGGTCCCCTTGTTGAAGTCCTCTAGAAGGAGTGATAGGACCTTTTGGCTCACCATTAATCGAGAAAGATACAGTTTTGACACACATCATCACAAGATCAATCCATTGAGTATTAAAACCCATCCTAGACATTACACTCTCAATAAAAGACCATTCCACTCTATCATAAGCTTTTCTCATATCCAACTTAATGGACATATAACCCTCTTTTTCATTTCTTTTTTGTCTCAAATAATGCATCACTTCATATGCTATAAGAATATTATCTGAAATGATTCGGCCAGGTACAAAAGCACATTGAGAAGTAGAAATAACCACATCAAGCACTTGTTTAAGCCTATTTGCTAGAACTTTAGAAATCAACTGATACACCACATTACAAAGGCTAATAGGCCTAAATTCAGAAATCATTTCAGGCTTGCTTTTCTTTGGTATCAGGGTTATAAAAGTATGATTTAGAGAATAGGGAATTGTACCAATTCTGAGGGCCTGTAGAACAACAAAGGTCACTTCATTTCCTACAATATGCCAGTATTATTGGAAAAAAAGTGGTGGCATACCATCAGGTCCTGGTGATTTTGTAGGGTGCATCTGGTTTAAGGCAGCTTTGACTTCCTCTCTTGTAAAATCTTTTAAGAGCTCCACATTCATATCCTTAGTTACTCTTCCTCTTAGCCCTTCCAGGAAATTCATACAGCATTGGTTTACTTTTAAAGTAAAATCTTTTAAAGTTAATCTTTTAAAGTAAAATCTCTTGTATATTACTTTAGCATACAGCACACATCTATTGACCAAATCTCAAAAATAAATCAGTATTGGTACACAGATTAGTGCGCAACTCTGCTTGTATGTAGCAAAACTCATCTATTAAATAGCATAATGACAAAGACAAAGTTCAGTTGATAAAATATTAATAAAATATTATTTTTTAGTATTATTATTATTTTAAAAATAAAAAAAATTAAATTATTTATTAAATTTTATGTATAAATTTAAAAAAATAATAATAAGATAAAATAAAATACCCTCTCACTATTTAGTCACCAAATCACACCCTCCAATAGGAGGCTCTCGAGTCAAGCTCCTTTTGTCTAAGAATGTGGCCGCAGAATTGGATTGAGAGTGATTAAGACCCCATTTGAAATTGAAACTTCAGTTTAATTTTAAATTGAGTCTAACATTTAAATACCAAATTCTCAAATCACTAAACTCATTTCAACTCAAAACTTTTATGCACGTGGGACTCATAATCTTTTTTAACTCAACACATCTTTACATACAGGATCCACAATCTTTTTCAACTTCTCATAAATAATCTAAACTCATTTTTACATTCAAACATATCTAAACTCATCTTATATTGGCCCTATAAAACTCATTACACCATTTTAATTTACTACTATTCATAAATAACTCAACTCATCACTACTCAACAAAACATCCAAATGGGACCTAAAGCTAATGCACAGTAAGATGAGAAGAGATAATTTGTAAATAGTAATAAAATGGTTTATGAATAATGGTTAAATAGTTTGAGTTAATATCTTGTATGGAATTTTAGGAAATGAGAGAAAAAAAAAGTTCAATAAAAATATTATAAAGTTTAAATATTATAATAATATTATTTTTATTTTATGATTTGAAAATATTGAATTATTTTTTACATTTTTTGAGAGGTTCGGAAAAGTTATAATGATTAAATAATAATTAAATGAAAAAGTTGATAATTTAAAATTAAAAAATGTTTATATATATAGTATTTAGATATTAAGATGAGACGAGTAATTAGAAGGATTTTGCTTTCAAAAAGCAAACATATTTAAGTCTAAAAGTCACTTGGAGGAGATTTACAAATTGAATCCGAGATTGCCATGACCCATTGTCGTAACCGACAAGATTGTAATTGCCCAATCATTGTTGTCGATACTAACTATAGACTCTCACTAGATCCGATTCATATCTCTAACATGACCAAGTACACTCTCAGATCGTTGGTGCCCACCCAATGTCGTCGAACCTTGCCGTAGACCATCATTAGACCCGGCTCATATGTACCTCGGACGCAACCAAGTATAAACCCACTTCTTTGAATCAATCCCCACTATCTTAGCCACAATATGTATGTAAAAATCTCCTCAATGTTTAACCAATACGGATCCATTGCCCAAAACGATGAACATTGTGTTAGCCAAACCTCTTTAGACAACCCTAACTTATCAGCATCTTTGCATACTAGAATCAAGCCACAGATTAGCAAATTAAAAAAGAAAAAAATAAGATCTCCTCTTTGGAGGTGACTTCCAGAGGAGTTGTTTAATTGGTTTTCTTAACCATATTTTATTCATGTTATTCTGGTGGTGAGTTCAAGGATGAAATCAAAGACTTATGCAGCAATCTCTCGTTGAGAGAAGAGGAAGAAGTTATTATTAACGTCCCTGATGGTGGTCATGAAGACATCCAGCGTAAGGGTGAGAGAAGTCTCATTAGCAAAGTTTGTTCTAATAGACTAGTAAGCAAGGAAACTATTTTCTCTATGATGGGAAAGATATGGCAGATTAGCAAGAAGGTTGTTTTTTAGGAGGTTGATAGGAATGTCTTTGTGATCACATTTGCCACACACGCGAATCGTCAACGGATACTGGATGGCAAGCCTTGGCTTTTTGATAATTTTCTATTCATGATTCAACCCTACGATGGGGAGCTTCAACCTACAAAAATGAGATTTGTGCCTGAACAGTTCTGGATGCAAATTCATAATCTTCCTCTAGGGCTTATGACAAAAGAGTCGGGCCAACAAATAGGGGGTTCGGTTGGATATGTGCATGAGATTGATGTGGCTAATGATGGGGTTGGCTGGGGTAAATCTCTTAGGGTGAAAGTTGAGACTCCAGTAAGGCAGGCCATTGCTCGTGATTGAATTATTATAGCAAATGGGAAGAAGCTCTAGGTTAGTTTCAAGTATGAAAAGCTTCCTAGGATTTGTTTTAACTGTGGTTGGTTGCTGCATGGTGACAAAGGCTGTTTATCTAGGGATCAAGCTCAGAATTCGAGACCACAATTTGGGTCTTGGCTTCGAGCTGAGGAGAATTATAGGCGCCAAAATTCAGGTTGGTCATCTAAAGGTATTTCTGGGGGCAAAGATGAGGAGGTCACGAAAGATCCTACTAAGGTGCTGCCTCACAGTGAGGCTGAAGGTTTGATGGTTAGCACGGCAGTTAGGAGGACTCAGGCAAATTCAGAGCAGGGGCAAGTTGGGGATTTTGGGGGAAAAGTTAGATATCCTAGTGGCGAGTTTCATCGCTTAAAAACTGGTACTGTGGTTTTGAATGATGTTAAGAGAATTGTAGTGGAGTTGGGAGTGACTTCCATCCAATTTGGGATATGCGGGTATTTGCAAGAAGTTTGAATGAAGCCGTTATGTAAGAGATAGGATTGGGCAATTTTAAATCCCAACTAATATTGGTTCACGGGCAAACAATGAAATACACTTGAAGGTTGGTGGGCCAAAGGTGGTTAATAGGGCTGAACCAATTGACTTGGCTTCCTGGCCCATTGATGGTGTTTGTTCTAATCACTAGTTACTTGGGAAACTCCAGCATGATATGGTGAAAGACGTTATGACTATATACAGAATCTTGGCATAGGAGAAAAGAAGTGGAAGAGACGAGCTAGAGCTTCTAGTGGAGTTACATTGGAGATAGTTTCTCGAGCAGGGACAAAACGCAAGAATGGAGCTGCAGATGAAACTAGTTCCTACAAGGTAGGCACTAAAAGAGGTAAGAAATTATCTTTGCTTGACGAAGTTGATGAGCACCCTCTTGATATTACAACGGTGGAGACTACTTGACAACCTCGCTGAACCCAATGAAAATATTAAGTTGGAACTGTCGGAGGCTTGGGAATCCCCGTACAGTTCAAAGCCTTTGTTATTTCTTGAAGGCTCAAGGTGGTTTTCTTGATGGAAATCCAACTATCGAAGGTATAGGCTTCCAAAATTGTTAGGAAGGTTAGGTTTGATTGCTTTGTGGTGGTCGATGTTGTTGGCAAGAGTGAGGGGATGATAATTATGTGGAAACAGGAAGTCTCATTGGAGTTAATTAATTATTCTCATAGGCACATAAATGTGTTCGTTAATAATGAGGATGATGACACTAAATGGTTGCTAAGCTATTTCTATGGGCATCTTGAGATAGTAAAGAGAAGAGAGGTGTGGCAACTCCTCAAATATTTAAATCCTATTAATATAGGTTGGAGTATCGTATGATATTTCAATCCTATTAAAAGAACATTAGGCGCTGCATAGACCAATTAATTCTCTCAAGTAGTGATTAAGCCGCAGCACATATATTTTTTTGGGTGATTTTTCAATGCAGTTGAAGAGCTCTTTGAGGGATCCAATTGCTGCTACAATCTAGCCTCTTCCACTACTTTCAATCTTCATTTTCGTTCAATTTGCTTGCACTTTTCATTCCCTACTTTTTATTTAATTTCAGTTTAAAGTTTATGGAATATTTTTTAGATTTTTGGCTTAGAAGTTTGGGCAATTTATTTGTTATTTATATACTTCATGTCATTTATTTTTCTCGCTTCTTTAAGCTTTCATTTAACAGTGATTACAACTGCTATGGATTAATTTTGAGAATTTATGATTTGAATACAATGATGAACTCTAGAATCTTGATTTTGGGGCTTTTCAATTTTCAGTTCATAGTTTGTCAATTACTTTCAAATTTAGTTTAATTCTTAGCTTAGTTTTATTAATCTCTAAGTTCCATTATATATTAAATTGATTAAATTTTAATTATGACTTAAATAATTTCAGTTTTATTGTTTAATTTTTAGATTAATTAAAATTGTTCAGTTTAGTTTATTCTTTTATTGTTAATTTCAATTTGTTAATCTTTTACATTTCATTTCGACACTCAAAAGTCTAAAAATATGAATCTAGTCCATGACTAGTACCCTTTTTCATTCTTGTTTCACTCTTCCATCCATTGCACATACCATCATTTTTATTTTCTCTTTGTGAATATTTTCACCATTTTAAATGAGTTTGATTTTAAGTACCTTTCCCTAAGAAGACGATTTAAGAATTTATTTCTAATTATTACGCGACATCCTCCTACACTTGGAAAGCCTTTATGCTAATCATTTTTTAGTGTGTCAAGTTTTTGGCATAGGTACCGGGGAATAGTTGTCTAATTCAAATTTATACTCATTATTTTTTTTTTCATTTTTTTTCACTATATTATCTCTGATTACATATTTAATTTGTCATCTACCACTCAGTTACTTGAACCTTATATATACTATTTAGACTGATGTTTCATCTCATGGGTGAGAAACAGTTCAAATAGGTTGCTTAGAGTCACATCGAGTGTTGAGAGTATTATACACAACTTGGAGATAGATATCCCTTCTGTCTCTTCTATGAACGAGGATATTGAAATTGAACAAACCATGGCTGCACCTGCACCACGCACTCTTAAGGAATATTTGCAACCCACTTACACAACTACACCTTCATGCATTGTTTTACCCGAAGATGCACCTAATTTTTCTATTAAGCATAGTATGATATTAGTGATACCTTAGTTCCACGGGATGAATTCTGAGAGTCCTTACCAGCACTTGACAGATTTTGAGTTAGCTTGCACTACTTTTATTAATAGAACCATTACTGATGAATTTATTATATTTCGTTTATTTCCTTTCTCTTTAAAGGATAAAATGAAGATTTGGTTTAATTCTTTGAGGCCTAATTCTATCTCTAGTTGGTTTGATATGCAGCGTGAATTCTTACAAAAAAGATTTCCTTATCAGATAACTCAGTTTTTGCAAGAGCAAATAAGCCAATTCAATCAGAAACTTGATGAGACTTTTCAGGCCAGTTGGAAAAATTTAAAGATTTGGTAAATATATGTCCACATCATGGTTTCGAATCTTGAAGGTTGGTGAGCTATTTTTACATTGGTCTTACTCCAGAATGCAAGCAGTTTGTTCAGACGATATGTAATGGGAAATTCTTTAGTAAGGAACCTAATGAAGCACTATCATTTTTTGACTATCTTGCTGAGAAGGCACAATAGTGGAACATTTGTACTCATATTTGGAGGGGGCAGATATGAGTTTAAAGAAGACACTGATGTTCAAACCCGAATAGCTGCTTTAACTAGAAGACTGGAGGTCATGGAAATGGAAAAAGTGAAGGCTGTGAAAGTAGTAGAGGCATGTTCTATTTCTACTGATTCAAACCATAAGACCCAAGATTGTCCAATTATGCCAGTATTTTAAGAAAATGGGTCTGAGCAAATACAATTAGCTAACTGGGTTAACAGAGCATAGAATCAGCCTTTTTCCAACACATATAATCTGGGGCAGAGGAATCACTCAAATTTCTCATGGAGAAATGATCAGCCTGGCCGGTCTCCACCATCTTCGCAGCAGCCATTTCATCAGGGTGCTCCTCAGCACCAGTATCAGCCATATCAGAGTTCTCAGAATTATCCTTTTGTAGCAGCTACTGGATTTCAGCCTCATGTAGCTACACAGAGTACTCAGCCTCAATCATCTGCAAAGAAGTCCCTAGATGACAATATGGCACAGATGGCCAATATACTTCAGCAATTCATGCAAATTCAGGCCACCACAAACAATCAGAACACTCAGGCAATAAATGAGTTGTGTGGCACTATTAATAAAATGAGCACAACCTTGAGCACCCTAAAGAAAGGGAAATTTCCAGCACAACCTCAGCCTAATCCTTAAGTATGCAGGCAACAACAATAGCAAGTGCATAATGTCTCAGGGGATCTTATTGAGACAGCAAATGTCGTTCTTACTTTGAGAAGTGGAAAAGAAGTTCCCCAACCAGAGATGACTATGGACACACAGGTAGTTGCTCCTACACCTGAAGATGAAGTAGAGACTGATGAAGTTGAGAAAGAACCAGAGGTAGTGAGACTAGAGCTGAAGAAGCCTGTGAGTGCAGATGCTGAAACTAGTAGGGGGTACCAACCTGTAGTTCCCTATCCTCGGAGATTGGCAGCAGGCCAAAAGAACAAATATCACACTGAGATTCAAGAGATTTTCAAGCAAGTAAAGATTAATATTCCACTTTTGGATGCCATACAACAAGTGCCTTCATATACAAAATTTTTTAAGGAGTTGTGCACAGTGAAGAGGAAGCTGAATGTAAAGAATAAAGCTTTCCTAACGGAGCAAGTCAGTGTATTGATATTGAGCGAGACTCCTCAAAAGTTCAGAGATCTCGACTCTTACAATATTTCAATTATGATCGGTGAGTCACACATTGGGAGAGCTTTACTTGATTTGGGGAGTAGTGTGAACTTGCTACCATTCTCAGTGTATGAGCAGTTGAGATTGAGTGAGCTGAAAAAGACCTCCATCATGCTACAGTTGGCTGACAGATCAGTTAAAGAGCCGAGGGGTATTGTAGAGGATGTGCTAGTCCAAGTGGACAAATTTTACTACCTAGTGGATTTTGTAGTTCTTGATATGCAGCAGCCAGCCTCCACTATTTACCAAGCTCTTGTCATCCTTGGAAGACCATTTCTAGTTACATCAAATGCTTTGATTAATTGCAGAATTGGAGTTATGAAGCTTACTTTTGGGAACATGGCACTTGAGTTGAACGTTTTCAATGCTTGCAAGATGCCAGCACATTTTGATGACACAAGTGATTTGAATACTGTGGAGAGTTTGACACCAACAGAATTTATTTGCTCAACTTTTCCTTTCTCTGATAATGATTCTATTTTTCAGACACCTGAATTTTTACTTGATGAAAAAGCTGACCATGTTGATGAAGATGTCTTTGAATTTTTGGATTGTTTTGCAGATTCTTCTTTACTACTTGAAGTACAATTTGCAGGCTCAAGATGGAAACCCCAATTTGAAACTCTACCACCACCAGACATACTTAAATCTTCATAGGAAGAAGTTCCCTAGTTGGAATTGAAACCACTTCCACAAGATTTAAAGTATGTGTTTCTTGGTCCTGAAGAAGGTACTTTTCCAGTGGTGATTTCTTCAAAGTTAAATAAGAAGGATGAAACCCAGTTGATTGAAGTCTTAAAAAAGTATCGAGGTGCAATTGGTTGGATAATAGCCAACATCAAAGGTATTGATGCTGCTGTTTGTACCCACAGAATCCATCTTGAAGATGATGCTAGACTGGTTCATGATGCTCAACGTAGGTTCAATCCTACTATGAAGGAAGTTGTTAAAGAAGAAGTGCTTAAGCTAGGTATCATTTATGTCATCACAGACAGTAAGTGGATAAGTCCAACTCAAGTGGTACCAAAACAATCTAGTTTAACTGTTGTCAAAAATGATAAAAATGAGTTAATTCCAACTAAAATGGTTACTGGTTGAAGAATGTGCATTGATTATAGAAAACTTAATTCAGCCAGTAAGAATGATCATTTTCCTTTACCATTCTTGGATTAAATTTTAGAAAGAGTGGCTGATAATACATTTTATTACTTCTTCGATGGATATTCTAGTTATTATTAAATTGCTGTAGCACCTGAGGATCAGGAGAAAACCACTTTCACCTATCCTTCTGGCACTTTTGCTTTTACCAGAATGTCTTTTGGTTTGTGTAATGCTCCAGCTACTTTTCAGAGATGCATGATGAGTATTTTTTCTAACATGATTGATAATATTTGTAAAATATTCATGGATGACTTCTCTGATTTTGGGAAATTTTTTTATAGTTGTTTGCATAATTTGGCACGTATTCTCTAGAGATGTGAGGAAAAAAAATCTTTTACTTAATTAGAAGAAATGTCAATTTATGGTTACTCAGGGAATTGTCTTGGGACATATTGTTTCTTCTAAAGGTATAGAGGTCGACAAGGCAAAAATTGAATTAAAATCTAAACTTCCTATCCCTAGGACGGTTAAGGATATTCGTTCTTTTCTTGATCATACTGGCTTTTATAGGCAGTTTATTCAAGGGTTCAATTCTATTGCAAAACCTTTTTGCACTCTTTTACAAAATCATATTGAATTTGTTTGGACTGATAAGTGCCAAAAAGCTTTTGATAAAATTAAAATATCGCTTACCACTGCCTCTATTATGCAACCCCCACAGTGGGACCTTCCCTTTGAAATCATGACAGATGCATGTGATTATGCCTTAGGAGCTATTTTGGGGCAGCATGTGGATAATAGACCTGTTGTGATTTATTATGCCAGTTGAACCTTAAATGATGCCCAGAAAAAATATACCACTACTGAAAAAGAATTGCTTGCAGTGGTTTTTGCACTTAATAAATTTCGAACTTACATTCTTTGTTCTCCGGTTACTATTTTCATAGACCACTCCGCTCTTAAGTATTTGTTGGCTAAGAAAGATGCAAAATCACGCTTGATTCGCTGGATTCTACTACTTTAAGAGTTCAACATCAACATTAAGGACAAGAAATGAGTTGAAAACGTGGTAGCTGACAATATAATGGTTGCATATGAGCTTCTCCACTCCATACCTGGGACATTAATTTCTGATAATATAATGGTTGCATATGAGCTTCTCCACTCCATCCAATCAAGACATAAAGGAAGGGAATGAAGTATGGCCAATAAAATAGATATATCAAAAGCCTATGATCATGTTGAATGGGTTTTTCTGGAAGCCATGGTAGAAAAACTAGGTTTTTAGTGCAGAATGGATAAAGCTGGTTATGGTTTGTGTCAAATTTGTGAGCTACTCAGTTGTGCTTAATGGAGTTCCAAGTGAAGTTATCATGCCAACTAGAGGGTTGAGGCAAGGGGATCCCTTGTCCCCTTACCTTTTTCTCATCTATGCTGAGGGTTTTAGTATGTTGATGAATAAAGCTAAAGAGGCGTCTTATGAAAGGGGTATCGGTAGCAAGGGGAGGTAAAAGGGTTAATCACTTGTTATTTGTAGATGATTGTGTGATATTGTGTAGATTAAGACTTGAGGAGTGGTATAATGTTCTCTCTATTCTCAAACAATATGAAGAGGCTTCTGGCCAAACATTGAACCGACAAAAATCATCTCTCTTATTTAGTTCCAATACTAGAAAGGTTACAAAGCATAGCATTTCTCAAATGGCTGAAGGGGTAACTTGTGGCAATTACAAAAAGTATTTAGGATTGCTTGTTGTTGTAGGAAAGTCCAAATACATTACTTTTAGGGGGCTAAAAGAGGGGATTTGGAAAAGGATTTCAAGCTGGAAAATAAAGCTTCTTTCTACTGCAAGGAAAGAGATCTTAATAAATAGTGTCTTACAGGCAATTCCAACCTATACAATGAGTGTGTTTAGGTTGCCTAAGATGCTACTACACGAGATTGAGGCTCTAATTGCAAATTTCTGGTGGGATCATAACAAAGATGGGAAGGGCATGCATTGGAAGGCTTGGAGCAGTCTTAGTTATTCTAAGAATATCAGAGGACTTGGCTTTCGAGATCTAAATTGTTTTAATAGGGCTCTTATTGCTAAACAAGGATGGCAGATTCTTAAAGAGCCTAACTCACTAGTTTATTGTATCTTCAAAGAAAAATATTTCCCTACTGGCAATATGATAGAGGCAAAGATGGGACACTGTCCCTCACAAATTTGGAGTAGATTAAGGTCTATAATGGACTTAATAAAGGCTGGTAAGATTTGGAGAGTAGGAAATGGGAAGAGTATAAGGATATGGAAGGATAAGTGGATTCATACTCCTACTGCTTTTCAAATTCAGTCTACTGTCAGAAATCTAGATCCTAATGCTACTGTGAATGTTTTAATTGAAGTTGAGCATAAGGCATGGAGAACAATAACTTATGATACTTTTGGGTAAGAGGAAGCTCTCACAATCTGTTGTATACCGATAAGCTCTAGTGGATATGATGATCAACACTTAACTGAAAGGGCATTTTCTCAGTAAAAAGTGCCTATTATACAGGCTTGATGAAAAAAATACCTAAGAAGGGAGAATAATCTAGTGGAGGGCAAAATGATGTTATTTGAAAAAAAGTATGGAATCTAGATACCCCTGTGAAGCTTAAACAATTGGTTTGGAAAGCTCTTAATGATATTCTGCCTAAAAAGGAAAGTTACATAAAAGAAACATAGTAGATAGCCCATTATGTCCAATTTGTTTGCAAGAGGTGGAATCTTTCCTACATGTGCTTTGGGAGTGTCCTGCTACAGGTGATGTTTGGAGGGACTTGAAGAGTGCTGTCAAGAAATGGAGTAGAAGTTTTCCAAACTTTATTTCATTATGGACTAAATTGGAACATAGATTGGAAGATTAGCAATTAGATTATGTGGCAACTGTTTTGTATGGTATATGGTGGAGAAGAAATGAGTTTATTTTTCACAGTAAGTTTAAGGCTCCCTCTTTGTTGTGTCAAATAGCTACAAATGATGTAGATCTCTTTAAGCAGATGCAAAATGTGGATCAAGCTACAGAACAAATGGATAATAGATAGATTGATACTATCCAAGTGTAGACATGGAAACCACCACCAGCTGATTTTTTCAAGGTTAATAAAGATGCTGCTTATGACAAAGAAAGCTCATGGATGGGAATTGGCATTGTTATTAGAGACAACAGAGGTGATATTGTGGTTGTTTTAGCTGTACCAAAAGAGTATGTATTTTCAGTAGCTGCAGCTGAGGGCTATGCTTTATTAAGAGTAGTTAAATTGTGTGATGAGCTGGGCTTGAACAAGATTGAATTTGAGGGGAATGCAAAGGCCATTGTCGATATTGTTAATGGTGGAGCTACAAATCATTCTTGGTTGGGTCAGATTACAGATGATATTAAGCTAACATTGACAGCATGCCCATTTTGGTCTCTGGCTTATTATAGTAGGCATGCTAACAGAGTCGCACATGCAGTTGCAAAACTAGCCTTATCTTTAGATATTGAGAATTTATGGATGAAGGATGGCCCTTTATTGATTCTTTCTATTATTTCAGCTGCAAATCATTGTATTGATTGATTATTGAATGGTAGTTCATTTTGAAAAAAAAAAGTCTCATTGATCCTACCATTACTAAGAAAATAACATAATGTACTCAATGTTTCCATATTTGTCCTATCATGTGTCATACAGATTCATTCTTTATGATGCAATTTCTAAATTTTAGGCTACAATTTCTCTTCTTATATTTAAGTGTATATCTCTTATAAATGAAATCATCAATATTTATCTATAAATTTTAGGCTACAATTTCTCTTCTTGTATTTAAGTGTACATCTCTTTTAAATGAAATCATCAATATTTTTACCATTTCTTGCCAATAATCACATAACTTCCCAAATTGAGAATCTCCGACTCAACCAACCATTTTATGGTACTAAGGCTGTTAGTATCGGGAATGGATCAAATCTGCCCATTACTAATATTGGTTCAACTTCTCTGCTCACTAATTGATCTTCTTTTTACTTAAATAACATACTTCATTGTTCACAAGCTTCTACTAATTTGTTGTCTATTCAAAAACTTAAGGTCGATAGCCATTGTCATTTTATACTCATTACTGATAATTTTTTCGTGAAGTACAACCACACACAGAGAATCCTTTTAAGGATATTGTTAATCATGTAGTCCAAAAGTTTCAATTGCCAATCAGTATTATAGGCTCTTCTCATTTATGTGAATCCTATCAATTAGATAGGAATAAGAGATTACCTTTTACTGAAAGTTCTTGCAAGACATCTTCTCCTCTTGATACAGTCTAATGTTTGGTCTTCGCATATAAAGTCTGTTGATGGATTTCAATATTATGTAATCTTCATAGATAATTACTCAAAATTCATATGGCTCTTTCCCCTTAAGCTTAAATATGATGTTTTAGCTTTGCTTCATCAAATTTAAGTCTCTTGTTTAAAACCTCATCTCCTAGAAGATCAAAGTTTCCAATCTAATGTAGGGGTTAATTCACCTCCCTTCTATTCAAACAGTTCTTCGCCACACATGGCATTCATCATCGCATCTCATGTCCTCATACAACACAACAAAATGGATTGGCTGAAAGAAAGCACCGCACATTGTGGAAATAGGATTAGATCTTCTTTCCACATCTCACCTACTAAAAGATTCTAGGATAGGTAACTTCTCAACCTCTGTTTATCTCATAAAATTCTTCTCACTCTAGTTCTTCAACTCTCCTCTCCTTATGCCAAATTATTTCACAAAATCCCTGATTATTGTTCCTTCCAAACATTTGGTTGTTCTTGTTTTCCTTACCTCAGACTATACGATCAACACAAGTTAGAGTTTCCAACAAAGAAATGCGTTTTTCTTGGTTATCCCTCTAACTATCATGGATACCATTGTCTTGATCCCACAATAAACAAGAAATACATCTACCAGTATCTCACATTTGAAGAAAAATGTTTCCCATTGAAGGATATTTTCACATCTTCCTCACTAACATGCAAGAATTCTCACTCAAGTAATGGTTTCTCTCCAATTTCTCAACCACCTCTACTTTCACGCTTAATAACTTTGGTCCTCTCTATATTAGCTCCTCTTGCTTCCTTAGCACCTTACACACAAACAGTAATTCTTCCACGTCGCCCTCTCAACCGACCTCCCTTACATCTCCTCCCACCTTTACTTCCCAATTACCCTTGCCTTCTCATCCCATGACCACAAGATAAAAAATTGGCACATTTTACCCAAAATCATTTCCAGATTACCACCTCTATTACCCTACCACAAATCCCACTCAAGCATTTCATACCACCTTTCTACCCTCTAAACCTAAAACCTTTAACCAAGTTGCCAAGTCTTTAGAATGGGACAAAGAACTCAATGCCCTTCAAGCCAATCAAACTCTGACACTATGTCCATGACCTACTAATCAAAGTGGAATTCATTGTAAGTGGATGTTTAAGGTTAAACAAAAGTCTAATGGGACACTTAACAAGTATAAAGCACGCCTCGTAGCTAAAGACTTTCAACAAAGGGATGATATTGAATACACTAAGACCTTCAACCTAGTAGTCAAACCAATAACCTTAAGAGTGTTCCCTGCCGTGGCGGTTCATTTTGGTTGGGACATTAAACAACTTGATGTCTCTAATGCATTTCTCCATGGTCATCTACAAGAGGTTATCTACATAGAACAACCACAAGGATTCCTAGATACCAATTTTCCTCATCATATGTGGAAACTCCATAGGTCCATCTATGGTCTCAAGCAAGCCCCAAGGGCTTGGTTTCAAATACTCTCTCACGTACTACTTACTCTTAGATTTTTAGAGTCATAGTTGAATATTTTTTGTTTACTTTTCATCAAAATAACATCCACATTTACTTACTAATCTGTGGATGATATCATAGTTACTGGTACCCATGCCACTCATATTTCTTCCCTGATTCAGCATTCGTGTCAAGAGTTTGCTATGAAGGACCTTGACCACCTCTCTTTCTTTCTTGGCATTCAGGCCATCAGAACTTCTTCTTGCCTTCATTTAAATCGATCCAAATACATCTTAGACATCTTTCATCAAGCTCAAATGGTTGGTGCCAAACCATGCTCTTCTCCTCCTGCTATTGGCACAAAGCTCCCTCAAAAGGATGGTCATCTTTTAGTTAATGGAACTGAATATCGAAAAATTGTGGGGACATTACAATATTGCACCTTGACAAGACCTGAGATTGCCTACTCAGTCAATCTATTGTGTCAGTTTCCACATTCCTCCACTACATCTCACTAGGTAGCAGCCAAAAGGTACAATTAATAATGGATTGAATTTCACCAAAGATTCTTTTGCATTCACAACCCTTTGTGACTCAAATTAGGCTGGTTTAGTAGATGTTAGAAGATCAACTAGTGGTTTTGACATCTATCTTGGTCCTTGACTCATTTCTTGGAGTGCCAAGAAACAACCAATTGTCTCACGCAGCAGTACTAAAGCAAAATATAGATCTATAGCTCTTGCAAAACTAAACTCCATTGGTTGAGAATGCTCATTCGAGACTTGCAAATTCTTTTACCTCAGCCTTGATAGTTTGGTGTCAAAACTTGGGAGCTATTTCACTTGCCTCCAATCTAATATTCCATGCTCAAACCAAACACATTGAAGTGGATTTTCACTTCATTAGACAAAAAGTACTAAAAAAATGATATTCAACTTAGACACATCTCCTCTATGAAACAACATGCTGATATTTTCACCAAGGTACTTACCACTACTCGTGCCCTCCTCCTTCGTGACAAGCTAATGATTTGGTTCCTTCCCATTAGTTCAGGAGGGGTGTTAGCCAAACCTTTCTAGACAACCCCAACTCATCAGTATCTTTGTATTCATGCCAGGATCAAGCAGATCAGCAAATTAAAGACCAACTTATTATCCTAGCATTACTGAGCAAATAACATAATGTACTTTATGTTTCCATATTTGTCCTATCATGTGCTGTAAAAATTCATCCTTTATGATGCAATCTCTAAATTTTAAGCTACAATTTCTCTTTTTCTTGTATTTAAGTGTACATCTCTTGTAAATAAAATTAACAATCTTTTACCATTTCTTGCTTTCTTAAACATCAATGGAATAAGAATCATAAAAATATGCTCAAGTGTATCAATGCACTCTACAGAAATAAAAAAAGATGGTAAATGTTGGTTGAAAAATGAAAATGTAAAATCAAACCGTTTAAGTGGCGGAGCATGATTGCTGGTTTGGAGAAAATGGCAGCAGCTTAGTCCAAAGGTGATGGTCACAGGGAGGATGAAGAAGACAATGATAAACGTCTAAGACTAGATGTTGATAGTGACGAAGAATCAAACGCACTAGCAAGAGGTGGTGGCGAACATGGAACTTGGTTGGCACGTCTAGTGTTGGGTCATGTATAAGTGATTTGAGTAAAGGAAGAAATTGTGCATTGGTCAAGTCTAAACTTGTTGTCTACATATAAAAATGTGTTTATACTTCTTATTATAATGAAATATTATAATCAATGATGAGGCTTATAAATTTAGCTTATCTAATAATGATGTGGTCATTTGTCATTACTGGATGTTAACCCTTTTCACATTGCGTCTGCTCCAAAGTGGAACTGTTGGCTGAATTGTTACACTGTTTCAAGTTTTCTACCAAATAAGATATCTTTATATTATTATATATTATCTATTGGGATTTCGATAAATTTTGATATAAAATTATTGACTAATAATACTATATACAATTTTAAGGCATTCAATTCTTGCATATTCTTTATTTTTTTAAAATGAAGTTCACTACTAGAAATAAATATTTTCATGTAGATTTAATATTTTTTCACTTTTTTGAAAATGAGTACATGGAACTTAAAGTCTTAAACATTTTAAGATTATACAAGTCAATTTTTAAATGATTTATACTAATGCAAACTTTTAGTTGAGGATTTCACTTTTATTCAAAAGAAATTATATAAGAGTTATTGCATAACATTTATTGGGTACGTTGTTCACTAATTATTGAATGGTACAAAATAGATAGTTTGTGATTTCGATGGTGCGATGGCCCCAACCTCTACTTGGGATGAAACAGAGACTTAGAGCTTCGGAACATGTAACACAAGGTTACATACCCCTGTACATGACAGTTAACATGCAATGTATTGTATAAGTGCAACTAGTAGGATGTAATATTTGCAGTGAATTAAGGGTGACAAAACAAAGCTTATGCCATAATAACTAAAAAACATCACAAATTCATTAACAACCATCATAAGTTCAAACCAAATAGTAACATAATCTTAATACATCTATTCATCATAAAAAGTCTCCAAAACTAAATTAACTACTTCATGCGTTCTAGGGCATGAAGGGTTAGTGCTATAAACATCAGGATAAGATCCAGTCTTTTCTCGAGAACTATCTCCTCCTCAATCAGTTGGATCCTCCGTTCCATCAAGTCCATCCTCCTCGAGTCCTGACACAATCTTTATCATTCCAAGTGGGTCCACAAGATATGAGATTTACTTGAAATCTTAGTAAGTTAAACAACAAATGCACACAAAGATAAATTATACATGATGAATGATAAATATGAAATGCAAAAAAAAAAAAAAAAAAAAAAATCAGTGTATGTCTCCCATCCAGATTCCTCAACATTTCAGAAAAACTAAGACACACATTTCTTATAGAGAACATTTTTTCACTTCACTGACATAAATATCATAATATTTCATCATTATTAACAATTCATACTTAATTGTAATATCATAACGTGTAGTATTGTCACAGTTTCCTATATGCACTATGAATACCTGTTGGTAACCATAGTACAACTCACGTTGGAACTAGTTGTCTATAAACTCGTTTTCAATGCATTGGTAACATAATATAACATCATAATATCATAACATGTACACTATTGGGCCTAAACTTTGACTCAAACTAATGAACCAAAAATTTAGTGTAATTTTACCCGTAAGTATACAGATATTGTAGTACCTAACAGGGTCGAATCCATAAAGATTGACTTATGTGATAAAGAAAATAAACTCAAACAATGAAAAGAAATTACTAAAAGAAACGTGTGATCGAATATAAAATAAAATTACTGAGATGAAGATTTTTGAAATAACAGAATAAAACTAAAATGATAAAATAAATTGATATGGAGAAATATTAAGGTTTTAAGAATCCGTCTAATAATTTAGAATATTTTTTCTGATCGATTTACTTCAATTAAACTAGAATAATAATTCCGTTTAATTGGAAGATTTAGCATTTAAGGTCAAGAAAAATAGTTACTAATGATTAAGCATGAATGATTGATGATTAAAATATTCACAAATCTATTTGAATATCACATAGATTCTTCAAGCATTAACTGTATTTGGAAATCACAATTAATCAAGATAAATATATAGATAATCAAAATATCCAATAATAAAATCATCCAATCGATCAAACTCACAATAGAAATTCCAATGTCAATTCGAAAACAATATCGAAATCATTAAACTTCACCTCTAACCTTAGTATGAGAATCTAGCCAACCATGTTCATCACAAGTGCTATAGAAATTAAACAAATATTCTCCATGATAATGCTAAAATAAAATACACGAAAACAACTATAATAAAGTAAAAATGGAGAGAAGATTGAGCTAAAAAAATTACTCCCCAAATGAAGTGCATTCAAACGTGGGTCCTAGCATTAGACGAATAAGTTTTTGCCCTATATGTTCCGTGTGCTAACTGCCTCTTCCGTTGCATTTTCTATCCAGCAAGTAGCTCAAGTCCAGCTACCGAGAAACTCTTGTCTGAAGCTTCTGCTTGTGTTCCATCTCCTTAGCTTTTCGTCCGACGTCAAACTCCAGGCTGGTTCATGTGCTGCCGAAAAACTCCCGTGTTCTGCTCTAAGGCTTGCTCCCGTCCATCACTTTAGCCCAAACGAAATGTAACTCTCTCACTTTCAATCCGTTAAAAACCAGAGGAAAACTCTCAGTGCTCCGTTCGACTTCCTCATCTATCTACAAACTTATACTTTGCCACTCGACCATGCTGAAACAGTTGAACATCAGACCAACATAGTCTCCGTTGGTTCTCTATTTTCTTCTCTAAAAACAGAGCATCCCAGTCCAATTTTCTACTCCAAAAGCTCCCTGTTCAGTCCCTTCCGTATACTCTCTGTTCGGTCCCCGTCCTAGATGAAAAAGAAGGCAAGCCCCTATATGAAAAATTGACTCCCCTCTTAGCTTTACGTAAAACTCCCAGACGAAAAGCAACCATCCCAGAAGAAAAACTGAACCCCCTTTGACCTTAGCAGTGTCCTTTTTTCATTTCAGCTCTCCCTTCTTATGTTATCTCCATGTAACTCAGAAGCTCCTTTTTCATTTCTTCGCTTCTATGTTTTCTCTTTCTCAGTGTCTTGCTCTCTAAACATTAGCCTCTTTTTTTTCCTTTTTCTGTAAACCCCAAACGTAAGTCCCTTCCGAAAGTCTGTTCTACTCTTTATGTAAAAACCTCTCCTTTCAACATGCCTCCGTGATTTTCGTTAAAACCGTAAGGAGACCCATGTTCTTCTAAAGACCGCGTGCATCCATGAACAACCAAAATAAAAAAGTCACCACCGAAAGTTCTTTAATGTTCAAAGTCCACAAAAGCCAACACTCACCAAATTTCTCTTTTTTTTTTTCATTTCCTGTGCTGCCGTCTTTGTGAATAACTCCTATAATCTCTCCAATTCTTGCTAAGTGACATCCCGTAAGTCCATCTTCAGCACATGAAGATGTTAGCTTTTTTCATTTCTTGTTGCAAAGTCCACTGCATGATGGTTCAAATGCAGTTGCCGTATACTTGTGCTTCCCAAATCCATGTGCTTCTATAAAATAATGAGTGGGTCCCACAGAACTATGTGCATGTGTTTTCCCTTTGGCTTCCTATCCAAAATCAAGCCGGTCATGTGTTAAAATTGCATGCATTTTATCTAAAGACAGGAACTCAAAAACTATAAAATCAATTGAAGAATAAAAATAAGGAAAAGAAACAACACACCAAAATAAATAGAAGACCAAAAAAATAAATTAAAAAGTAAAAATATAATGTCAAAGAAAAACATTGCTCATGTGAAGAAATATCGCTCAATTAAATCAAAAGTTATAACTTTAAGTATAAACCATGATATTAACCAATTTAAATCATAACTCAAATTTATACCTATTAACCATTTTTTCATCTAAAACTAATAATAATGTCACGATATAATTAAAATACATTGGTTTTAAATATATAAAATATGCAATTTTCAGCTCAATTATACACCCACCAGCCTTGAGTGCCATAAAATTTGACTTCACTCCCGTATTCTTTAAAAAGAACTCATTCGAAACTCGTTGACTGCTCTTCGTCAATCTAGAAGTTACCACTCCGTTCTTAAACACTCTAGAGTGGACAAAAGAATTCCACTAGGATAATTCCTCATCCTAACCTTTGGAGTCGCGAAAAAATTATTTTTCATGTTATGTTGAAAAAATGTAATTCATGACATGTGACATGTGTAGCAAATTTTCATGTGAAAATGACATTTATAAGCAATATGCTAAAAATGGTGAAAATATCACATATCATGTATGTATGTACTCAAAGTATCATATAACATAAATTTTATCTTCAAAATGAAAATTATAACATGAATGTGGCATTTATCAATAAATCATAAAGAATTCATCAATGTGTAACAGTGTAAGTTAGAGGTCAACTTATAAACTTCCTGAATTTGAAAGGTCATAGCAGCTGAAATAAAATTTGTACTAAGTTAGGATTTATAATACAATGGGAAGATGTCCATAATTAAAAGTCTTCAAAAATGGATATTTATAAAAATACCCCTAAACTCTAAAAACTTGTCTCTAAAGCCCTAAATTTTTCACTATTTGTAAATGAACCTCAAATTTAACCAAACTACATGGACCTCATATTTTTCATATTCTAAAATTATCTATACCTATAGAATTGTAAAATTTAAAGTGGAACTAACTCAACACACACAACCTGTGGCATGCACTCTAATTGATGCGTAAGTGTGTTTTCAACTATTGATCCCTATGAATGCAAGCTTATGCAATTTTCATAAATAAAATATAACCACTATAGTCCTTAATGACATGATAGAAGCAAATTTTTGGTTGATCAACTTCATCCTAACACTTAATCATGTTTAAAAACCTTAATATTCAGTAATCCTTCATTAATTAAGCATGACGTTCTTATCCTTAAATCACAAATACATGCTTTCAAATTTACCAAAAACATATATTTTCATTCTTATCCCAACCACAAGGCTTTTTAAATGCTCATTGATCAACCCTAGGTAAAATAATTCAAAACTTCATGCCTTAATCATAACTTAATTAAAAACCATGTATGCTTGATGATCAGCACAAGGTAGAATCAAAACCTATCATGGCATACTTCTAATTTTAAAATAAAACCTTCAATGATCATTCTAAGACATTAATAAATCATATCAAAATATTCTAAGACATTCCATGGCCAAAATTTCCACATAAAACAATTTAAACTCTTAAACCATTCTTAATGAGCCCTTTTTTGAATTAAGTATGGTAACCTTATCTAAACTCAACCAAAATTTATTCCAACACTTGAAAACAAGACTTGACATGTAAACTAAGATCTAGGGAAAGAAGACTTATAAATTTTGTGGCCCACTCAAGCTTGCAACACAAGAACTCACAAAAACTTCAAGAACACTCAAGCGCGCACACACCTTTCGATTTCTCTCAAAACTAAGGGGCAAGATGGCTCTCAATGCTCAAGAGGAGCTAGATTTGAGGTGTGGAGGAAGTGAGAGGGTGGATGGAATTTTTATAGGTAGGAAATGGGGAGGAGATTCTAGCCTAAGCCCATCGGGATTGGTTGGGTGATGTGCGTAGTGGTGTAAGGAGCTAAAATCTCAACATGCACTTCATCGTCTTGTGTCACTTGTGTAGAGTGAAGGGTGCCCTAAAATCACCATGAATTCATCAATTTAGGTGCTAAAATAATCATAGGGGTGATTTTCAGGTCGTGGTTCAGAAGAAAGAAAAGAAAAACAAACAAAAATTAAGCATGAAGCTGACAGGTTCAAGGATGGCTTATTGGATAGTTTTAATCATGGCCTTGACTCACCCTCTTGTCCTTTCTTCATGGCTGCTTTGTGTAGGTCATAAGCCATTATTGAAAGGCTTTTCAAGTGAGGGAATGTTTCTTGGTTGGTGGCAAGTGATCATGAAGTGGCAGCTAAAATGAAAGGGGTGAAGGGAAGTGGGTTGCCAAAGTGGATGCCTTCGGTTTTGTGCTTTCTTTGGGTGGGAAAAAATTGGTCAAATGCTCATGATGACCATGAGGGATTCTTTGGGATTAGGTGGTGATGGAGGTGGCGTGGGCTGGTGGCTTGGCCATGGGTGGAAGTGAGGTTGAAAATCAACCATCTTGGTTCTCATCCAACTAGTGCCCAAGGTGAAATCGATTTTGGTGTTTTGGATTGGTTCTTGAAACCAAACTAGTCCAAGGCTTGGTCTGGGTTCAAAGGGATCTCATGAGGTGTTTAAAGACCATAGTGCCCTTGAGAAAAAGGCATAAAAAGATTGGGCTTAAGGGAAAAGCAGTCCATTGCATACAAAGGGCACACATGTGTGTCGATTGGTGTAGTTTGGGGTTTTGATTTGTCATTTCTCTTAATGATATGTGTGGAGGTTTATCTAGGGTTCTAATATGATCTAAGAATGATGTAATTGAATAATGAAACAAGAAAATTTCAGATCAAAAGGGCTAGAAAGATTAAGAACCAAAATTAAGCTCAAAACAAGGTTTAAAGATCACGAATCATGGATAAGTTGATTAATGGTTTTAACCCAATTTCAAAACTTAATTTGGGTTCAAAGAATCACTTAGGATATGATATGGGCTTGAGGAAACCCATAGTATGATGTATTGGGCTTCAAATTGAAGAGTGAATAGAAGCAAAACAAGGCTTTGGACCTTGTTGGGCTTAAAAGGGCCATAAGTGTGAGTAGAGGTTTTATGAGCTTTGAGTGTGGGTTGATAGGAGGCCTTTGTTTCCAGATTTTGAGGGATTATGAGAGGCCTCAAGATCCACAAAGTTGGGGCTTGAAAGGGTTACCTTAACCTAATTGGGCCATGGGTCAAGACTATACCAAGTTCGGCCCAAAAGGCCTTATGTCTTCTTAAACTTGGGCCAACCCTTATCCTACCAAGACTTGCATTCCTACGAGGCTTGGTTTAAGGCTTCTAAGTCTTGGCTCATTCACATTCTAAAGTTCTTAGGGCTTAATTGGATTACTAATGGGCTTAGTTGTCTAATCCTTAATGCTTCATAATTAATTACACGAATTAGTTAGGTCATTTCTAGGGATTTTAAAATCGCCGCAAAAGAAATCACTGCAAATAATTCTTAATTGCAGCGTTTTTCATTTCACCATTGAATTCTAGTGCGAGGTTGGGAAATACAGAGCTAGAATTTATTATTCACCTTTTTAGGATGACTTTTATACTTATTGTGACAATTTTTGTTGTTGCAACAACTATTTTTACTGTAGCAGCATTTTCTTTCCACCAAATAGGAAAATCACCACAAAATCTACTTTTGCAGCAAAATTGTCGTTGTAAAAGTCACTCATGTCACCGTAAAAGAGATTGGCAAAAGTACAACGCTTATTTGCGGCCAATTAATGCTTATTTGCAACGATATAAAAGGGTCAGAAATAGTTTTTTACAAAATTAAAAATCAGCGTGCTTACCCGCAAGACCTAAAACAAAACTTATTTTCCCTACAACTAGAGCGCCCCACCCTCCCCTCCCCTCCCCTCCCCAACCCGAGCTCTTCCCTCTGCACCCAATAGCCATTGTCAATGGCGATGAAACAAGACTATTTCCGGTATCGCCAACTCACACACACACACACTCTCTCTCTCTCTAGATTTGGCTATTTGGGTGAAATAATAGACGTGCTGCCGTTACCGCCACTACACATAGCCAACTGAAGTGCCTCTACCGTGCCTCCAGGTAAGCCCCACATTTTCCTTTTGATTTTTTACTACTTGGGCAGACCCATTTTTTGTTTCAGTGTTTGGCCTTGTTCAAGCATATTCCAATTTGCAAAAAATTTAGCTTTCCTTACTCCGGGTCGATTAGTTTAGTGCCTTATTGAAATTGGTTTTCAAATTCTTCCATTGTTTAGTGATTGTGAAGTTTCTTTTGAGTTTTGAATATGAGGGTAGCTTTCATGTACATGCTGAAATTATCATGTTTCTCATACCTTCATACCTTGTTTATGATCACCATGTGTTTGTGCGAGGGAAATCAGATTTTGGGTAATATCTTAATTTTAGGCTTTGAATGGGTTGTGTTTGGTGCTGTTTCAGTGTTTGTATTGTTGGGGCAAAATTTGAGGTGCTGTGAGGTGCTATTGCAAGAGCTAAGAGGTGTTGTTGCAGTGTTTGAGTGGGTTGGGTTTCTCCATTATTACAAATCTGGTATTTTTTTAGTATTACCTATATATTAAAAAAAAAAGGTAAGCATCTTAATTCCTCTAGGAGTCTAACTCTATATCTCTCTCTAAGCATCTTAAGTATTATATTTGCACCGAGTTTGGAAATGGTGTGTATGAATTGGACGTAGTTTGGTGTATGAATTGGACTGGAACAACTTGATAGTTTTGTACTAGCTTAGCATGCTCATCATGGTTGCTGAAACATAAATTAGTTTGGAAATGTTGCTGAGTGAACTGGTCAGTATAAATGTTTTGTTTTTATAAACTATTTTGCTGAAAATGGTGGAAACTAGTATAGACTTGAAAATATCATATTTTGGTTGTCATGACTCTATTCGAATCATGTCTTCATATCTATTTTGGTTGTTAATTATTCCTTTTTCACTTGTTTAGTTGAAGCTGGTTAGATCTATTCCTTGAGAGAGTGGTTTTGCTACCGCATTTTGAAATATTAGTAAGTATTATTACTCTGTTTTCAATGCAACTCTCACTTCTAGTATTATTACTGCCTATAATATTATTCTCTTATTGTTGCATGCCATAACAATGCTCCAAGAGTATTTGGTTGTTGGTGAAAATGGTCCGAAATATATTGGGTAAGTTCCTCGTATTGGTTTTCTCATCCCATAGTGTAAAACTAGATCATTTTTGTTTCACTTTAACCCAATTTCAAATCTGGGGTTATAGCAGTGAATTTGTAGCAGTGGAAAAAGCCAAATTCCTTGTAATATAAGTGTCATGGTCTAACTAAATCTAACCATCCCCAATTAAAATAAATAAACAATAAAATAATATAATAATATATTAAAATTAAAAAAAATAATTAAAACTCAAAATCATAAGCTTAAACTAAAGATGTTAAAAGGTTAATTAGGTGGAGTGTTACCGACGGTGTATTCCTACCATTCTCTAGGTATACAGTATCAATGGCATGTCATATTATCCATATTAACTGAAAATATGTTATGTGTACCTACTCTAATGTATACACTTCGAAAAATCAAGAAAAGATGGCCAAATTATCTTTCCGTATGCAACTTGGAGACGAGAACTATAAAATAAGGAAAATATTGTTACGTCCTCTAAGTTTATTTCTTTAATTTGACTATTTATATATATTTTTTTATTATTTAATCACTGAAAAAACAACTACTAGTATATTGATTTTTTTTAAAAAAATTAAAAATGTTTAAAAAAAATTTTAAAAAAAGAAGAAGTAGAATTTACCTGAAACACACGTAATAAACAAACTTGACATAGTCGCACTAGCCCAGAGTAAACGGCTGTAACGATTCCTCTTTTTGGTTCCTTCCTTTACATTCTCTCTCGCAGATACGTGTGATATTGTGCAGGCTCTCCTTTTGTGACTTTTCACATCTAGAGAATGAGGTGTGAACTTTATATACACTTGTTCCAGCTACATATATCGGTATCATAGTTTAATTTTATAATTATAATATAAATTTACATATATTTTAGCCTAATTTCTTACTTATGGAAAAAATATATATTTTAGCCAAATTTTTGAATTCATAACTACATCTTTTGTTTTATTTGAATAAATAAATATCTATATCTTAGTCCCTATCAAAATTAGGTGTGTATCAATGTTTTAAATTCTATTTTGGATCATTTCAGTATAAGTATTGAAATAAAATATTTTAATATCGAAATATTTCGATGTATCATGTTGAAATAGTAATATATATATGTATATTTATAAATAAATTAATAATTAATAAAAGTAAATACAAGTATATCATGTAAGTGTGTATAGTTACGTTTGTCAATATATATATCTTTTCTATATAATAAGTGGTATCGCGCAGAAACATTGATGAACAAAAACATACGTTTATTTTGTCCCGTCGGTTTTACCCTTCTGTTATTTAAGTGAATGCAGTGTGTTTCTAAGTATTTTAGGGATATACATGTCTTTTGAGTTTTTCCTTTTTTTTTATATATATGTCGAAAATGCAAAGCACACTGTTTTCAGCGTGAGCTAGGGGCCACCGCTGCAAAAAGATTTTTTTTTTTAATTTTTTTTTACTTAAGTGTTTTTAAATGACATTTTAATTTTTTTTTAAAAAAAGTATTTAATAATATTAAAAAATACATAAAAAAAAATTAATTTTTATACTAACAGGAGTTCCAGCTGTAGCGCTAGTGCCTCCCTTTTAATATTCTTTTCTTTCTCGGTTTGTGTTAGTGGGTTGGTAGGTTTGTGTCAGTGCGTCAATTTATGTTATGGGGAAGGGGATGGTTTTGCTTGTGCAAGTGGTTTTGTGTCTACGTCGGCGTCGAGTGCTTGTGTGTCAGTGCTTGGGTTCATGCGTCTCTCAGAGCACTCTAATGGATTATTTATTTCATTTAAAATATATCATCAAAGTATATTTTTTTTATTTTATATACTAATTTTTATACTATATTATATATCAATTTATTTATTTTTTTATATTATTTAAATATTATACTTTTTAAATATTTTATTCATTACAAATAAAGTAAAAAATAGAAAAATAAATAAATAAAGAGTAAAAGGTAAAAATAATAATAAATTAAAAATTTATATAAGTGTAAACAGTGTTCTATAAATATAAAAGAGATGTTGTAACAAACTATATATTAAAAATAAATTACATAATTTAATATAGGCACCTTTTGAATACATTCTTTTATATTTTAAAGAAATATCTATTTTACAAGATTTATTGACAGTGCTCTTAATCTTCTATTTAAAATTTTATTTTTCTGTGCATGCGACGTTTGTGTTTTAATTTTCTATTTCATTCAATTTTTTTAAAATTTTTTTATTTACTTTTTTACATTCTTAAATATTATAAAAACTAATAATATTATTAAAAAAATATTTAATTAGTTATTAAATAATAAAACATTTATCGAGAACCAATCGACTCATACGTCGATGACTCTTAACATTTTTTAGGAAAATGCTATATCCTCGGGAGCTACCTCTCCCAGTTTTTTTGGGTTAGTGATTAAGAAATTTTCTTTTAATATTATTGTGATTTTTTTTATATATTTTTAAATATTTAAAACTATTAAAAAAATAATGTAAAAAAAATATATATATATATTCTGACCCAGCGGGATTTTCAGCTGTGGCTGTAGCACTACTTATATTTTATTATAGTTTTCTTTTTCGTTCTCCCAACACGGTTGACGTGTGTTTTTGTATTTTATTTATTTTACTGTTCATATCCGGCTTGTGTTATACTCTTCTATTTTTTGTTTTCTTATTTCTACTGTCCTTTGCGTGTCAGTGCAAGTATTTTATTATTTGCTTATGGTTCTCTACCTTGTCTTCTCATACCCCAAAGCTGCTCTCTCTCCCTAAACTTTTCCCCTTTCCTTCTCTCCTCTAGGCTCTTTTCTTTCATATTTTCATCATTTCGTTCTAAACCCTTTTATTTTTGCCTTAACAGTGTTTTCTATTTGATTTTTCCACAGTTCTTTTCTACAATTTTTGGATGTCACTCTCACCGAAGTTCTCTTCCTTCCGAAATCAGGTTTTTTTTTTTTTTGTGCATGTTTATTTTCTATTTTTTTTTCATGTTTGTTTTCTGAAAAAATGTATGGGTTTCATTTTTTTGGTTTTGTTTGTCATTGTATTGTTGTTTTCTTTTTATTTTTTTCTTGAATTGATCAGATTTGGGGTTTGTTTTTTGCATGGACTTTGGGGCTGAAGTTCTCCTCCTTTTGAAATCAGGCTTGTTCTCTCATTTTCATCCCTTTTTTGTACTGGATGTTTGTTTTATGTTTTTTTTTTTTTTTATTTGGCATGCTTGTTTTCTGAACAAAAATGTGTGGATTTCATTTTTTTGATTTTCATATCATCTTGTTATTGCCTTTTTATTTTTTCTTTAATTGATCCTATTTGGTGTGTTATTTTCAATTACTTTAGATTGTGATTTGGTTTTGGTCATATATTTTTAGTTTTCATGTATTTTTTTATTCTTATTTTTTATTTTTTAATTTAATTGATTTGTTTTGATTTGATGGTCTGTATTTTACAGGGAGTTTGGAATAAAATAAAGGCTATTTTTAAATTTGAAATATTTACTACATTATTAATAAGTTGAAGGATTTCATTACAAAAACAAAAAAATCTATTAAAAGCAAATTACAAGAAAATTATTTTAATTTTTCTAAATATAGATTCTTTTACCATTTTATTAATCATGTGAAGTTATTAAATTTTTATTATGCATGAACATTTATCATATATAGAGAATGTTACAAAACTTGTCTTAAACAAGTTTACTAGAACTATCAATATGATAAACTTGTATTAAACTATAGTATATTTTAAACTAATGTTTTTATTTCTTAATCTATGTAAACATATAATTATTATACTCTATTTAATTATTATTATCCAAAAATATTTGCTAGAATTCACTTTTTTTCCTAAGCATTAAATTATTGATTGATTGATTTTTTTTTTATAAAAAAACATATTATTTTTCTCAAAATTTCATTTCACCCGACTAGGCAAATGTGTTTTGCACGTTATTCTGTCCTAATATTATATGTATACTAGTAAAGGAGTAATGTGCAAATCAAGTTTGTCTAATTGTGTTAATTGGTTATTTTAGGGAAAAATAATATTTTTTTTTTATAAAAATTGATCATAATAAAAACTTTAATGAATAGGGAAGAAAATATAAAATCTACCAAATATTTTTAGATAACGATATTTAATACTGTTCAATTACCCGACCCGACCCGGAAAGCTACAGTTCCGATCTGGCCCGATCTTAAAAGATTCCGTTAACCCGATTACCCGAATAAATGATCTGCTGAATCGAGTATTCGGGTACCGACCCGATTTAAATCTTTTTAAATAGTCATCAGTTTTTCTTTTTTCTACCAATTAATAGCCATCAATTGTTGACTACTGAATACTCTTTCTTGCATTTACAGATGGGGTTGAGTACGTGGAGTCACATACAGCACTAGAGACTCTAGTTTGCTTTAAGTCACATCGTAGATGGGGTTGAATACGTGGAGACTGTAGAGTAACACACAACACTAGACTATAATTGTAAGTTTCCTTTAAGTCACGTCGGTCAATTAATGCAATTCTTTAATCTATTTTTATTGTTGTGTTCTTTCATTGTATATTTGCTTTCTCTTTCAATGGGTTATTGCAGAATCTTCAAGGCCTTCTGAAGATGGGTTCGTAGAACAAGATCTGAAATGTTTGCTTCTCCTTTCTTCATCGTCAGTGATAATTGCTTCATTATCTTCGAATTGGCAGAGAACAAGATCTTAGACTCTGTCTTGGAAGACAATGTAATCGATGAAGCTACACCCTGATATATGCATTTTCCATTTCAAATGAAAATGCTATAGGCACAACCCCAGCCTGTTTCTGTTCTTCAAGTCCTTATCGGCATTCCTCTCATCAATAATCCCTTCAAGCTACTTTAACCTCCCATTAAATCGCTCAAATGTAGCATTTATATGTGATTCTCAGCCCCTGCCTGCTCTATTGCCTCCATACTCTCCATTATCATCGACTTTCCAAGCTCTGTTGAACCAAGATCCATCTCTTTCTGTATCTCTGAATGAATCTGGTTTGAGATCCCTTTCCAAATACAATACCCAAATGATAAATCCCAGAAAACAAAAGCCAAAGAAGAGAGATGGGTAAAAATGAAAATCGGTTAATACCCGATTTCGAACCCTTTTTACGGAAGATTCCGAATTCTGAACCAATCATCTTCGGGTCGGTTAATTTGGATCGAGCCGAGTCGAAATTTTCAGTGGAAATCGGTTGCGGTTATTTTGTTCACCCCGTCGATAATTAAGGAGAGTATAAAAATTATATGTTTGTTTAAATAAAAAAAAGAAAAGGAAAATATTAGTTCATTATTCAATATAATAATGCAGATTCATCATGTTAGTTTTGACATATTTTTTTAAGACAAATTTAATTCAAGTTTAGTAGGAATATTAATTTGAAAAGTGGTTTTTTTTTTTTTTTAATCACCATGGAAGCTGTAGGCCATGTTGTATACTACATTGGGGAAATATAGAATATGGATTAACAAAAAGAATATGCAAAAAAAAAAATATTTGCCAAAGGAATCTTCATAGATTTAATGATATCTTCATCCTTGATAAAGTGCATTTCCTAGATGGCAGTCTACTAATAAGAAAGTTGAAACTCAGTCAATTAGTAATACATCTAAAATATTTTTGGTCTCTCTCTCTCTCTCTCTCTCTCTCTCTCTCTCTCTCTCTCTCTAATGTTTATAAGATTTAACATATATAAGATGAGGTTCCAAATATGAAATTCACCATAGGTTAACTTTACAGTGAGGTTTGTGGAAAACAATTTATGTACAGAACTAACTTTAAATTTTTCACTCTTATGTGATAAAAGATTAAGCAATTGGAGGAAATAAAAATCTTTCACAAACACTTGGATAAAATACGGCAGATGCGTTGGATTTCACAAAAACTCAACAACTGTTTCCATTTCGAACTGACGAGTGCTTTAAGAAATTAGTTGTCATTTAGGAAAATAGATCTAGAAATTGGCATATTGGTTACCATTTTTCAGCAATAAAAAAACTTATTATAACAATAATTCAGAAAACATGACAACATTCCTTAGCTGCCAAAAAAATAGAGTTGAACAAAATAATTGTGGGATTTTTTAATCAATTTTTCTTCTAATAAGGATGCTTGGCATATGTAAAAAAAAAATTTAAATAGATTTGTGCTAATTTTCCATTGATTCCCAAAAAAATGTTTTAACTTATATTCTCTCTGTTTTTTTTTTTTTTTTAATTTGAAAGAATGAATGTTCTAAGTATTTTTCTGTTTTATCATTATAATATAAACCTTTTTTTTTCATTAATATAACAAATTTCTTAATTTAGAAAAACTGAGTTTCGAGAAAAGGAATTTACAAAAAAACTATAGATTGTAGAATTCACATTTTGCGCTTTCTATTTGCAAACACTCACTCGATTTGCTCTTAACTTGCCAAAGTGTGAAAGTTGGCTTGTGTACAAGTTAGTATACGTGGTGAGGGTATGCGGGATGAAGACAGATGAAGGAGAGGCAGATTGTGATCGATTGGGGAAGGTTATGGGTGATGGGAAGCTAGCTTGATGGCTTGGACAAAAATCTTTGGTGGTTGGGATTTGAGTTGACTGATGGAGTAGGGGATGGAAGTGGGTGTTTTGCTTGAGTGTGGTGTCACCATTTAGTCTGACATGGGAGTACATGGCAGTTCATGGAGGTGATCAATCAAGGGAGTCATTGCTTGTGGAAGGAGCCAAGGGTGGAGGCCATTCGGTTGGTGCAATTTTCTTAACACCCAATTGCACCAATTTGGGGTTTGGTTGAGGTTTCAAGCTTCAGTCCAATGGGATTGGTAATGGATGATACCATGGTGTAAGAGAAGGGCATGTATGTGGAAGAGAAGTACATAGGGTATGATGGTTGCTTGTAAAATTTGCATAAGTCAAGAGCGAAGAATGACTAAAGGGGCATTGATGCCATTTGGGATTTCAGTTTCAATTTGGGGTTTGGGGCTTCAAACTACCTTTCGAGGGCAGTTGAAGAAGGTAAATGTGTGTAGGTGAAAGGGTATGGTGAGTGTAAGAAAGGCATGGGCATGTAAGACAACATGGTGTTTGCTTGATTCTCACCCAACTTCCTTGCACGTGTACTAAACTTGACATGTACTATTAAATTTAAAATTAAAAACTTGAATTTCAAAAGAAAAATGATAAAATGAGTATCGTAAATAAAATACTAAGTAAAATCATAATTTCGTGTACAGCGTGAAAGGTATGGAAAGAGAGAGACTCAAACCCTCTAACTTGTCATTAGTCATCACAGATCAATCTTGAACTTGACAGAATTTTCATTTCTCTGAAATACGTAATATAGCATTTTGCTAAAACGATTCGTAGAAAATCTTTTGAGATTAGAACTTGCGGCTCACTTGGGTTTATTCATTTCTGTTCATTCATAGGATCTCAAATACTAGCCTAAAAAAGGATTATGTTTTAAACTCCAATGAATGAGAAGTCCTCTAGTATTCTACATTGAGGGTGGTTTTATATCCCTTGGAAGCGGAAAGAAGTTTAACTTCACCGTTCGAATGGTATCAAAGAGTTGATTAGAAAGGCAACAATTTCAAAGGCATCGGCTCAATAATGTTGGGCATGGAAGAATGGGTCATGATGGCAAGACCCACTTCAACAATATAATGATGTTTTCTTTCAATTGTCTCATTTTGTCGGTGAGTATGGGGAAAAAGAAAATGATGGGAAATCCCAATAGAAGAAAAATATCAAACGAGGGGTCTGTATTCCCCACCCCAATCAGATTGCACAACTTTAGTTTTGCGATAAAAAAGTTTCTCAACATTGGCTTGGAATTTAAGAAAAGTGATGTGAACATCACATTTGGAAATAATGGGAAAAGCTAATAAAATTTACTATATTCATAGAAAAATGCGGGTCATGCCCAATACATCGGCGAAAATTAAATATAAGGGGTGAGAAGAGACAATGGTAGACAAACTAAATGATAATCTATGACTCTTGCTTTATTGACATGACATGCAAATCGTAGACTCTTTAGAGGCAGCCAATGGGAGACTGAATTGAGAAAGAACATGAAGGACAGTAAAAAGTGTAGGGTGACCAAGCCGATGACGCCATTGAGAAAGACAGACACATTTGCCAAAAAGGCATGAGGAAGAGATGAATTAGAGGTAGATAATAATTATTTGCGAATTATAGGAACATGAATACTATTATGAAGAACAAAATGTCTAGAGGGAGAGGAGATATGGGAGGAGCCTATATGATGGATGGACAAACCTTGACCATTACCAACATGCACTTTATAAGACCCATGATACTCTTCAGCACCTAATGTCAGATTACCAAAGTTGGAGGTCATTTGGCTGGTTGCACCAGTATCCAAGTACCAAGTAGGGTCAGTAAACTAATGGGGCACATCAACATAAGCTTGAGCCGAAGGTGCTTGGGAGCCCTGGAAAGACAAATCAAAATGATGATAGCATTAAATAGCTGTATGATCAACCTTTTGACAAACTTGACATGTAGGCCGAGCTCTAGAGGACATGGGAGCAAATCCCAAAACTCCACGACCACCATGACTGTGGCCATGATAGTGACCCCCAAAAGAAAAGTCATCAAGGGAATTGACACGATCACGGGGAGGAGGATTCTAGGCGGTAAGATTGCCAATAGGGGTACCCTGATCTAGTGTAGAGTGATGTTGATCCAAGCACATCTCATAACAGAGAAGGTGGCCAAACAATTCCTCCATAGACATTGGTTCAGCAGGTGTGGTGATAGATGTGACCAAAGGATCATATTCCGAGTTGAGGCTATGCATCAGTTGATGAATGGCCACAAAGGTAACTATAAGACTCTGACTATGTGAAAGTAGACGATAACAAAGAGAGTGCACTATTTTTTGTCATAGAGAGTAAGGGTGCTACTTGCACCTCCCAATAGGGGTGTACAAAAAATTGAAAAACCGGTCGTGACCTACACAGATCGACCGTCAAAGGCCGAAATTGGCAAGGAACCTGTTGGTGGGCGGCAGCATTTTAGCAAAATTGAAGGACGTCGGTTTGGTCGCAGTTTGAGGCTGGCTTAAACCGCTAAACTGGCCAACCCCATTTAATATAATTTTTTAAAATTTATATCTATCTAAAACGACACCGTTTCACTTAAGTTTAAGTGGAATATCATTGTTTTACGCTTGGACTTTTGTTTTAAACAAAGCTAAACGACGTCGTTTTATCTATGAGGTACGAAAAAAAAATAAGTAGAACGATGCCGTTGGATTTAAAACCGAACAGCGTCATTTGATTATTACGTCGTCTTATTCCTTTGCTTCTTTCCCGCAATTCACTTCATTCTCTCTCTCTCTCTCTCTCTCTCTCTCCATTTACAATCATACGGCGGACGAGATTTTAAAATAGAGGGAAGGGAAGCTGAGAGAGGAAAGAGAGAGATACGCAAAGGGGTGAGGGTTTTAAAACAATTTAAAGACCAAAATGAAGTTGTTTTAAGATTTTTCAAAAACGACATCGTTTTATTAAAAATCTCATTTTTCTAATATATATATTGGGCCAAGCGGACCGGATGAAAACCTAGGCGGGCTTGGGCCCAGCCTAGGCCTCATCCCTCAGCACCCATATACTTGCGGGCAAATGCCTGCAATCCCAAACATGACAAGTGGCCCCCCCCCCCCCCTCCCCCAAAAAAAAATCGTTTTATTAAAAATCTCATTTTTCTAATATATATTGGGCTAAGTACAGGCTTGGGCCTAGCCTAGCCCTCATCCCTCAGCATCCAAATACTTGCGGGCAAATGCCTGCAATCCCACCACACCCCCCCCCCTCCCCCCAAAATAAAGGGGTTGGCGGGCAGGTTGTATGCTGAAGCCTGCCACCCACCCCTAATAGAGAGTTGTAACTGAATATTCATCATGCAAGTATGGGAATTGGAGGAGAATATATGAGTCAGAGCCTCCCAAATGGCACAAAATGTAGAAAGTCCTACAACCTGTATGATAATGGATTCAAATAAGGACGGGATTAAGGTGGAGAGGATAACATGGTCTTGTTGTTTCCACAAAGAGAATGCTGGGTTGGGAGTGGATTCAAGCATGCCCCCAAGAGTGAGGTTAGTTATAACCCGAGAAGGAACGGAATGGGAACCATCAAGGTAGCCAAACACCACGGAAATAAGGTTCCATCTGGGCTTTCTAAAGCAAAAGACTATCTGTTGTTAATTTAATAGAGATGACATGATGCAAAGATCAAGAGAGACAATTGGAGATGGGGAAGCATAGAAAAAGAAGAAGAAGGTGACAAATCCATGGGAGAAGGCTAGGGAGACGTGAGTCAAAACACTCTGCTCCCAAGTTAGAAACACTTTTGTGTTTGTGAAATTTATTTCTCCTTAATCTTCAAGAGAAGTGTACTTATATTTATAAATAATAACCGTTGTACAGTCAAAGCCATTCTCAAACATTGAATAGAGTTTACAAAACAATTGATAACTATGTACATGTTTTGATGCTTAAAGTGTCTCAAAATTTTGTAAATGATAGTAAAATAGTTTGAATGAAGACATTTTATAAGATTTTGAAAAGTAAAAGAAAAAAATTTTAAATAAAAATATTTTTTTAAAGAGTATTATATTAGAGTTTGTGAAAGTAATAAATAGATAAAATTAAAAGTTATTTTAGTATTATTTTTGTTTTGAAATTTATAAAATTTGTATTAATTTTTGTACTTGAGTATTATATTGTATTTGAGTGATCTTTAGGAATAAAGATATAAGAAATTTTAAAAATTTTGGAAATATTTGATTTAACCCAAACATGCCTTTAGTGTATCCTTGACAGCATCGTTCACGTCGTCTCCAGGTTTGGGTTCAGATGCCACTCTTCTCACCGATTTCAAGAGGACTCCTGTTGCTAGTAGTATTTTGGTCTAGTGAATCAACTTTAGTTTGGTTAGGACTCTCAACAAAGAGATAAAGAGGCTATGATCCCATCTTTTCTTCAAAATCTGAGTGGTTGGTTCTTGTAAAGAACAAGAGCACTGTTCGACTTCCAGTACTACTACCCAGATCCCATTCGTATCGGCATATTTCGCTTATTTATTTTGGGCCGAATTTTATCGACCCATTTTATGTAGTCAAAATGTCATTCTCTTTCTGAACATTTTTTTGGTCTACCATATCGTGATTTTGGCCCACTTATTTTTTTTTTTAAGTCCCTTCCTAGCTAAATGTCATTCGTGTATGAAGAATTTCTGGCCCATTTTGATATTTAGGTCGAGTTCCTTCCTGTTTAACCTTTGTCTTCTCCCTTTATCAAAACTGCTTGCGCTTTTATTTTGGTTCTTATATCACAAATCGCCACCCCTTTTAAGTAGGGCTTTTTCTATTGACTCATTTGTCTTTGAAGCTCTAGAGACACTACCTCCTTGATAAGTGTTTACTTTACTACTCTAAAAGCATCATGAGCTGAGCTCTATTCCTACCACTCTATTGCTTCATTGTAATGTCCAGATCGAGATGATCATAAGATGTGTTATCTCGATTGGTTCATGTTACTACAAATTTTAACGAGAATTATTACAGTCAAAAAATTTTAAACCTTTTTTTTTTATTTTATCAATTGTAAATATTCATTACAAAAGTAGTCATGAAGCCCAATTAAAAAAGTTTACGGGTATATACAATGGCCATTCTTAACAAAATTAAGTCTACATCATTAGCCTTTTGAGGTCATATTTGGAACTTAGATTGAATTGAGTTTAATTTTAAGCTGAGTCTAACAACAAAACATTCAATTCTCAAATTACTAAACTAATCTCAATTCAAAACTTTTTTATATGCGAGACTCATAACGTTTTTCAAGTTAACACATCTTTACATACGGACCTACAACATTTTTCAACTCCCATAAATATATCTAAAACTCATATTAATATTTAAATACATTTAAAATTAATTTAGGTGGATTCTACAAAACTTACTTCATTATCTTAAGTTACTATTATTTATAAAAAATTCAAATGATCTCAATTCATCTTAACAAATACAAATGTTGAAATCTAAAAACCACAACAAATGTCCTCTCACTCCGTTTTTTTTTTATTATTCTTTTTTGAAACCTAGCCATCTCTTTCCCATCTCTTTCTCTCCTCTTTCTTTTCTTCTCTGCAGTGTATCTGTCTTTCCACTCTCCTGTGGTTCCCTCACCATATTTATTAGACAGGCAATATCTCACACTTTTTTTTAACAAATTTGCAAGCTATAAATGATGCACCGTCACCTGCTGTCTGCGTTAGTTCTTGATGCACTGCGGCATAAGCATAAGCCTATAACTAGCATAGGTGGGACAAACTTATCAAGCTTCTTTAAAATAATAATAATAATAATATAAAATAAGATAAATATTTTAGTATTATTTTTTAAGTAAGAAAATTAATTTAAACAAAATCGACTTTTTTATGGGAAAAATCAATACACCACAAGTTAGTAATATGAATCACCGTTGTTTGATAATAAAAAAGCAATTGGTCTCAAATTAATATGATTTAACGGATATGTATCTTCGTATAAATTCTAACTTTGCCATAACATAAGGAACCACAATTTCATCACTCTAACACCGTTTTTGAAAAGTCTTCTCTCTTTTCTCTTTGAAAAAGAGGTGAAGTATGAGTGGTGCGAATAGTGGTACGGAAAGGTTGTTATAACGGATTTTTAGGGTTTGTTGGGGGGAAAACGGTGAGAAACTTAAGGTGGAACAGAGGCAGGGTGGAGGAGGGTACGGTGGCTCACGGTGGTTCGAAAGGGGAAGGAGGGGTGAGTGGGGCTTGGAAACAGACAGAGAAGACCGTCTGCTTCGTTCTGAGAAGAATTGAGGCATTGGAGGAGAAATGGAAGAGGTTTAGGCTGCTGGAAGAAGAGCAAGTTGACATCGAATTAGATGATGATTCTACGTCGGAGATAGTATACAAAGAACAGAGAAGCTTGCTGGGGAAATTTTGCTCGTCGAGGACGATCAATAAAGAGATTATTGAATCAACACTGGCTAAGGTGTGGAGGATAAGCAAGGCTGCAAAGTTTACTGAGGTAAGGCCAAATGTCTTTGCGATTATTTTTGAGACATTAGCTAATAAAGAGAGAGTGTGGTCTGGAAGGCCTTGGTTGTTTGACAACCAATTGCTAGTGTTGAAGGAGTTTGAGGGGTATACCCCGTTGGACCGTGTGAACTTTGATTCAGAAAGTTTTTGGGTGAGTTCATGACTTGCCCCTATCCTGTATGACAAAAGAAAAAGCTGAAAAAATAGGTGGATCAATGGGAAAGGTAGAGGATGTTGAAGTGCAAGAGGATGAGAGTGGGTGGGGAAATTTCTTAAGAATCCAGATTCATCTGGATTTAACTCAGCCCATAGTGAGGGGGAGAACTGTAAAAGTGAGAGGGAGTAGCTATTGGGCTCCCTTCACTTATGAGAAAATGCCTAAGATATGTTTCTTGTGTGGGTGTTTTGTGCATGGAGAGAAGGGTTGTAAGAAGACCATGAGTGGGGAAAATGAGGAGCAATATGGAACCTAGTTGAGGGCTAAACAGATACAAAAAAACAAGGCATATAGTGGAGGAACGTGGAGAAAGGATGAGGGGAATAGAGGGAGAAAGGAGGAGGGGAATAGAGGGAGAAAGGAAGAAGAAAAGATGAGCCATTATGGAGTTGAGAGGGACTGCAAGCAGAATAAAAATGAGAGGAGGGTATGTTGGGCAGGTACTGAAGCTCGAGGGGATGCCATCATTGAGGAGGTGGGAGGTTCTGAAGAGGGAAAGGAATTAAATACAAATGAGGTGGTAAACAGTAAGGGTGTGAGAGATGAGGGAGAGAAGGAGAATGAGAGGAGGGTATGTTGGGTAGGTACTGAAGCTCGAATGGAGGATATCATTAAGGAGGTAGGAGGTACTGAAGATACTGGGGAAAAAAGTATAAATGAGGAGGAAAACAAGAAGGATGAGGAAGAAGAAGGAGGGAAGAAGAATAAGAGGGAGGTGCTTGTTGAAAAAATTCTTGAGAAAGCTGGGATGGGGTTAGAGGTAGAGAAGTAGCCAAAAAAGAAAGGAGATTGGAAGAGGAAGGCTAGAGCAGTAGGGAAGAAGGGAGAAGTTGCCTTTAATGTTCAAAAAAAGAGAGGAAATATAGAAAAAGACACAGAAGAAAATGAGAGTTTAAAAAAGAAAGGGAGATGGGAAAGGGAGGAAGTAGAGATTGAACCTTCCAAAACAGTGGAGGTGGCTGAATCCCAGCCCCGCTAACTATTATGAAAATTCTTAGTTGGAACTGTCGAGAATTGGGGAATCCTTGAACAGTTTAAGATCTCTACAATATGGTAGAGAAAAATAAACCCCACTTAGTTTTTATAATGGAAACTAAGTCAATGAATATAAGTTTTGAAAATATAAAAAGAAGGCTATGTTTTGATGGATGTTTTGTGGTAGAGGCAGTGGGGAAAGGAGGGGGAATGGTGTTGTTATGGGATTCTCAAGTTGGAGTGGAAGTTGTTAACTACTCTCAAAGACACATAAATCTTTGGATTGACGATGAAGGAGAGAAGAGATGGCTTTTGACCTGCTTTTATGGGCATCCAGTAACTGTTAAAAGACAAGAATCATGGAACCTGCTGAAATCCTTCAAACCCCATAATGAGGTTGGTTGGTGTATAGTGGGGAAATTTAATGAAATCCTCACAAATGATGAAAAATGGGGAGGGAAAGAAAGGCCAGAAGACCAAATGGAACAATTCAGGGAGGTTATGCATGAGGGTAATCTATTTGATCTTGGTTGGCAAGGGGATAAGTTTACATTGAGTAATGTTCACGAGGGTGATTATTTCACTAAGGAAAGATTAGATAGAGCAGTAGCTAATTCTGTTTGGATCAATGCATATAAAGATTCATGGGTGGAGGTTATGGTGGCCAGAACATCAGACCACAAACCTTTATTGATGCATATTCTAAAACAAAAAGTAAGAAATTGGGAGAGAAAGAGAGGCTTTAAGTATGAAGCTAGCTGGGCTCTGGAAGAAGATTGTGAGAAGATTTTAAAAGAGGTATGGAAGAAAAAAGAAAGTGTAGGAAGGCATGACAGCTCTATGGTTGATCTATTACAGAAGAGTGGGGAAGTTTTACAAAGGTGGAGTAGAAAGAAAAGGATAAGGGGAGATAAAGAGATTGAAGAAAAAACAAAAGTGTTAAAAAGGTTGCAAAATGAAGAAAACTGCCACAATATTGGTGAGATTAAGAAAATAAAAGAGGAACTAAACCTGTTATTTGAAAAAGAGAATTTAAGATGGAAGCAAAGGGCAAAATGCAATTGGTACAGGTATGGAGATAGGAATTCAAAATATTTCCATGCTTGTGCTAATCAAAGAAGAAGAAAAAATCATATTAGCTCAGTGGATGATGAGGACAACAAAAGAAGGGAGGGACATAAGGAAGTAGAAGAAAATTTTCGAGGTTATTTTCAGAAGCTGTTCCAGACTTCAGATCCTAGCTGTACAGAAATTGAGGAATGTTTGGAGGGGCTAAAAAAAAGAGTTTCCTCAGAGATGAATGATTCTTTGATGAGGTCTTTCTCTAGACTAGAGGTAGAAGAAGCTTTAAAGCAAATGGCCCCTTTAAAAGCCCTGGGTCCAGATGGTTTTAGACCTTGTTTCTACCAGAACCATTGGGAGGTGGTTTCAGAGGAGGTGTGCAAAACTGCCTTGTCTATCTTGAATGGTAACTCTATGGATCCTGCCCTCAATTATACTCACATAGCTCTAAATCTTAAGTGTAAAGAGCCAAGAAAAGCTAGTGAATACAGACCAATAAGTCTGTGTAATGTGATGTACAAAATAGTGTCCAAAACCATATCAAATGGCTCAAAAAGACTCTTTCAGCTATAATTTCTCCAACACAGAGTGCTTTTTTACCAGGTAGATTGATACATGATAACATAATGGTGGCTTATGAGTTGTTGCATTCTATGAAATCTAGAAAAAAAGGGAGAGTGGGAAGCATGGCCATAAAGCTAGACATGTCAAAAGCATATGACCGTGTTGAGTGGGCTTTCCTAGAGGCTGTAATGACAAAACTGGGATTCCATGAAAGTTGGGTGAAGTTGGTTATGAGTTGTGTAACATCTGTTTCATATTTAGTATTGATTAATGGGCAATCAGGTTTCAAGTTTTGGCCAAAGAGGGGGTTGAGACAGGGTGATCCTTTGTCACCCTACCTCTTTATCCTATGTGCTGAAGGCTTGAGCAATCTATTGAACTATTATGAAGATCAGAAGCTAACAAGAGGGGTGCAAGTGGCACGAGGAAGCACCAGTATGAATCACCTGCTTTTTGCAGATGATTGCATCCTTTTTGAGAGAGCTAAAATAGATGAATGGCATAAAATACAAGAAGTGTTAAAGAAGTATGAGAGAGCCTTGGGTCAGTTTTTGAACAAAGAAAAGACTTCAATTTTCTTCAATAGTAATACAAAAGAGGAGGACAAAAAAATGATCAAGGAGGCTGGAAATTCACTGGTTTGTGGTAACTATGAAAAGTATCTTGGCCTTCCTACCATGGTTGGTAGATCAAGTTTAATACTTTCAAAATTTTGAAGGAGAGGATATGGAAAAAGATCACAAGCTGGAAGAATAATTTCTTATCCCAAGTTGAAAAAGAAATTATGATCAAAGCAGTTTTACAGGCTATCCCTACATACACTATGTCAGTTTTTAAACTCCCAAAGAAGCTGTGTCACGAGATTAATATGTTGTATTCAAGATTCTGTTGGGGTAAACAGCAAGAAGGAAAATGCATTCATTGGAGGAAATGAGGAAAGTTGGGGGAGCAGAAAGGGAAAGGAGGCTTAGGCTTTAGGGACCTGCAGATTTTCAACATGGCCCTACTTGCAAAGCAAGGGTGGAGACTTATCAAAAGGCCAACTTCCTTAGCTGCAGTGGTTTTCAAAGATAAGTACCATAGGCAATCAAGCTTCCTAGATGCTAGCTTGGGCTCAAAACCCTCGTTAATTTGGAGAAGTATTTGGAATGCTAAGGCTCTTGTGAAAGAAGGAATAAGGTGGAGAGTAAGGGATGGCAGCCAAATAAAAATATAGGGTCCAAAGTGGTTACCAAGTCCTTCATCCTTCTCTATACAGTCACCAGTTTCTGTTTTGCAGGTAGATGCTAAAGTAGAGGAGTTGATTAATAAGCAAAAAGGGGAGTGGAATGAAGAAAGAATTAGAGCTATCTTTACACAAGATGAAGCTGTTCAAATTCTGAGGATACCTCTGAGCAGAGGTTTTGCACAAGACAAAGTGATATGGGGCCCTTCAAAAAAGGGAGAGTTTTTTGTCAGCAGTGCATACTTCTTGCAAAAAGAGAGATTATGAAGGAGAGTTGGTGAATGCTCAAGGGAGGTACAAATGGATGAAAGGTGGAAAAATATATGAGACCTCACAGTTCCTAATGCAACAAAAATCTTCATATGGAAGGCTAGAAACAATTTACTGCCTACAAAAGATAACCTGTTAAAAAGGAAGGTGGTAGGTGAGAATACTTGCTCTTTCTGCAGTAGGGAGGTAGAAACTACTATGCACATGCTCTAGGAATGCCCAGCTGCAAATGATATATGGATAGAAGAGGGTAGCAGGGTACAAAAATGGAATAGAACTGAACTGACTTTCTTATGCTGTGGGAGAGGCTTATGCAAAAGCTGAACAAGGATGAGTTGGAATTGATGGCAGTACTGTTTAGAAAGGTGTGGATGAGAAGAAATGTGTTTATTTTTTAAAAGAAAATCTTATGTCCAAAAGTGGTTATGAGAACAGCTACTGAAACTCTCTTGGAGTTTAAGAATGTGCAGGCTATTCAAAACAATGACAAACAGGTGCAAGATAGGGCCAGGGAACTATCAAAATGGATAAAACCAATTAATGGTCAGGTTAAAGTAAATTGGGATGCTTCCTTAAATACTAAAGAAAGAATAATGGGAGTGGGTTTAATTATCAGAGATGATGATGGAGAAGGCTTGGTTGCTGTTTGTGATCAAATTAGGCATGTTGAGAGTCCTGTGGTGGCTGAAGTTTATGCATTGAGGATGGCTTTGGAGTTGTATGCTGAGCTCAATATTCACAATGCAACTTTTGAAGGGGATGCCAAAAATGTCATTACGGCAGTTCAAAAGGATGAGGAGGATATGTCTGCTTTCGGGTCTGTGATAGAAGATGTAAAGTTTTATTTCAATAGGAATGCTGATTGGCATATACAATTTTTTTTATATAGAGAGCAATATAGTGGCTCATTCTTTAGCCAGAAAAGCTTTAAATCTGTTAGAAAAAACTGTGTGGATAGAGGAAATGCCAGATTTCATTGGCAGAAGCATAAATACTGATAAATTCTATAATGTTACAGTTTCATAAATGAAATATTGGAGGTATTGGTTATATATAAAAAAAAAAAAAAACTTTGCCATAACATCCTTCTTATCAAGAGTTTCAAATATAAATTTTAAAATTTAAATGTTATATATCAAATTTAATATATTATATGAAATTATGTCAATTTATAGATTTATTTTTGTATAATCTTTTTGTAACCATAGCAATTCTTTATCCTAGATTATATAAGATATATTTAATATAATAGAACCATATCATTAATAGAATAAAAACCATTACATGCTATTTTTTGTCAAGCCAAATAGCTTGAGAAACAAACATTTGGACATTATCCCTCCACATTTCAACATTCTCAACATTCTAAGAATAATGAGCAAGCCTATGTGCTGCCTCATTTCCATCCTATGTACATGATGGATTTTGCACTCAATGAATGGTTGCAGCAAATGCTTTGTTTCATTTAGCAAGTTCCCGAGAGTTTAAAACAATTATGCTCCTTCTTGTAATTCCTTGAGCATCAGCATACAATCACTCTTTAGAATTAACTTAGAAAAATCCCAAGTGTGCACAGAACTATAAGTCTCGAGACATAGCTAATAGCTCAATTGTTTTTGGGTCAATTACTTCATTATACTTTACTAGCAACCATCACAATATCACCCTTATTATCTCTAAAAATAGCATCCACACCTGCCTTATGTTGATCAAAGACATTGCTCCATCCACATTCAGTATGAGGTAACCATTAGGAGCTGGTTTCTAGCAACAAATAGTCTTTAATTTTGTACTTGATAAAGATTCCAAATCCTGGTGAATTTTCTCCAGAGACAATGCCTAGTCAATCACAGTTGTAGATTCAATATAGATTTTTGCAGCTACCATCTTTTTCCTCCTAAACAAAAGTCCCTAAGCTATTAAGAAAAGGGTGGTTAGGTTATTTATATTGCCCTTCTCCAGTACAAACAGTGCAAAATATAGCATGTTCATATCCTTCCGATGTTCCACATAGTAGGAATATATTTGTTTCACAAATCTCAAAGGGAAGGGCAATAAATTAAAGCATGTTGAAGGTTTTGCAAAACCAACACTCATCTTCAACATCTGCTTTCTTTCTCCTAAGATTAGATTGGGTAGGTAGGCCTTTTCTACAAGCTCTCCATACAAAAATCTTAATTGTATTGGAAATTTTCATCTTCCACAACACTTTCCATAAATTTTTCTGTCCGTGAACACTTGATCTTTCACCTTGGTTTCTTCTGAGCTTCTCTCTAAAAAATATGTATGCACTTCTAACATTGAATTTGCCATTCTTTTTATTTTTTGTGTCCATAACCACTAGTCCTCATTCTCTCTTGAGCATATAATTATCTTCAATATATCAACAGCTACAATTGGATTGAATAGAGCTCTAACTTTTTAGTATTCCACCACATAGTATTTCTATCATGCTCATTTCTTACTGTAAAGCCTGATGTCCAGGAATCCAAGCATCTTTCCCAATCTTCATTGATTTTCCATCACCTATTCTCCATCTACGTCCTTCGATTAACAAGTTTGTTGCTTCCTAAGTTCCTCTCTATGCATTCAAAGGATTTGTGCCCAAATTTGAGTCAAGGAAACTTACTTGTGGAAAGTATTTTACTTTATAGATCTTATGCAGCAAAGTACCTTCTTCTTGCAAGATTCTCTGTCATTGTTTAGCCAAGAGAGCCATGTTGAAAATTCTTAGATCTTTAAAATCTAACCCACCCCTAAATTTTTACTCAAATATGTTCCCAACAAATCTAATGAATTATTCTCTCATTTTTTTTTCTATCTTTACAAAATTGTGTCATCACAGTCTCCAAATCAGTACATAAACAACCTGGTAATTTAAAGCAACTCATTGCATGAGTAGTGCAATAGCCGGCCAGAAATTCAATGTATGAATTTCTTTAGGTTTTAAGAATCTCGTGAAAATCTGATATTCCTACAACTCTATTCCTCCATGTTCATGTTGTCATCCAAAGTCTTCATTGTAACATCCCCGATCGCTCTCGTTGTAAAATATGTTATCTTGATTGCCTGTTACTAAGAGTTCTAATTAGAGTTATCACAACAAAAAACTTATAAATCTTTATCTTTTTACTTTTTTTATTGCGAGAGACATTCATAAATCACAAAAACATTAAATTGCAAAACCAAATTAGCTTAGTTGTAAATATTCAGCCTTTAAGTGTTGAAATCTAAAAACCATTCAGCCTTCAATATATACAATTGGATTTGATAATATTTCAAAAAAAATGCTGTGTGAGATATTGCCTGCCTATACAGTTGGATTTTAATAATCAAATCTCACCATTAATCCATATATAACTGATTTTTTTAATATCATTTTCAAGCTTTGTGGTCAAGAAAATGTCATAACTCCACTCCACGCCTGCTTGAAGATATCTGTCTTATAATATCCACGAGAAAGTACTTGAAAAAAGAACATTATATAGAGATTATATATAGTATTTGGGAATTGCGCGCCATTACTCGTGTGAGGAATTAACGACAGATATTCCTGTTTGACCACTCACGAGAAGATCGATCGAAGAAGTAGCAGTGTCTCTAATTCCAACTAAAATAATATATAAAAATAAATAAATCTACTTGCGTCAACTTCATCTCATCATGATCAGCTCCATCCCCACGTTTCTGTAACACGCCTTAGATGTGTCTCCTCTGTCTACGACTTCTCCAACTACAATCATTACTCAATTAAACTTTTATGGTTATGAAGATCACGATCTTCTTCTGTTCAGATCCATATATAACCAAACCAAAGATCATACAAATCTCTTAGATTTGTGTGGAGGATAGATCTTGTGGTATACTGCTAATATGATAGGATTTGATATGTAAAAACATTTAATTTTTTAAAATCAAGTCTTATAAATCCAAACGAGTAGTGAGTAGTCAAATCTTGTTCGTTTAATTTTTATTTGAAGATAAGTTGAGTTCAAGTTATTTTATTGATCGAGTTGGATTTTATATTCGCGAACAGTTCATTTCTTATTCGAGCTGCTTCGTTTTATTAAAATATTTCATTTATGTTATATCCCATAACTTTATATACAAATTTTGACAAACAATTTTTAAGTTTTTACTAATGTTTTTATAAAGTCTATATAATATACATATCAATGATTATATTTATAAGATTTCGAGTAAGATGTTTAATATCAGGAACATAATTTCCAATAATTCTTTTAAGTACTAAACATATCTTCATCATAAAAACAAATATAATACCATAAAAAATTACAAACATGATGTTGCACCCACCGAGTTGAGTTTTACACAAATCATATCGTTTGGTAATCGATCATAATTGTGATAACGAACAAGTTTATTAAGTTGAACTCAAGCGGCTTAAGTCCCGGCCAGTTTGGATATAAAAATATTTATAATTCATCTCATATACTTATTACAGTTTTTTTAAATTCATATACAAAATTTAATAAATAATTTAATTGTTTCAAATCATAAAATAATAATAATATTAAAAAATATATATTATTCAACTTTCAACTTTAATATGATCTCAACTTATTATCTAAATCTCTCCTTATATATTCTATCTACACTAACCTGCAAGTACAATTATTAATATATTTTAAAGAGTAATGCTATATATGGTCGTAAAGTGTATAAGTGTAGTATAGATTTTTTGAAAAAGAATAGAGTTCACTGTTAAAAAATTAATTTTCTTTTTATGTAAGTCTCGTATTTATTTACTTTTTTCAAAATAATTGTACAATATTTATACACTCATGACTACAAATATTATTTATCTATTTAACATTTGAGTAATGTACTTACAGTCATAGAATGGATAAATATTGTGCAGTAGTTTTGAAAAATAGTAAGATTTATTATTAAAAAATTAATTTTTTTTATATAAATTTTATATTTATTTATTATTTTTAAAATAATTACATAACATTTACATAATTACGACTATAACTCTCATTTCTTTCTAAATTTGTATTGAATTCGAAAGGAAATGAAACTTTCGGTTTGAAAGTACAATTCTTTTCAAGGCACGACTGAAAGGGGGGGCTCAGTGTATATCCCTAGATGGTCGTCCACTAATGTTGAACTTTCAAGGAAGCAACCATAGAGGAACGACAGGCAGCTAGCCAGGTAATTGTCGAGTGGCCCTTTGGTTAAGTGTGGTGCTCTGTAACAACCTTATTATTGGCTCCTTTTGGTGAGACTTGGGACCCTCATTAATGGAACGACTTCCAAGTCCAAGCCGCAATATACACAGTTCTCGCATTCCCGTTGAAAACAAAACAAAACGAAACAAAAGAAGCAACGGTTAAAATTCCGCGTCCCGTCAACACTGTCGACAACAAAATATTGTCTGGGACATCCCGGAAACTTCCGGTCAAGACTCGAACACCTAGCTAGATAGCTGCTTACGCGGCCAGTAATGAATAGATCTCGTTTTCTTTGGACGTGTAAATATGTATAGCGATGGCAGTCAGTCACTGGCCCTGACATTGGGCCCTGACGACTTTTTATAAAGCCTACAAAAAAACATCATGTTCTCATTAATTTGGTTGGTCGGTTTTGGTATGAATTCAACCATTAGATATTCTGATTGACACAGATTGATACTAGCTAGGAAGGGACAACAAAAACTTGCCCTTTCTTCGTATCTGATTCTTCCGTCAATGAGCACGCGTCCTTTGATGGCTTCGGCACTTTGCCACTAAGAGCATTCTCAATGCAAAACTCATTTTCATGTGAAATTTGAAAGAAAATAGTCTAAAAGTACATCCATTTCATATTTATTTTTACCTTTTCTACAGTATTGCTGCTACATGTGGACCGTTCGTAAATATAAATATTTTATTTATTTATTTTCTCTCTTGTCTTGTACTTTTTTCTCACAATAATTTTTCTTTTCTTTTACTTTTTCTTCCATAAAATATTAAATAATAAAATATTTAAATAATATAAAAAATAGATAAGCTGATGTATGTTGTATGATGTATTGTAAAAGTTAGTATGTAAAATAAAAAAATAAATTTTAATAATATATTTTGAAGGATATGATAATAAAAAATCACTATGAATGCTCTAATTTTTTATTTATTTATTTTATTTCTTTATTTTCTTTTTGAGAATCTAAGGTAGGGCAACTTTATGGATATTATGCTCAATATTATGGATAACCCCAAATTAAGCTAATTATTTGGATTTTTTTTTCTTTACGAAAATATTTTAAATAATTATATTTTAGACTGATCAAGAAAGTATAGAACTATAAAAAGAAATATAAAAAGGTTTTTATATAAAAAGGACGGTTACAATTAATTGACAAACTAACGTGCCATATAATAATACGTTCATTCTTAAAGTATTCTTATTTTTAATTATTAAGATATAATTTAAATAATAAAATCTATATCTTCTCATCATCTTAATTTTTTTAGATAAATTGTGACTTCACATAGTGTCAGAGTGCAGGAATTTTGAATTCCAGACTTTATACTCTATCTCATTTAATTAAATATTTTACATGTTAAACTTACTAATTAAGTAAGAGTATGACTCTACATTGAGGAGTACTGTTAGGCTATATTTGAGTAGCGATGTAATTTTAGATAATTTGTAAATAATAATAATAAAATAGTAAAAAGTAATTATAAAATATTGAATAATAGTGAATATTAATAAAAAGTAATTAAAATTATACAAAAAATAATAATAAAATAATAAATAATTGAGTAATCTCAGATAATTCCACCAGTTTTGTAATTTTTTTGTCCTTCTTTCTCTTTAACTTGAAGTTACACCAGTTTTGTAAATATTTAAAAGATTGTTACTTTTTCTATACAGAGATCTTACAAAAGTGATTTGATATGCTGATGTGTGAACCAATTTTCTTTTCAATTAAATTTCTGAGTTAAATTTTTCTTTTTCTTTTTTTTTTTTTTTTATAAAAATGTAAATAGAGTAATTCCTTATCTAAAATATACACTCAATTTTATGGATAGTCCTGAACCTAAAATATCTGGTTTAATTTTTCTACAAGAGCTTTCCTAGAAAGAGATAAAGGCTTATAATATATGTCTGAGAAAAAGAAAAAGAAAATTATAAAAATAGAGGTTTATGACTAACCTAGCTGCCTCCATCGACTCTGTATTATAAGTTGACATATTACACATAAATCGGAAATCCTGTGCAAACTTTCCTTTTGGGTGTACAATACCCGTATAAATCTTTTAAAACATAAGATCCACCGATAAGGTCTCGTCTATAATTTGGATTGAATTGAAATCAACTTAGTTCAGTTTAATTTGAATTTGAATTTAACATCCAAATACCCAATTCTCAAATTACTAAACTCATCTCAACTTAAATTCAACACGTCTTGACACACAGGACTTATAACTTTTTTTCAATTTTTCATAAATACATCTAAACTCATCTTAACATCTAGATAAATTTAAACTTATTTTAGATGGGTATCATAAGAATTATTGTACCATTTCAACTTAATACTATTCATGAAAAACTCAATTCAAATCAACTCAGCTCAATATCTAAACGGGGTCTTAGGTTTCGTTTGGAACATTGACTCATTTGAGTTGAATTCAAATTTAAGCCTAGCCCAACATCCAAATACACAATTCCTAAATTACTAAACATCATTCAACTCAAAACCTATTGACACATAAGACCTACAACATTTTTCAACTCAATACCTCTTTATACGTAAGCCTCACAACTTTTTTTAACTTTCTATAAGAGCGCTGCTATATACAGTCCTCTTAGAGGACTTTATTGCAGTCCTAGGGTCTAAAATGACTAGATTGTCCACATTTTTAGGGCTTGAAATTACTACTTTACCCATCCTTCTTCTACAACCTAAAGTTCAACGAAATCATCTGAAATTTTACAGTCCGAATACTGCTGCGCCCCAGACTCTCCAAATCTGCAGCATCATTGACCACCACAACCCAATCTCCACCATGGACAGAAAAACCACCTCCACCATCAACGGCGTCACATACTCAAGGATTGTTTTCTTTCCCTTTTTTCTCCACCATCAACAGAACATCCTGTTTGTTTTCGTTCCATTTTTCTCAAGTTTTTATTTTGGGTCTCAAGCTCTATCTCACTCGTTTCTCTTTTCTTCCATTTTCCTCAAGTTTTTTTTTTTTTTTTGGGTCTCAAGCTCTAAATCTGCATATTCTACAATTTGCATTCAACCAGTAATCTGCATATTCTACAATTTTTTCTACACCAAACACGAATTACCGTATGCTTGCAACTGAGGAAGAAAGGGAAGAGATTACCAGAACCAAACACAAACACATTTTACGATTTTCATCTGCATGTGAAGAAGAAAGAGGATTTACTCTTCTTTAAGGAAGAGGACGACGACGTAGCATACGATGGGGAGAGGCGACAACGACGACGACGGCCACCGGCGATGGGGCGAGGGGGGGTGATTTCATCTGGACGAGGGGGGTGACTTCAGCTGCGTATGGGTCGTTTTGGTTTCCTATAATGAAATGCAACGTTTCATTTAATAATGAAACACTGCGTTTCATTATACTTGCAATGCAGTCCCCGAACGAGGACTGTAATAAGAATTTCTCTTTCTATAAAAACATCTAAATTCATGTTAACATCTAAACTTATCTTAAGTCAACTCAATACCTCTTTATACGTAAGACTCATAACTTTTCTTAACTTTCCATAAAAACATCTAAACTCGTGTTAACATCTAAACTTATCTTAGGTGGGCATTTCAAAACTCATTCCACCATCTAAACTAATTATTATTTATAAAAAAATTTAATTCATCTCAACTCAACTTAACATCCAAACCTAACCTAAAAGAAAAGTTTTTTTTTTTATTAAGCCCTACTTTCTTTTAAATGGTTTGCGCAGGATTTATGTGCAATGAATTTGTATAAACGATTTTCTTTTCCGAACTACTTAACATATTTATTAGTGCAGTGGGTTTCACAAGGATAGAAATATATATTAATATTTTAAAACGTTTAATAATTATGAGTTTATTGTGATATGCTCGTTACAAGTAATCTTACATAGTCTTATGCAGGTGCGGGTCAATATAAATTAGGATCTAAGGCAAAATTTAAAATGTGGGTTTTTTTTTTACTTATAATATAATAAAATATAAATTATTATTTAAAATTTTTAAATAGATCAATGCTTTAATTAAAATTTAAAATTTAATATTTAATATGACAATTTAAAAATGAAGTCTCATTGAAAATTTTCTCTTAAGTTTCAATTTAGGAAAATTATTTAAGAATATAAATATTCATTGATTTAGATATAAAATTTTGTATCGGGCCTTGCACGCATTAAAAATATTGAGAATTGTGATTTATTTAAGATTTAGTTTAATTGACTTCTATATATTTTTTTTTTCTCAAAAACACAAAATACAAATAAAGTTTAGTTTTATTTAAGGATTGGCCTTTCACTTTGAGTAGGCTCTGTTTTTATGGTGTGCAATTCTGGCGTTTTTATTTTATTAAAAAGTTGAGTTTATTATTAAAAAATAATTTTTTTATATATATTTTAAATTTACTCATTCTTTTAAATTCGAGACTTATATATTTTAAAATTACAAATTTCGTTTCCACGTGTGGTAAAATACCAAGAGACAAAATAAAAGCAATTCTATATTAACCCTGAGGGGTGGCTCAACTGGTCAGGCCGTGGGTTTGCTCCCCATAGGTCGCTAGTTCGAGTCCTCTCAAGGCCACTGGAGGCTTGCCTGGTCGTTAACTTCAGGGCCTCTTGGGATTAGTCGAGGTGCGCGCAAGCTGGCCCGGACACCCAAGGTAAAAAAAAAAAAAAAAAAAAAGCAATTCTATATTGAAACGAAAGGATGACTAGGATGGTTCTCCTTCCTGGATACCGGTCTTGAAAATTCAAACGCCCACGTGCAAATTTCTTGATTTTATATATTTTTCAAACTTGACGGCCGATCATGCATATATGCTTATGGCTGACGTTCCCACACATGACGATCGATGTCGGGCTTGTGGGCCCCAAAAGTTTCCTCTCCCAGGTCCCGCACTTTTTCAAGTGAATATATATATATATATATAAGCGTCAAGAAGGGAAAGGAAAGCAGCAAGCAAGCCATCTAATTCATCAAATTGTTTTAGTAATTTGTTAATGGGAGTCTTGGTCGTTAACTAAGCAGAAAAACAAATGAATCATCAACAAAGTCAATCCTCTTCAAAAAAAGTAGAAAGAAGGATCATAGAGAAGAACAGGAGAAATCAGATGAAAGTCCTCTACTCCAGGCTCAATTCTCTCCTTCCAAACCCCGACTCCAAGGTACGTACCTCTCTCTGATCTCTAATTTTCCACTCTCTCTACAAAACATCCTTGATTTTTACAAAATTTGTCCATGAACGTCCGTCAGAATTTGTGTCTGTGAGTGTATATGTACGGATCTTGAATTATCTTTCATGAAATGCAGGAGGCAGTCTCACTTCCCGATCAAATAGATGAAGCAATAAACTACATCACAAGCCTAGAGACAAAGCTGAAGAAATCCAAGGAGAAGAAAGAGAGCTTAAATGGCAGGAAAAAAAGACCGTATACATGCACAAATTTCGAGGAAACAGCAGGTCTAAAATTGCCGAAAATCGAAATCCGAGAAACCGGTTCCACGCTAGAGATCGTTTTGATAACTGGGCTGGATAATCAGTTCATCTTCTATGAGATGATTCACATTCTTCATGGAGAACAAGCGGACGTTTTTAATGCCAGCTTTTCGACTTCTGGGGACTCGGTTCTGCATGTAGTACACGCAGAGGTACTTTAATTACTAAGTATTTTACAAAAAATACATTCTACATATATCTCAAGATCATGATGATCATATGTCGTCGACACTTGGGTACTTAAATTTGTTAGTTTTTGTTCTATTTTTGTGTAGATTGTCGGATGTTCTTTCGATTTTGGAGCTGCAAAAGTGACGGAGAGGCTCAAGAGACTAGTTTACGGATCCACCAGTGATGTAGAATTATCAGCAGACCTGTGGGACTTTCCTATAAATTCTGAGCCTTGGGATTTCTAAAGAGGCCAGATGCATGCAATTTTGTAATTAAATATCGATAGTAGGTACTGTAAAGGTACTTCAAGCCCATAAAAGTTTATAAGGAAATTAATGGTAGCTATGTATCTAGCCACCATGTATTCCTGCATGCTCATGATGATTAATTTCAAGATCATGTACTATTATATATGAAATTGAGTATAGTTTTGATTCAAAGCTTTAATTTGATCAGTTTGTAAGTTAGTTCTCCAATTGTATAACAATGATAGGAAATGAGATAAAAAGTATTGAAACCCCAACCTACTAATTGAGATTTGCAGAAGAAGAAGTACTGATTCCTAAAATCATTGCTTAATTACTTACAAGAGATCCTCACCATCATATGATAATGATGATAAAAGGTAGTGGAATATGCTGAAAATCTTAAGGGTCTTGTAATAATTATGGCATGAAGCTTATGATTAATTCCTACTCTAAGCAGTTACAAGATAGCAAAATTGGAACACTAAATTTCCTCCTCTTTGTTAAGTAAGAATTAAAGCTTAGAAAACCTGCACAAAAATAGTATCTCAGAAGCAAATTGAAGGAAAGGAACACAGACTATATATATAATTGAGTCCATTTACAATTTATTTTGAGGTTTGTAGAACCAAGAAATGGTTTTTCTTTAGACATAGTCCTAATTAAGTGTGAAAATAACGTAACAAGATCATGAAAAGGTGGTCATAATAATCATTCCATTTTATTGCACTATGTTCAAGAAATTAAAAGCATGAACTTGTCACATGTGATCATAAGCTCTATCTCCTTGCTATGTACAACCGAGAGATAAGGATCGATATGGATCGATTTCAATTACACAACTTAATTTTGTTTTAACAGATCATTTGGAACTTTGAACAAGATCCTTTTAGTAGTTTCATCTTCATGAGATAAGGGTTGACTTGGACTAATTGAGAGCTAAATCATGAGCAAGCTTCAATGGAAGTTTAGGTGATGGATCATGCAACTTAATAGTCCCCCCAAACTCACAAGGGGTATGATCATGAGTTTGTCTCAAAGAAACAAGAATCAAGCATGGGTCAATTTTTTTTTTGTAAAGATGTCTATACACTGATCTGCAATAGAGATGCACTGAGTTGCAACAGAGATGCATTGAGTTGCTATGTTCTTGCGTACAATTTTCCCCCTTATAAAATACTAATCAAGATCAATGTGCTATTGTTCTAATATGAAAATTTGGATTAGATGTTTGAGCAATAACCTTGAGATTATTACACCATTGATTGGTAGTTGCAATTCCTTAAAGAGCATGTTTAACCAAAATAACTTAGTTGTAGTAATAGCAATAGAATGATATTCAGACTCATTCTAGACTTGGTACCATTGGTTGCCTCGCTTGCCGAGAAAATCACCATAACCACTTGTAGACTTTCGATCAATCAGAACCCCCACCCAATGTGAATCGCAATAGGATTGTAGGATTAAGGGTCCTAGAGTAAATAGTAGAACATAACTTATTTTATCCTTAAACTACCATAAAAATCTCTTTGCAATGGTGAAATATGTTCTGGTTGGATAGTGTAAAGCCCTGTTTGAATGTTAAGTTGAGTTGAGATGAGTAAAATTCTTTATAAATAGTAGTGAGTTAAGATGATGAAGTAAGTTTTGTGAGACCCACCTAAGATGTGTTTGGATGTTAAAATGAGTTTAGATATATTTACGAAAAACTGAAAAAAGTTGTAGGTCTCTCATAAAAAGAGGTGTTGAGTTGAAAAATGTTGTAAGTCCCATGTGTAAAGAGGTTTGAGTTAAAATGAGTTTAATAATTTGAAAGTTAGATGTTTAGATATTAGACTCAACTTAAAATTAGACTGAATTGAATTGATCCCTTTTCAATCTAAGTACCAAACAGGACATAAGAATTGGCTCAACTAATCGACCAAGTGAGAGATGTGACCGGGTCATGTAACAGTAGAATATTAAAGAGAGCCAACAATATGTTTGAATATGAAGTGTCATCCAAGGGACCACCATCGAATTTTTTTAATCTTTTTCAGAGGTAGATGGTATAATATATATGGCCGGTTTGGTCCCCAACATATTGACTCGATGTAAAGGCTAGGTCTAGCTATAATGTACTTAGCCTGCTTTAAATGTAAACCTATTCACTGTGGGTAACATGAATGCACTACAAATAAGACAAGCCACCTGGCCTAGGTCTTTCAACTTGAACTCAACCTGGCCTTCACGTTTTTAATCTACCAATACTTGATAGAGGAGTGCTTGTAAATATTATATCATCTACATTAACAAGAACAAATGAAGTATGGACAGGATCATATCGGAGGGATGACCCGGCACAATGGATGGCCGGTGCGGCGCAGATATTTGCTTTGATGGCAATTTGTTTATTTTACACCAAATAGCTAGCCACATTAAAACAGCTTGGTTATCAATAATTAATATTTCTTTGATGGTATGTGCATTTCTGAAAACTTTGTTGGGAGTAGTCCGGCCCCCTGCCCAATATTAATATTAGTATCTTAATTACAACGGAAAAAAAAAGTCCTTTTATATTGACTACACTATAAGAAAAGCCGTTTTTGCGGCTAAAAATATTTCCGGCGACTAAAATTTAATCATAAAATGTGATTTTTACTGTAGTGGCTTCATGCATAGCTAGACTATTTCTGGCAAATTGTCCTCGCCGGGAAATACTACCGGCGACAATTAGCCATGATTTAAACGGTACATTTTGGCGATTGTTATACTTTTTCCGACAGAAAAATACTTTCCCTTCCAGCTACTCCTGAATCACCTACAAAACTTCTACTTGGCTCAACAACAGCGACTACACCCCAACGGAAATAAATTTTTCCGACGATGTTGTTTAGTACTTTCGGCGAAAGAGCTAACTGAAAATGGTGCTTTTTCTTGTGAGTTAGCTATTGCTTGAAGCTAGAGAATGGATTGATCCATCAAGTTATAACGACAGTATTTGAAGGGGACTGTATAAATGTACGTAAGTAAAAGGTTGAGGAGGTTTGAAGATAATGATAGCTGGGACAATATAGGTACTGATGTGTTTTGAAATCATGGTCAAAATACGTACAATGATAGCTACTTGATCTTGCCATGCACTTTCCCGTTGGGGTCACATGCAATTAGCTTTCGGTGAGTTGCCCTATATAGTTTCACTGTAACAAGCACAAAATGCTGGATCTGGATGTGGCAGAATTCGAATTGGACTATATGTAAATGTATGCTGTGCAAATCGTCAATGCGGTCTGGAGCTAATGATGATCATAGCTTATAAGGTCCAATATTGGATGATTAACTATATCTGAGGCCGTTTGGATTGAGAAACACTTTCATCTTTTCTCATTATTACAATTTTTTTAAATTCACATATAAAATATAATAAACATTTCAAATTTTTCAAATTCCAATTAAAATAATAATAATATTAAAAAAATAATATTCTGACAATATTTTATTCAACTTTTAATTTTTATCTAAAATTATCTCATCTCATCTTACTATCAAGACAACCATGCTAGAGCAAAGTTAGGGATACGGACTTGTGTCTATAGATCAGATCTCTTACATGAACAGTATTTTTATTGTTTATATGAACAGTATTAGGGATCCGAGCACACAGATTCGGTGTCCATAGTATATATTTTTGATGTTTTAAAACATAGTTGTGTAATGTTTTGTGTGTTTTTCATTTCCAATCTTACATGCTAAGTCATGGGCAGCAAAAAAAAATCCCTAATTGGATTTATTCCTGTTCAATGCACCCATGAGGATATCAAGAAATTATATATGTGACTCTCAGGTCGTATGATCTTGATAATAACTAATTTTCTTTCGACCAAGAAAACAAAGGTATTGTGTATTTAGTTGTGAATTATCATCAGAGTATTGACTGAGCAATACTCTCAATTATTTAATTAATTAACACTATAAGAAAATCGGACTTTTGTGATTAATTTCTTGCAACCAAAAAACTATTTACAATCAATTTTAGTTGAAAATAATCATTTTACTAGAATTAACTAGTCTCAAATAAGCAATTTTCTTGTTAATTTGAGTAATTATAAAGTTCTCAGAGCATGCACATCTCCTACTCTCATCCTATCACGGGATGCCATTTAATTAAAATTAGTGCATAAACAATTTTAATTACATAACATCCTATGATAGGACAAGAATGCCACTTATCCACACTAGAAATACCTAATAATTTTTCATGTGATCTGTCCGACCCTAATATTGCCATGGCGTTAAACTTTCTAAATTTCTCATTTCCCTCATCTTCTTACAATATCAATAAGCAAAATAATCGAAGAAATAAAAAGAACTTCCAACTCAATGTGCTCTCTAAGTCCCTATATTATCATCAATAATATTTTTGGCCTTTCTTAAAGCACAGTACAACATCTTGTGAAAAACACTACTGACTCAGTTGAAAAAATAAGAAAACAACCAAACAAGGTGGCTCGATCGAAGGCTTGACTTCTCCATCCAGGCCACTAGCTAGCATTTTCACTGCAAGTACGGAAGGTTGTGGTCACCCCGGGAAAGTACCTATCGGTACTCTATATATTTATATTTCTATATATAGTACAGGCTGTACAGCCATTATCACATCTTTTGACACCCACCAAAACAGTACTAGTATTACTGTACTTAATGCTCACCAAATGTCCAGTACCAATACATCACCATTTTCTGTGGGCCATTTTTTAATTGATAGCAATTCATGATCGTTGACTCCTTTTGCACCAAGGGATCGATAGTGCATGGGCACGACATCATTGTGATTTTAGTGATAGTGGATTGAAAAATAATATAGACTCCTGCATTTTGGCTGTGTTGATGTCATGTTTCACTATCCGAGCAACTTCACGATGGCCCAACTTACACCTGCAACTATATATGGAGAAATGAAGGCTTCGGAGTGGTAAGAGACACTTTCAATGCTTAAGTCAGTATGTAGTTCTCAGTATAGGAATTATAAGAGATTGAGTGTATAAAAAGTGTCTAGAGAGGCCTCCCCTCGTAAGGGGGGATATATATACCTGGTAGGGATGACCCCTAGGAAGGAGATCGTGGAGGTGTCGCTTCGTACTCAGGTCGAGTCTCCCTGCCAGCTTCCTATTGTGCAACAGGCCTGCCAGACCTGATCCTGGTGACCACTAACAACTTAGGAGGCCTATCGTGGCGTGCTCACCTCTGTCCCTCATTAAATGCGGCATGACTCCCCGTTGTGGCATGCCCATCTCCACCCGCCATTAAATGCGGTGTGGCCTCGATCAAGTGCGCCCACTCTTTAGGTCTGTCCAATCGCCAAAGTATAGGGACAGGAATTGTCCCTAACCTTGAGCTTTAGGGTTGTCGGCTAGTTGTGGTGTCAAACAATCTGACTTCCAACTCCAAACCAACGCATGTTGCTTAACCACTTCTCCTCCTGGGTGTCCTGAGCTGATCTACTCCGGTCCATCATATCCTCTCGAGCCACTAGGCATATTGGGATCCTGCGGGTTGGGCCTGTTCAGCTCAACCCATAGGCCAATCCGTTGTCTCGGCAACCAAGCGGGACTATCTACCCCTTGTTAGAAGGGGTTGGGGTTCGGTCTAGTAGAGGGAACCCTACTCAGGTGGGTACAATGGGTGGCATGGCTAGCTATTTGGTGGATGGCAAGCCTAATTTTATCATATTTAAATTTTCACATACATATTAATAATTTTAGTAAATACGTATAATTTTTAAAGCAAATACTAAATATACGAGAAACATTTTACTGAACAATAAACATTTTTATCTTTTGCAAAATGGATGAATAATCAAAGAGATTTATCTTTTGCGTGTACAACCTATAAAATGCTCCCGTGACGATAGCATAACTCAATTTTAAAGAGTTTGGTAAGAAACTTTAGGGCCCTGTTAAGGATAATAAAAGACGAATTATTGTATATTAGGCGCGCAACTAAATAAAAGTTCCTTCCTCATTATAGATGCTAGAATGTGATAACTAAACGCACGTGCTCATATAGCTAGCTGACGTTGCACGTATGACGACACCTCAGTTTCGATTCTCACACTTTTTCAAGGGTATTTATGAATCATCAAGTCAAGAGTGGAAGTCAATGAATCCAACTGTCTTTTTAAAAAAATAATAATAATAATAAGTAACAATATTATTACGGAGAAGGTTGGTTGTCCAAACCAGCAACTGTATTTATGATGTCATGTCTATCCGTTATCATATAACATAATGTTATGAATGATACATAAAGATAATTACTGGTACGACAAGGTTGTCCTTTTGTTGCTTTTTGGTAACCATATAAATTACCTATTATTCTCCTTATTGGAAAGGTGTGACACATTGATAAATTAGTCCTATGTACGAATAGTATTAAAGTGAAATATGTCATAATTAGGTGTGGATACCGTAAACCATTAATTATACCATAAAACATGACTTTTAGAAGTGTGTCTCAATTTTTCGTTTCCCAAATGATGTATTATTTTGTAGACTTGTATTTTTTTTTTATATTATTATTATTGCCATTGAGTGACGTGTTTGAGAATAACGTCCCGACTAATTTTAAAGATATAAAGTGACGAGGCTTTATTTTAATATGTTAAATATATTTTATAATAAAAATAATTTTATAATCTTACATATCATATTAATCCACGTCAATTTCTGATTTTACTTGGATGAAATTCTTCTAACTAAAATATTTCTTTTAAATAGGGACAAAGAACCAATCCATATACGTGTCCAATCAAAATAATTAGAGGTTCCATCACTTGCTAAGGCTGTTAAAAGCTCTTGCCTCTATTCAAATCCTATGATGGTTGGGACAAGTGAAAGAGATATGCTTCAGAGATACACCATTAAGACAGCATTATCGGACATCATTATCATTCTTGATTAATCTAGGATGGAGAACCCTTATTGCAACTTGCACTGAGAATACATCATTTTGATTTCAAGAAATACACCAAAGTCTATCTTACTCATTTTCTTGAGACTTTAGGGCTATGTTTAGGATTAAAAATAAGTGAATTGTATATTAGGCAACTGAATAAATGTTTTACTTTCTGAAAAGGTAATGATGATGATTTAGATGGGTACGTTCCTGCCTCATGATTATTAATTGCGAGAATGTGATAAATAAACCCACGAGCCAATTTCATCGGGGGGCTGATCATCACGATCCTCAGATAGCTAGCTGACGTACGTCTCTCCACACATGACATGACGACGGACCACTTTGTTGGGCCAAGATACCTCAGTTCCGATTCTTCACTTTTTCAAGGGTATAATGATCGAGCAAAGAATGGAAGTCAATCCAACTTCTTTTATCCACTAAAGGAATAATCTTATTCCAGACAAGAGACATGTGTTATGCTCACTAGCCATAAAGCCTATCTAGAAAGAGCAGAACTCCCCAGTAGCAAGAGGAAAATGGATGAGGTGGCTTGATAAGAGGAAATATAATAATAATAATAATAATAATAATAATAATAATAATAATAATTGTGCTAAAGAGGTGATCCATAGAATATAACACGTTTGTTTATTACATTATGAAGGTTGATAATAAGCATCTATAGGCTAGAAACATCTTTCAAAATCGAAATGTCTATTCTAAAAGAATTTTTTGAGAATTCACATTTGATGGCTAAAGCCTGAAGGTAGGCACTCTTTTTATTATTCCATATTTTTTTATCAGAATAAAATTCATGCCACTTTCTATCATTGTTTCTATTAAAGTTGTTGGCATGCAGAAAAGTTGTGAAAGTTTATACTTTTCCCAATTACAATGTATAAAATATTATTTAATGTTGTCTGGGCTTGGGTGAAGGCCCACCTGCATGATGTCTTCTTAAATGTGCTGTTGGATAAGGAAAGCTTGGTGCGGTACTTACCTCCCTCGGCCAATTTACATTAAGCAAATGAGGCCATCCCGATGTGTATGAGTATGATTGGTCCGGTTCAGTTTAATTTTAGATCAAATTTAAACTAAATCGGTATGTATCGATTTTATATTTTTTTAAATCGGTTACGCACTGGTTATCCTCCTAAACCGATACTTCTATTTTACCAGTTTTCGGTCCGGTTCGGTCCGGTTTTATCGGTTTTAATGTACTACATTATATATTATATGATATAGTTTATTATAGTATATAATACAATAGTGATAATATATTGTAGTATATTATAATATATATTATAATTGTATTATAGACTATAATGATATATTATAATATATAGTGATATAGTATTAGTATAACTATTAATACAATAAATAAAATGATATAAGATTTTAAAATTTCATATTATATTAATTAGTAATTTATTATATAATACAAAACTATTTTATATATAGTTATATGTTATATATAAATATGATATACAATATAAAAAATTAAAAAATATATATAAACCAGTCCGGTCCGGTTTTAGAAAAAGAAAAATAGGAACCGGACCGATTTTGACCGGTTTTAAGAAAAATAAAACCGGTAACGGACCGAACCAAATTTTGGGACCAAACCGGTAGGACCGGACCGATCCTACCAGTTTAGTCCGGTCCGGTCCGGTTTATCAATTTTTTTTACACCCCTACCAATGCGGGAGGCCACCCTTAAGGCCCACAAGCGTTCTCCTAGACCGCTCGTGGAGGGAAAAGGAAAGAAACCCAGGATGGGGTCCCCTGCCAAGGCCGATTTTGACGAGGCACCCATCCCTCCCACGGGACAAACTTTTGCTAGGGTGCTCATTCAGCGGCCAAAATCGTCTTTGCCAAAGAAGGTGGTGGTGTCCATGCCACCTTCCCTGGCCACCCCTACTCCCAGACAAGAGACTATGGCTGGTCCGAATAAGCTAAGGGGGTCACTCCCAGCGGCTTTGGAGGCTTCTTCCCCAACCCTGCTAGGCAACAAAGGGGTTGGGAAGCTCTCGTCGAGTGAGGGATTGCTCACCATGCGATTCCATGAAGTCCTTCAGGATCGCACTCTGTGTGTGTGGCGGGTTGTGCCTCCCTCGACCGACGTCAATCTCAAGAGGGTCTCCAAGGAGCATCCTAATGTGGGTAAGGATCACCTTGACCAGGTATCTATCCTGGACTCTCCCATTCCTTACTCATCGGAAGTCGAGGTCATGTTGATCAAGCCCAACTTGTGGGGCGATGATGCAAAGATCAAGAAGGAGATAGCATGGGCCATCTCATGGGAAGAGAAGATCATGGCAGATGCACCTGATACTAAGGTTGCGGTGTCGAATGAAGCTTTAGCTACTGTGTCGGGTGCCGGGGCTCCACTGCCCTTCTCTTACGCTGTCCTAGCTTTAGTGTTGGTGGAGGCTAGAGCTGGAGCTGGAGTTGGTGAGGGTGGTGAGGCCCCGATCACTTTGTTGTGCACCAGCGCTTCCCTGGCCTTCACTAATGCCATCCCAGCCTTGGTGTCAACTGGGACAAGTTTTGAAGTGAGGCTAAGAATGGATGCCATAGGGGAACCTAGGGTGTCTCTCTCGGGCTTTGTATAGATGCTTTAGCAGTCGTTGGAGTGTCAGCGATTTCTATAGACCTAATGATTGAGGAGATTCCCGAACTTGCCGTTTAAGGAAAAAGTGCTTGAGGCCCATCCTTGGTGGGATTTGCGATGGGTCCTAAGGCCCCAGCGAGCAATAGAGCCGCAACCAAGGTCCCAGAGCTGCATTGCCTCTCGGCTAGCTACATATAAGGGTCAGCCAGACCTTATCCAGTGGATGACTCAAAGGCTAAGGGAGCTCTCTCGGGGGTTAGGCACTTTCTATCTTTTGTTTTCTCCTTAAACTTGCTTTGCATGTTTCCCCACCTATCTAACTTGGATCTTTCATGATAAGGCATCTAGCGGTTGGCGGCGTTCATCGTGGACGGCCAGGAGGAGTTGGAGGGTGAGAACTAGGTGCACCAATCTTTGGCGTGGTTGACCCTATGTTGTGCCAAAGAAGATAGAAAGAGGAAGGAGGAGCTAGAGGACACCTTTGTTAGGATATAGTTTAGGCAGTGGCGAAGGCAAAAGAGGATTCTCCACCTTTGCCGATGTAAGGCCCAACTCAAAGCTGATTTGGCGAGATCCCAGGAGGAGGCCGATTCACACCGCCTTGAGGCGGTACTTTCCGTGAAGGTGAGGATGCCATGAAATCCCTCCGAGAGAAGGACTTTCTTAAGGAGCGGTCCAAGAGAGTGAAGGCTTTGGATCTTGAGAAGACCAAGGCCGATCGGGCGACAGCTGCCCAAGAGGCAACCATTCAGGACCTGCGCTCTCGCCTCAATAGCACTGAAGCTACCCTTCCCCAGTTGCAACAAGAGTTGTCTCAGGTCCATTCGATTCGTAACGATGCCAAGAATTACAACTATCTAGAGGGCTTGGAAAGGCTGAGGGATCACGTGCTCTTGGACCTTGGGGTAATCTGGGGTCCCTGAACTGTGGAGTTTTCACTCTTGATTCGGCGACACTAAAGCGAGGCCCTTCGATAGTTGTAAAATTCTTTGTAAAGATGTAACAGTTCTCTTTTTATTTTCCTTTTGTAAAGACTTCAATTGCAAATAAACTTGTACTTTTCTTCTCTGTCTTGTTGTACACCTTAATTTACTGCTTTTCTTTCACTTTTTCACTAGCTGGCCTGATGGGTCTGACGAGACCCTGATCTCCTCGTCGACCTACTTCGAGGAGATAAAAATTAAGGCAAGTCCGTGAAGCCATGACACTTGGCTCCCCTCACCAACCCCTTTCAAGTTTGTTTTCTTCGCCTTCTTTAGTTTATACTTTGCACCAAGGACAATTCATAAGCGGGTTTGACCTTCTTTTCATAATTGAGTAACTTCATTCTTAAGGAATTAAGTTCGTGTAGAGACTGGGCATTCATTTCACGGGGAGAGAGGGCGGGATGCCTTGGGGGCTAATCCCTCCTCTTTGGCCACCCCAAAAAGTGAATTTTCACGCAAATGGAGTTAGGCAGGAGGTGGGCTCAGCCACGTAGAGGGCACACAAACGAGGTCGGGTAGGTAAGCGACTTGCTTGCCCACTCATGTGCTTGGGAGGTCAGGCAGTCCCTGACCTTTCCCGTTTGTTAACTTGTCATAGAAATGGTGACAAGCCGGGCAATTGATGGGCAAGTGACTTGCCTTCAAAAGGGCCAAGTAGCGCATGAAGGATGGACTCACCCTGTGTCTTTGGAGGAGGTCAAGCAGTGCATTCAAATTGGACTCGCCTCGTTGACCCTCGAGCTCGATAAGGGGGGTTGAGTGGTGTGTTAAGGCCAAACCCGCCCTAAGTTATGTCGAGCAGTTGGGAGACTGAACCTGCACTTCGCCTTGAGGCAGGTCTGGCTGCCTTGACCTGTTGGTCTTTAACGGGAAAGTAAGTAGGAGTTGTTTGTTCAAACTGCAAAAGTCAAACCAGTTAATATAAATAATCTCTTAAATTCGCAAACTTGAGATGTCTTGTTGAAGTGTTGTAAAGGTTTAAGGCATTCTGTTGTAGGAGATGGCATTCTGGAGTTGTGTCAGGCAGTTGAAGAACTAAACCCTCACTTTGTCAGGGGAGGGCTAGGTAATTTTTCGAACAAATGAAAAGTTGGTCCACACTTTGCTGCGATGGGGACAGGGTAAATTGTTCAAGCAGCCAAGAGGCTGGACCTACTCTCCTCCATAGGGAGGTTAGGCCACTATGGGAGCTGAATCTGCCTATCAGCCTTCACGGGGAGGTAGGTTGTTCGGACAGTTTGTGACTAGACCTGCTCCCGTCCATTGGCATTGCAAGGAAGGTAAGTGAGGGTCAGGCTGGTGCTGATCCCATTTTTTGTCTTCGCAGAGGTCGGGGTAAGTTGTTCGAGTAGCCTTGAGGCTAAGCCCACTCTCTGCCGTGGGGAAGTTTGGCCCACCATGGGAGCTAGACCCGCCTGTTAACCCTCGCGGGGAGGTAGGTTGTTCGAGCAGTTTGAGACTGAACCCACTCTCCCCAGTTAACGTTCACGAGGAAGGTAAGTCATCGGCAACCTAGGGCTGGTCTGCGCTTTGCCGCGGGAGGGATAAACCAGTCTTAGGCATTACACTCATTCCTTTGGTACCCCACGAGGAAGGTAAATGTTGAACGTCTAAGCAATCGGTCCACACTTCATCGTGATGGCGATGGGGTAAGTTGTTCAGGCAACCGAGAGGCTGGACCCTCCTGCTGACCCTCATGGAGAGGTAGGCTATTCGAACAGTTAAGGACTAGACCGCTTCCGCCCGTTGACATCACAGGGAAGGTAAGTGAAGGTCAAGCGGGTGCTGATACTACTCTTCTTTGTGGCGGAGGTCGGGGTAAGTTGTTCAGGCAACCATGAGGCTGGACCTACTCTCCTCCATGAGGGAGGTTGGGCCTCCATGAGGGCTGGTCTTGTCTGTTAACTCTCGTAAGAAGGTAAGTTGTTTGAGCAGTTTGAGACTGGACTCGCTCCCGCTTGTTGAAGCCCACAAGGAAGGTAAATTTATCAGGCTGGCCCGCACTCCGTTGTGGGAGGGATAAAGCAACATGGGATATTACACACATCCCTATGATGCCTTGCGGGGAGGTAAGTAGTTGTTGGAGATATCTCTAATGGAGATTTCCATTGGCGGAGACTACATTGATAGAGATAGGGAGTTTACTCATTTTATTCCTAAAAAATCACACTTTCATTAATGGACTTTATGCTGGCGACATATAAATGTAAATTACTAGTTATAAGATATTTAGCAATAAAACTTCCGTAAGTGCTTGGCATTCCACGAGTGTGGCCGTTCGTTCCCCTAGGAGTCTCGGAACCAGTAGGAACTCAGGTGGTTGTTGGCGATGACCAAGTAGGGGCCTTCCCACTAAGAACTTAGCTTCCCTTCGTCTCAGGTAGTGGTCCTTGTCTGCTTCAGCATGAGGTCCTCGACCTTGAATGTCCTCGAGCATACCCTTATGTTGAAACATCGTTCTACCCTCCTTTTGTTGACAAATGTTCTTACCTTCACTTCAAGCCTAACCTTCTTCCAATAGATCGAGCTGCTCTTCTAGTCGTTGTCGTTGGAGTTTTATTTGAAGTGTTGCACCCTGTAGGTGGGGATCCCAATTTCGACCACCGACATTGCCTTATGGCTGTAAGTGAGGGTGAACGAGGTCTCTCTTGTCGATTTCCCTACCATGACTCAATATGCCCACAGAACTCTAGAGAGAACCTCCACCCAAGCGCCCTTCCTATCGCTGAGCTTGTTCTTCTTGAGTATCCCATCAGAGTCTTGTTGGTCGCCTCCATCTACCCATTGGATTGAGGGTGTCTCGGAGACAAGTAGTAGAATTTAATTCCCAACACCCAACACTAGTCTCGATAGTGGTTGGAGTCAAATTGCCTCTCATTATCTGATATGATGATGTGGGGATGTCGAATTTGTAGATGACCATCTTCCACAGAAAGTATGTGATGTTGCTCACCATGATTGTTGCCAATGCCTCGACCTCTACCCACTTGGTGAAGTAGTCCACTGTGACCACTATAAATTTTACTCCTCCTTTGCTCGGGGGAAGGGAGCCCATCAGGTCGACTCCTCACTGGGCAAAGGTCCAGGGCGAAATGATCGATGTCAATTCTTCTGGCAGGCGATGGGACACTTGGAGTACTCTTGGTGAAACTAGTAGTACTCTTGGAGGTACTCCTAAGCATTGTAAAGGGCGTGCAACTAGTAGTACCCCATCCTCATCACTTTGCTTGCCAGCACCTTCCCTTCTGAGTGTTCATTGCAGATTCCCTCATGTACCTCTACTAGCACGTATTAGGCTTATTCAAACAAGATGCACCTCAGAAGGAGTGTGGAATACCTTCTTCGATATAGGACGTCATTGACTATAGTGTAACTCGTCTCTCTATTCCTGATCTTCCTGGCTTCCGACATATCGTCGGGTACCTCGTTGACATCTAAGTATCTAATAATATCCAACACCCACTCGGGTGCTCCTGGTTTGACTTCCACCACCTCAATCCCCACAGTGGGTACCTCGACGGCCCTGACCACCGTTCACTCAATGAGGGGAAAATTTTCCTACCCGGATGCTGTTCTCTCTAACTTGTCTGCCTTTTGATTCTCAGCCATTGAAACCTGCTAAATCTGAAAGTATCTTAAGTGGGTGCATTTAATCTCGATCAGTGTAAAGTACTTTTTCAAATTTTCGCTCCTTGCTGCAAATTCCCCTAGTACTAGGCTGGCCACTACTTGGGAGTCGGCTCTTACTTCTATTTCCTGGGCACCTAGAGACTTGGCGATCATTAGGCCAAAGAACAATGCCTCGTACTCCGCCTTGTTGTTCGTAGTTTTAAACGCCAGCTTAATAATTTAGTTATGTTCTTCACCTTTGTCTACAACAATATGCACCCTCACTCCCCCTCCAGCCCGGCAAGATGAGCCATTGACAAAGACTTGCAAGGCTTCATGAGAGGTGCATTTTCGGACTCCTCTAGGAAGCTGATGAATTCTACTACAAAATCGGCTAACACTTTCCCTTGATCAAAGTCTATGGTGTGTACTCGATGTCAAATTCGCTCAACTCCACGGCCTAGTTCATGAGGTGGCATAAGGCATCCAGTCTTTGCAGGATCTTCTTTAGTAGGGTCTCGGTAAGAACCTTTACTCGATGAGCTTGAAAATACGGGCAGAGCTTCTAAGTGGTTACCACCAAGGTGAGGTGAGCTACTTTATGCGCGGATATTTGGCCTATGCTCCCCGATAGGCTCAGCTTGTGTAATACACGGGTTTCTGGGCCTTGCCTTTGTCTTGCACCAAGGCTGAGGTGACCAGGAGACAAGCAGATACAAGACCAGAACTTCCCCACACCTAGGCTAGTTGAGCAGCGGAGTGCTGGTGGGGTACTTCTTGAGAGCATCAAATGCTTGGTCGCACTTATCATCCTAGTTTTGAGCCTTCTGCAGCATTTTAAAGAAGGTGAGGCACTTGTCAATGGACCTCAATAAGAAACGATTAAGGGCTACTACTCGACCCGCAAGCTTCTACACTTCATTTATGCTCGAAAGGAGGGCATGCCGAGTATGACTTCCACCTTCTCTAGGTTGGCCTCAATTCCTTGATCTGACACGATAAAGCCCAGGAATTTCTCGGAGCATATATCGAAAGCACACTTTGTCGGGTTCAACTTCATTTGGTACTGCCTCAACACCGCAAAGGCTTCATGAAAGTCATCTAGGTGCTGCTCTAAGATTCCACTTTTGACCAGAAAATCGTCTACGTAGACCTCCATGTTTCTCCCGATCTGATTTTTGAACATGTGGTTGACCAGCCTCTAGTAAGTGGCCCCCGCATTCTTCAACCCAAACGGCATGGCTGAGTAGCAATATAGCCCTCGGTCGGTGATTTCTCATCGTCTAGGTTCATGCGGATTTGATTGTACCCAAAATAGGCGCCCATGAAACTCAGCACATGATGAACATGGAGTCAATGATCAGGTTGATGGAGGGAAGTGGGAAGTCATCATTTGGGCAAGTCTTATTCAGTTCGGTAAAATTCACATACATCCTCCATTTGCCATTTTGCTTTTTTACCAACACCACGTTAGACAGTCGGTCTGGGTAATGAGCCTATCGTATGAATCCCGCTATGAGTAACCGGTCGACTTCTGTGGCGATGGCATCATTCTTCTTGGCGCTGAAGCTTCGGCATTTCTATCTTACCCCCTTAGCCTTGGGGTCCACACTCAAGTGGTGTTGCATGACCTCTAGATCGATCCCAGTCATGTCCTCGTGACTCCAAGCGAAGACACCCCAGTGCTCCATAAGGAGATGTTGCATGGCAACCCTCATTTCGAGAGTCATCCCTATATCGATCCTAGTGGTGGCTTCCGGTCAGTTGGGTCCAGAAGGACCAACTCTAGCGGCTCATTTGGCTCCACCTTCCTAAGTACTTGCTGGTCCAAAATCTTGCTATATGCTGGGACGCACTCAGGTGGAGATGGGAGGACGTTCTGTACGCTCTTCCTTTCTTCCTCGATGTCCCCGATACCTAAGTCAATATCCTTTTGGTAGTTTGTGTGAGTGAGTAGAGAGTCAAGAGAGAATTCTTTTTACCTATGGATTGACTTATATATAAGGTTTCTGGGGGTCAACTACCCATACCCTGTGTCAGGGGTACATGTCACATCAACTGTTCCCTTGATCAGAACTACGACTGTGCAGAAAAGATGAAAAACCGATTGACCCGATTGATCCAAACCGAATGGCCCCGATAGAGTCGGCTTAAAATTATAAGTAGGTCAACCAAGCTTAAATAGCTAACGATAGGTGAATATACCGAAAACCCGCATAAGTTTGACTCCCTTCTTCAGAAAACCCTAGCCTCTCTCTCTCTCTCTCTCACAGACGACACTCACCACCAAGATCTTTGATTCATGCAACTCAAATAGTTCATGCGCAAATTAGCTGAGGATTTATATGCTCTGCCTATCTTGATTAGGATAGAAAATTGTAGGAAATTAGCATCCAAACGAGGTCATTGAGTGAACTCTCTCTCGATTTGCATTGAGTGTTGTTTCTGGGTCTTTTTTTTTATGGGTTTATTTTTTATTTTTATTTTTATTTTTTTTCTAGGTTTCGATTTTTAGGTTGTTATTTGTGGATTTTGGGTTGATTTATTTCTTCCAATTTTATTGATTTTTTTTCTTCACATACAATATTCTTGTTCTTTCAATTCTTGCGGATGACAGAAAGTTGATCTTCATTCTAGGTGTACTAAGTATAAAGTTGATCTTCACAATAAAAGAGCCATTTAAGTTCTTAATCACCCGCTGGGAATTACTTATTTTAGCTTGTGACCATTTGAATAAACCTAGAAATAAAACCCAAACAAAATTCCTGTATATTTGAAGTTTTGGGACAATGGGATTGATTTGGGTGCCTGGAAATAAGACTTTCTCCATATGTTGGTTTAGGGGTTGTTTTAGAAAGAGATCTAAATTTGAGTTTTGTTCATTCCCTGAGGAGGTGGTTGTGAAGAAGTGATTTCAGAGTTTTCAAGATCTGGAAATGCGCTTCTTGGCTATGGACTACGTCTCTAAGGCAGAGGCAGAGAGAGAGAGGGGCTTTCAAGCAGGAGATATTGGTCAGAGTAAGGGAGGCTTGCGTCTCTAATGCTGAAGTTGTCACCATTGTTGCTGAGGTTCTTCTAGCAAAGCACTTCCTTTATAGGATATAGAGTTGGAAAATTGTTGCAGAAGAGTTATAAGTTAACCATTTTCATGTTTATATATGTTCAAACTTGGTTTTGTTTGTTCAGTCATTTGGGACCCATTTGTGTTAAATTTTGAAGTTTTGTGAGGTTGAATCTATTACTTTTTTGGGTTGATGTTAAATGTGTACTCTTTTAATAAAAAGAAAAAAAGTAATTTCTGCACAAAGCCTTTCAAAATGATAAAAAAGGGCAATAGATAGTGAGAATTTCAAGTGATTTGAATAGTAATTTAAGATTCCATTGCCCTTACATTCTATAATCAGCGCTTACATCCTTCTACAAATCCCATACATTCTAATCATAATCATAAATGATGATTTTTACCCGACTCGAATGGTTCGGATGGGGTTGGGTTATTTTTTTCCCAGATTTGGATGCTAGCCAAGTCGGGTCGGGCCAAAAATTGCTTGGGAGGGCCAATGTGCAAGCCTAGTCAGAACCCTTTAATGCGATGTGGCTTCCTAGCCCTTCTGTTCTATTGCGGGTGCGCTCAATTAGAACCCTCCCTACTTGTTGTCAGAGGATCAAGGGCTCCCCGCGTTTCCCGCCTACCTGCTTGCACAGGTTCTCTAAGGCTAGGCGTCATAGGAGGAGGCTGGGGTGATGTCTACCTTCCTTCTCTACCCTTTAGGACTTCCCGAGCAATTACAGCCGACCTCAAATTTGTGGCCGAAGGCCCTCAATGGGCTGATGGATCGTTTGGCCGGCTTGGGCTCCCTATATTAGGGCCTGCATTCTGGGCCTTCGGCCCAAGAGGAAAAATTCCCTTACAGTTTCTTTTTTTGATCTTTTGAAATTATATCTTTTCCTTTTATGGATTGAGTCGAGTTTAAAAGATATCACAAGTTAATGCGTAAATATACTTTAGCGTGACTAATCACGGTTGTAAAACTTTTGGAACACAAATAATTTTTTATTGATGCTAGTTAAAGTGACAAACCTTCCCTATAAGTAGTTTGTTTTGTATATCAATAATTAGATTTTTTTTTAAACATACATTTTACCCTTTATATATCTAATTATATTTGTTTCTAGTTCATCATTTTAGCTAAGGCTGTTGGAGTACCCTCACCAAGTAGGCAAGCAGGCATCGTAAAAAATAAAAATAATAAGCGAGGTAATGGTCGGGTGGGAATCCTTACCTGCCAAGGATCAGCCCACCTGTGTATATATATATATATATATATATATAAAATATAATTATATATTATATCTTTTTTAAAAAAAAAAACCTTCTTATGCTAAACATTGTCGTTTAGGGAGTTAAACAACTTCCTAAACGGTTCTTTCCTCAAGCCAGGTTAAGGTTCCACAACTCCCCTGCCCCTCTACTTTGACTCACACTCTCTTCTCACTCTCTCTCTCTCTCTCTCCATTCACCATACAATGGTTGTAATTGTCCTTGTCGTCTCAATCATCGTAGGCCTTTCTCTTAAATGTTCTCTTCTCCAATCTTCAATTGCCATCGCCACTTTTCATAGGTGGTCAGACGGCCCATAGGCCAATCCGTCCACCCAATAGCCAAGCAGGACTATCTACCCATGTTAGACGGAGCTGCGGGTCAAGTCCAGCAGAGGGCACCCTGCTCAAGTGGGTGCAAAGGGTGGAGTGGCTAGTTGCCCGCCTACATAGGGCGGATAGCAAACCTAATTTTAGCATATTTAAATTTCCACATACATATTAATAATTTAAGTAAATACGTGTAATTTTTAAAGCAAATACTAAATATGCGAGAAGCATTTTACTGAATAATAAAAATTTTTATCTTTTGCAAAATCATTGGGATGAATGATAAAAGAGATTTATCTCCCGTGACGGTAGCATAACTCAATTTTAAAGAGTTAGGTAAGAAACTTTAGGGCTCTGTAAAGGATAATAAAAGACGAATTATTGTATATAGGCAACTAAATAAAAGTTCCTTCCTCATGATAAATGCTAGAATGTGACAGCTAAACCCACGTGCTCATATAGCTAGCTGACGTTGCACGTATGACGACACCTCAGTTTCGATTCTTTCACTTTTTCAAGGGTATTTATCATTAAGTCAAGAGTGGAAGTCTATGAATCCAACTGTCTTTGTTTCATTAAGTAACAATATTATTACAGACAAGGTTGGTTGTTCAACCAAGCAACTGTATTTATGATGTGTGTATCTGTTATCATATAATATAATAACACAAAGATAATTACTCGTGCGTACAGGGTTGTCCTTTTTTTGGTAACCATATAAATTACATAGTATTCTCCTTGCTGGAAATTAGGTGTGACACATTTATAAATTAATCCTATGTAGGAATAGTATTAAAGTGAAATATGTCATAATTAGGTGTGGATACCGTAAATCATTAATTATATCATAAAACATAACTTTTAGAAGTGTGTCAATGCCTCTTCTCAATTTTTTGTTTCCCAAATGATTTACTATTTTGTAGACTTGTACACATGATTTATTATTGGCATTGGGTGCACATGCTTGAAAATATCGTCCGGACTAATTTTAAAAGTGCACAGGCACTCGGCAATGAGCTTTTTTCAAATATATATGAGATAATTTATTGAGAAAATCTCTCAATCTAATTGCTCCTAAAAATTGTTTGCACCCAATGAGATTTGAACATTAGACTTAAGGGAGCATACTCCCAAACTCAAGACCTTTACCACTTGAGCCAACCCCTAGCGGTTGTATTTTCTCATGCGTCATGACATCCATTGTTTATGAGAGATGCTACTCATCATTCTACACCACACACTATACATATTTTAATATTATTTTTTATTTTTTCAATTTTTATTTTATTTTATTCTTGTTAAACTAATTGAGTTGTTATATTTATTATCCATACACCACATATTTGTTATAGGAAAAATGAAAAATAAATTAAAATAAGTATGGTGTATGGTATGTGGGGATAATAAGTAGAATTATTCATTGTTTATTGTTCAAGCAACACTCAATCATAAATTAATGACATTTTCACAACTCTCTTTTAAATTGAATACATTTATATAAAACTTAAAATTCACATCAAATGGAAAACTCAAAAAATACTTGTAGTGAAATGACACTACCATATGTCTGCTGCCAGAAACTAGTGAATAAGGAGTAGTGCTATAAATACAAAAAATATTTCATAAAAATATACTCACAAAATGACAAGATTTCATTTTAATACGTTAGATATACTTTGCAATAAAAGTAATTTTACAATATGACGTACCATATTAAGTCACATCAATTTGTGAACTTACTTTCATGAAATTCTTCTAACTAAAACATTTCTCTTCACAAAGCCACTTTGGAGCAGCTAGTCTATTATGTAGGCTTTAACAGCCCCCAATGAAAGTTTGCCACATCAGCAACTCTACACAAATGAAAATATGACTATCACACATGATAATTTCAAAATATTGAAAGTGTGTTCATCCTTCAAGCCGCAAGAGTCCAAGCAATGTTTCATCCATGGAAAATGTTAGAGATACCAACTCCCGACCCCCACCCGGGGGGGGGGGGGGGTATGGAGGGAGAACATGTTGGCAAAATGTAGTAGTTGAAAATTTTGTTCCTTCATCAGGTTGGACAGAGGACCCAAGCACCCAAACCCATTTCGAAACCCATCTATAAACTGAGAAGACGACTGTAGCATTTCGACTAGAAAATTTGAGGTACCATTTGACTGGAAAACACGAGATACCATTTGCAAATGTTTCTTTCATTTGTAAACCATCTGCATTGTGAATCCTTGATTGTAGATTGAGTGTTGTTTACTAAACTTTAAGCCCATCAAAAGTTTTCAGAAGAACACTGAGAAAAGAATCTATTTCCTGGTCTAGGTCCGGTAGGCTTGCTTTTTGGTTTTACGTGCTTCTACAAATCTTTTGGTCTTTCTTGGAGAAATGGGTGGAAGAAAAAAGACAAAAACATCCATTTCAGGAGTTTTATACTAAAGTTATCTACTTTGAGAAAGACAATTGATTCTTTGGATTTGAGAAATTGTTGTTTTAATTCTTCTTCTTTTTTTTTTTATATAAGTAATAAAAGATTTATTCCCAAGAAATAGGCATAAGCCCAAATACACAGGACATATACACAAGAAATACCTACTACTTTCCAAGAACAAAAGGAAAACTAAAACATAAACTGGAAAATGTCTTCGATCCATTATAAAAACTTTAGCCCACAATCTCAAAGTACTAAAGAAGAAATCCCTAAGTTCTCCCAATGATCATTTTTTGTCTTCAAAGCATCTCTCATTCCTTTCAAGCCATAGACACCACATAAGACAAGAAGGAATCATCTTCCAAACATAAACAACATTCTACTACCCTTCAAACCTTTCCACCCTATCAATAAATCCACCACTTCCTTGGGCATTACCCAAAGAAAACCAACCCGATTCAAAACCTCATTCCACAAGAACCTAGCCACTTCACAATGAAGAAATAGATGATTTACATATTCCCTATTCTTCTTGCACATAACACACCAATTAGCAATGAATATACCTCTCCTTTTAAGATTTTCAATAGTCAACACTTTGCCTGAAGAAACCACCCAATAGAAAAAAGCAATCTTGGAAGGAACTTTCTCTTTCCAAACGTTTTATTTTAGCAAAAATGTCTAATTCTTTTCATTGTTTTATTTTTTTTTTCTTTTTGCAAAAATTGCATCCTATTGAAAAATTGAAAAGCTCGAGTTTCCAACTGCCGATGAGATGGTAGGGCTTCGTTATGGATTGCGAGAGAGGGGGAGACAACACCAATACTGGGTTTTGAGAGAGGAGGGTTAGCAGGTGAGGGGGCTTCGTTTCAAGAGTGGGGTGGACGATTTCTGGTGGGATTTTTTTTCTTTTTTTTATGTGAAGGTGTTAGTATGTGGTGCGGTCATATTGGAGATAAAATGGGACGCCTAAGTGACATTCACTTATTAGAGGGCTCTTATAGGGGAAAAAATAGACCGACCATTTTTAAGTTTTTCTCCTCTCTTAAATAGGCGCAAAGAACTAATCCATATGTGTGCAATCAAAATGATTAGAGGGTCAATCACTTGCTAAGGCTGTTAAAAGCTCTTGCTTCTATTCAAATCCCATGTAGGTTGGGACAAGGGAAAGGGATATGCTTCAGATACACTATTAAGACAGCATTATCATTGATTAATCCAGGATGGAGAACCTTATTGCAACTTGCACTGAGAATACATCATTTTGATTTCAAGAAATACACCAAAGTCTATCTTATTCATTTTCTTGAGACTTTAGGGCTATGTTCAGGATTAAAAATAACTGAATTGCATATTAGGCAACTGAATAAATGTTTTACATTCTGAAAGGGTAATAATGTGATTTAGATGGGTACGTTCCTTCCTCATGATTATTACTAGAATGTGATAAATAAACCCACGTGCCAATTTCAATGGGTGGCTGATCATCATGACTCAGATAGCTAGCTGACGTCTACATGACGACCGACCACTTTGTTGGGCCAAAATACCTCAGTTCCGATTCTTCACTTTTTCAAGGGTATAATGATCGAGCCAAGAATGGAAGTCAATCCAACTTCTTTTATCCACTAAGGAATAATCTTATTCCAGGCAAGAGACATGTTCACTAAGCCATAGAGGCTATCTGGAAAGAGCAGAACTCCCCAGGACCAATAGGAAAATGGATGAGGTGGCTTGATAAGAGGAAATATTATTAGTAAATAATATTATTAATAATAAATAATAAATTGTGCTAAAGATGTGATCCATAGAATATAACACGTTTGTTTATTACATCGTGCCACTTTGTATCTTAGTTTCTAATAAAGTTGTTGGCATGCATAAAAGTTGTGAAAGTTTATTCTTTTCCCAATTACAATGCAGAAAATGTTCCTTAATGTTGTCTGACACCGATGTTGGTTCTAGTAAAAATTCCACAATTGGTCTAAGAAGGCGAGGCTGTGTTATGATCCGATTGATGATGAGGAGCAGCTCTGTTGAGGAATGAAGATGAAGAACAGCAGCGTGAAGAACAGCAGTGAGTAGCAGGAGTGACAGTTAAACTTGAGAGAAATCAGTTAGCAATCAGTTAGCTTAAGAAATGTAATACACTGTCGTTTTATTAAGAGAAATGTACAAAGAATGTAAACGGCAAGACGTTAAGGATTGACTGTAAAATGTAAACTGCAAGATGATTAAACGCAGTCGTTTAATCATCTTGATGAAACTGAAAACAGATTTCATCTATAAATAGAAGCCATCAGTTGGGACGGAGGCCAACGATGGTATCCAATGTTAAACAACTACTCTCTCTAACTCTCTTCATTTCCTCTCTCTAGTTCTTGGAGACTAACCATCTCGAATTAGTTATAGATCATTAAGGGGTCCATTACAATTGGTATCACGAGTCAGTAACCATGGCTGAAGGCACAAGATTGTACGCTCAAGTTGCAGATGTAATCAACCAGGTTCGACTTCAGCAAGAAAGACAACAGAAGCAGATAGAAGATACGATTTCCATTCTTTGCCAACAACAAGAAACAGCAAGGATTGAAAGAGAAGTTCAAGAAAAAAGGTTTTCAGATCTTTTCTAACAATTGTCAAGAATTTCCAGTAATGCCTCTGAGAATAATGAGCCACTCAGAAATGTGGATGGACCTGAAAGTAATGGGGAAGCATGTGATATGGGTGACAGATCCTTTGTGAAGGGCATTAAGCTTGATTTCCCAAAGTTTATTGGGAAGAATCCTCAAGCTTGGATTTATAGAGCTAACCAGTACTTCATGTACCATCAAGTACCTCCAGGTCAGAGAATTTTTTTTGCTTCTTTTTATATGGAGGAGAAAGCTCTTGTATGGTTTCAAGGGGCAAGTGAGGCAAGCTACTTCCATTCGTGGGAAGATTTTATAAAGGCAGTACAAGTGAGGTTCGGTACATCATCATATAATGATCCAATGGAGGCATTAACACGTTTGAAGCAAACTAATTCTGTTACAGCTTATAAGGCAGAGTTTGAGTTGCTTTCAAATAGGATTAAAGGGGTTACTAAAGAAAACAAGCTCAGTTGTTTCTTAAGTGGGCTGAAGGATGAAGTGAGAATTCCAGTACGTATGTTGAAACCAATCAATTTGAATGATGCATTTGGGTTGGCAAGAATGCAAGAAGAACATGTGTGGTTAACTAGAAGGTCAGGAAAAACTACTTCTAGTGAGTTTGCACCTCGGGTTGAAGGAGGTTCAATTTTAGGGATACCAAAAGGGCTGCCCTCTACAAGGTTGCCTTATCAAAAGGTGTCTCCCTCACAAATGCAAGAAAGAAGGAAGAAGGGTCTCTGTTATTTTTGTGATGAGAAATGGCACCAAGGCCATAAGTGTAATAAACCAAGAATCTACCTTTTAGAAGGTATGGATATCCTTGATGCTGAGATTGTTGAAGATGAAGAAATAGTACTTGAAGAAGAACCTGTTCAGATTGCAAATGTGGCTTCAATTTCCTTACAAGCTATTGTTGGGACACCTAATCCTAAGACAATGAGGATTGTGGGTCAGATTAATAAAAAGAAAGTGGTGATTTTAGTAGATACTGGTAACACCCACAACTTTGTGGATACTACAATTGCAGAAAAATGTGCCTTAACAGTGGAAAGAGACCAGTCAATACAAGTTCAAGTGGCCAATGGGGAGGTTGTCCAGAGTTTGGGCAGAATTCATGATGTACAAATTCAGATGCAAGGTAATAGTTTTCTGGCGATTTTTTTACCCTTGACTTGGGAGGGTGTGATGTTGTTATGGGTGTGCAATGGCTTCAATCTTTGGGCCCTATAATGTTGAATTTTGCTAAGTTGCAAATGGAATTTTCTTATGATAATAAAACTGTGGTTCTTAAAGGACTTAGTTCACCAACTTCTGAGTTGGTGGATAATAAGGAAATGACTGTGATTTCTAAAGTGGGTTCCAAAGGATTTTGGCTCCAATTGATGGCTGTGGAGCCAGTTCAAAAGCAAAGGATATCTTGTCCTCAGGTTGATGAATTACTAAAGAATTATGAGGATATTTTTGAGGAACCTAAGGGTCTTCCTCCACATAGATCTCAAGACCACAAGATCTTATTAAAAAATGAAATTGTTCCTGTTTGTTTGAGGCCATACAGATACCCACATTGTCAAAAGGAAGAAATTGAAAAGATTGTAGCTGAGCTCCTACAGACTGGTGTGATTAGACCCAGCCAGTCACCATTTTCATCACCTGTACTCTTGGTCAGAAAGGCAGATGGCTCTTGGAGGATGTGTATGGATTACAGGATGCTCAATGAGGCCACCATTAAAGATAAGTATCTCATTCCAGTAGTTGATGAACTATTAGATGAGTTGTTTGGCTCTACTATCTTTTCCAAACTGGATTTAAGATCAGGGTATCATCAAATTCAAATGAGGCCTCAAGATATCCATAAAACTGCATTTAGAACACATGAGGGTCATTATGAGTTCCTTGTTATGCCTTTTGGACTCACTAATGCCCCTCAACTTTTCAAGCTCTCATGAATGATGTTTTTAGACCATTTTTTAGAAAGTTTGTCATTGTGTTCTTTGATGACATTCTGGTATATAGCAAGGATTTGGACTCTCATTTGACTCATTTAGCATCTGTGTTGGGAATTATGAAGAAACACCTGTTATATGCTAAGAAGTCCAAATGTCATTTTGCATGCAAGGAGATCGACTACTTAGGCCATTTGATTTCCAAGGAGGGTGTGAGAGCTGACCCAAGGAAATTAGAGGCAATGGTTTCATGGCCAATTCCAAAAACTCTTAAAGCATTAAGGGGTTTCTTGGGATTAACTGGCTATTACAGAAAGTTTATCAAAAACTATGGCCAGATTGCAGCACCACTTACTGTTTTGTTGAAAAAAGATGCTTTTGTGTGGAATGAATCAGCAACACAAGCTTTTACAGCTTTAAAAGAGGCTGTTGTGAGTCCACCTGTATTGGCCTTGCCTGATTTCACCCAACAATTTATCATTGAATGTGATGCATGTGGAGTGGGAATAGGTGCTATTTTGATGTAGAATCAGAGACCTTTGGCCTTTTTGAGTCAGGCTTTAAAGGGGAAGAATTTATCTCTTTCTACCTATGAAAAGGAGTTGCTTGCTTTGGTATTAGCCATAAAAAAATAGAGACCTTATTTGTTGGGATCAGTGTTTACCATAAGAACTGATCATTTGAGCTTAAAGTATCTATTGGAGCAGAAAATAGGTACTGCAGCTCAACAAAAATGGATCTCAAAGCTGTTGGGCTATGAGTTTTCAATAGAGTATAAAAAGGGAGCTGAAAATAAGGTTGTTGATGCTTTGTCTCGAAGAGAAGGGTTAGAAGATGAAGCTACAACAGTTTTTGCCATTTCATATCCTACTCCACTCTGGTTGGATGAATTGAAACAGGCTTATCTATCTGATCCAGTGTGTAGGGAACAGTTGGCTGTGTTGCAGAATGGTGTGGTTACAAACTCTAAGTTTGTTATGAAACATGAAGTATTAATGAGGAAAGGAAAGATATATGTTCCTAACTCTCACTGGTTGAAGCTTAAACTTCCGCATTTTATCCATGACAGTCCTTCTGCTGGTCATTCAGGCTATCATAAATCTTTGCAGAGAGCTAGGCAAGATTTTTATTGGCCTGGTTTGAAAAAAGAGGTGAAGACTTACATTCAAGAATGTGAGGTATGTCAGAAGAATAAGGTGGAAAATATAAACCCTCCTGGGTTATTGCAACCATTGCCTGTGCCTCAATTAATTTGGACAGATTTGTCTATGGACTTTATAGAAGGTCTTCCTGTTTCAAAAGGATTTTCAGTAGTCATGGTGGTGGTGGATAGATTATCAAAATATGCCCACTTTATGCCTCTTAAACATCCCTTGACAGCAGCAAAAGTAGCATTGGTTTTCTTTGATCATGTTTTTAAGTTGCATGGTATGCCTCAAACAATTGTATCTGATAGGGGAGCCACCTTTACTAGTTCTTTTTGGAAAGAACTGTTTCGATTGCAAGAAGTAACTCTTTCTTATTCATCTGCTTATCACCCTCAAAGTGATGGACAGACTGAGGCAGTAAATAAATGTTTAGAGCATTTTTTGAGGTGTTTTACAGCTGACAAGCCAAGGCTATGGTCTGACTGGTTGACCTTAGCTGAATGGTGGTATAACACCACATTTCACACTTCAACAAAGTTAACTCCTTATGAGGTAGTTTATGGCAGGCCTCCAACCAAGCTGCAGGCCTTTGTTCTTGGCCTTACTGCTAACCAAGCAGTCGAGGAAGTTTTGAGAACCAGAGAAGAAATTATGGGCACTTTGAAGTCCAATTTAAATGCTGCTCAAGAAAGGATGAAATATCAAGCTGATAAGAAGAGAACTGAAAGAGAATTCAACGTGGGAGATTGGGTTTTCTTAAGGCTACAGCCATACAGACAACAATCTTTAGCACTTAGGAGAAATTTCAAATTATCTCCTAAGTTTTATGGTCCATTTCAGATCATTGAAAGAATTGGACAGGTGGCTTATAAGCTGTTGTTACCTCAAGGGTCTGCTATACACCCAGTTTTTCATGTCTCTTGTCTTAAGAGAAAGTTGGGCCAACTTGTTTCACCTTTGTCAACATTACCACCAGTTGATTTTAAGGGTGAATTGATTCCAGAACCTGAGTGTATTCTGCAAAGGAGGTTCAGAAGAATGAACAACAGACCATTGACTGAGGTTTTAGTACAATGGAAAGGAAGGGCAATAGAGGAGGCGACTTGGGAACCTTACTGGCAATTAAAGAATAACTACTGTAACAGCCCGCTAGAAATTCAATGGTGGAATTTCTATAGACATTAGAAATCTCGTGAAAACCCCATAAGTTTTTACGAATCGGCTAATCGCATAAGCTCTAGTATGTCAACATAATTAGTTTTATCACTCACTATGGTGCCAGAAATGTGATTTTATTTGTTTGAGGTAGTTAGAAGTGTCAGATTACGTTATAGTTTACGCCACTAGACTCAGTTGAATATTTAGGATTTTTCAGTACTAAGTTTATTATGCACTTTTTCGGAGTGAATAGTAACCTCGATAAGCGTACTAAGTGCAGTGGTTTCAAAATCACAGTGTGAAATGTCCAAATTAGGTTAGAGAAGTTTTATTTGGACACTTGGCAAGATCTTAACCACACATAGTGAATAGTATTAGATACTTGGCACAAAGAGAAACCATTAGATGGATTTGTGAAGGAAATCAATGTGTGAGATCATGCCACCTAAGCAAAACAGTTTTTTTTCATCTGATCAACCAAATTGAGTTAGATGAAGAGGGTTTCAACCCTAGTAAAACCCTAAATGGTTGGAATCCTTTTGAAACCCCAAAAACTTGGTTGAAACCGAATCCCTAAACGGTTTCCCCAAACCCTAAAGTTGGCATTCAAACCCTTTTTGATCCAATTTCTAGTATTGTGTTTAATCACTTGATTAAATCACTTTCACATGCTATTAATTTCTCAAATTCCTATTATGACATCTTTATCCAACATTTTAAACCTTAGAAATTTGATTGGGCCAAGAAAAATTGGATTTGGGCTTGATAGCATCTCAAACCCTAACCAAACCCCCTTTAAACCCCAAATTGAAGCCCACTTGGTTGAGGCCCACTAAGGCCCACTAAAGCCCACGAATTTTGGCCACCTTGGCTTAGCTTCTTGGAGAAATTTCCTCCCCCACTTGGCAGACCATTCATTGCATCAAGTTGCACTCAATAATATGGAGGAACCCACCCCATCAAGTCTCATGTCTCATAGCCTTTGTAAGTTGTCTTTTGCCCCCCACTATCCTCTACATTATGTCACATGTCTACACCTCCACTCAATGATCATTAAGGTCCAAATATTCCCCCTACAGAAGTCTTGAGTCGTGCAAGACACACTTGTTTCACTTTAATCATTTCTTCACCCCGTTCTTAGAGAGAAACCCAAAAGAGCTCTCTCGGGCAGATTTCTGGGTCTTTTTGCGTGGAGTTTTTCACCATTTGTAAGTATTTTCACACGATGATCCTTCATGAAAGTTGTTCCTCTTTGAGTCTAGTTTCCGTAGATGTATTTTTCGTATCATTCCATGGTCATTTGGTCGGTCAAAAGTATTTTTAACCATGGAAAGGTCATTCTGGGCGTGAATCTGGAGAGTGTGTTATGTTTTGGAGTTTTTGACCAAGCTAATGGACATATCTTGGTCCGAAAATTTTATGGAGTGTTCTTAGAATGTGTTTAAGAGTTTTCATTGAGGTTTTGTTGCATGAATAAAGATTTTGATGATAGATTTTATTAGATCTAGAAACATGAAAACTGGAAGTGGCAAAACAGTTTTTATTTGGATAAAGTTTGAATATTTCGAGGTTTGATCTTACTCTAAAGGCTTTGATATTTTTATATGATGATCCTAAGTCTCTTATTTTCATGTTAGGATGTTATTTTGGAGATATTTAGTATTAGTTTCAAAGATATGATTTTTCTATGCAAGAGAATTTCGGTTAGGCCTAAGATTTGATGTTTTTAGGTTAGATCCATGTTTTATTGGGTTTTAGCCATGTGATTTTAATTTTGATGGTTGGATATTCTTTAGGACACGTTTTTAAACCATGTGATACTTTATTTCAAAGATCTCACCTTCTTAAGCCATTGATCAAGAGATTTATCAAAGCTAGTTAAGAAAAAGTTTCTGTTTTTGGACTAAGTGTAAAATCAAAAACTCCAAGTGTTATTTTTGTGATTTTGGTGACTTTAGTTTGATGATTTAAAGCATGGTTTATCTGAGGATGATGTTATGAATATGTTAGAAGTAAGATTAGATTTTTTGGAATTCTTGGAGATGTTTTGATTTAAGGACAAAGCTTGTGATTCAAGTGTTTTGATCTTTTTACAAAAAAGTTTGGTGTTGATTATTAGCTTTTTCTAAATGGATGTTTCAAGTATGGTTTTAAACTTAGGATTGGAAGATGTTTGTTGTAAAATTTTGGTTTAAGCATGAGTTTTGAAGTTGGAAGGAATTGTAACAAAAATCAAGAGAAATGGCCTATGGATGTTTCGGCCATAGTGTGTTTTCCATAGTGTTGTTTTGTTTTAAATTTTTTTCTGAGTTGATATTTGAGTTTAGAACAAAATTTACATGAGGAATGTAAATTTTGGAAATTTTTGGAGTTAGGATATGAAATCCTTAAGTTATGGGTAAAATGGTCGTTTTCCCACATGTAGAGGGTAAAATGATAATTTTACTCTAAGATAACTTGTTTCCATGTTTCTAATTGTTAGTAATTAAATTTCTAACTTTTAGAATGACCTTTTACAGTTTCTCGTATATCGCACTTTATTCTCGTAGAACGTGACAATCGAGGTAAGTTAGCTTCTAACTTACTATCAGTTTATTGTGTATGTATGATGGGTAAGGGAACTACAATTTATGTATGTATGTTATCATATATGTCATGTCATTACATGTTTATCTGTTACGCATGATTTATTCTTTTATGAATATTTATCTGTTACAAAATCTTTTATGTCATGCAATGTTGTATGTTATAAGTATGCCATGTTAAGTATGTCATATGTTACATGTATGTCATGGAATGTTTATGTTTAAATCATATTGTGCCATTTACAAGTATACGCCATGTTAGAAAAGTTCATGATATTAAATAATATCTCATGTATTAAGAAAGATAAGATATTTAAGAGTGACACGGACCTAAGCGTGTTCACCACAAGTTATGTTAAGGATGGCACGGACCTAAGCGTGTTCATCACAAGTTATGTTAAGGGTGACACGGATCTAAGCATGTTCACCACAAGTTATGTTATGCGGTGCCACGGACTCAAGCGTGGTTCACCTTATGTAAAGTTCATATAAGTTTCAGATCATGTTCAAGTTAAGTTATTCATGTCAATCACGACCCTAAATGCTAGGATGGGGTAATATCCTAGTGGAACTCCTTTGTTCACGCTGGAGTGTCTAAATAGGTGTGAAATTCCCTGGGTTGACGAAGTACAGTCAACAGGTTGCGAATGGGGCCTAAGTAACTGGTCACCGGAGCGCGCCAGGCACTAACGCCGATGGTGCCATATTTTATGTTACGTGTATTCATGGGGCCACAACAACTGTGGAGCATGAAGTATGGGGCCACAACAACTGTGGAGCATACACTACGTGAGACACAGCAATTGTGACACGTAGAATACGTGGGGCCACAACAACTGTGGAGTACGTATTAACGCACTCACAGCTGGTCTAGATACCTGTGTTGTGATGCGGTAATCGGCAGGGACACACGGCTCTAGGGGACCCGTGTAGCACCCATATGGTTACGTTATTAATCAAGACAATTAAATAAGATTCCAAGTTCATGTATTTCATGTTCAAGTCATATTTCACGTTACGTTATGTGTACGTTCATGTTAAACTTAAAGTTCAAGTACATGTTATGTTTCAAGTTCACATCCATGCTATGATTTAAGTTCATGTCACGTTAAGCTAAGCTTCTGTTTCAGTTCAATTATGTCAACTCATGCCATGTTATGTCATGTCACATTATGCTTATTATTTTATGCCATGTTATGTCAAGTTATGTTATGTTTACTTTCAATTTTGATGGTGCATTCATACCTTTATTTCTATGCATACATCATTAACCTGTGTGAAAGTTTTCTGTTAACTTGCTGAGATTTGTAATCAAATCTCACCATGGTAGTCCCAACTACCATTTTTCCCCGAATGGTAGGCGATGTGTCAGGTTCAGAACAAGGAGCAAATACCGATAGGCTGGAGGATGTTGACTAGACGCCGCAGATGCGATGCAGAGTTTTCAGCTTCTATAGTTAGTTTCTTTTGGGACAGTATTCTAACCTTGTTAATTGAGTTACGCGAGTTACTCGATGAACTGGTTCAATAAGTGTATTTTGGTACTGTAATATAGAGTCTAGTCACCATGTTTTGAGATTACAGTCTTCTGAGACCCGTACTGTAATCGTGGTTATTTATTTTAGTATGCATGAATTATGTTTTAATTTTTTGAGATGTTATAAGTTCGGTGCATAGTATAAAAAAAAAAAAAAAAAATTATCCGCTGCGAATATTGCATAATGCTATATGCATGTTAGGAACATTGCATCCTATATGTCATGTACGGGGGCAGGTAACCTTGTGTTACATGTCCCGACGCTTCAGATGTCCGTTCTATCCCAAGCGGAATTTGGGGGCGTCACAACTACCCTCACCTTGTGGGCAAGGTTTTCTAAAGGGAGAGGGTATGTTATGATCCGATTGATGATGAGGAGCAGCTCTGTTGAGGAATGAAGACGAAGAACAGCAGCGAGTAGCAGGAGTGACAGTTAAACTTGAGAGAAATCAGTTAGCAATCAGTTAGCTTAAGAAATGTAATACACTGTCGTTTTATTAAGAGAAATGTACAAAGAATGTAAACGGCAAGACGTTAAGGATTGACTGTAAAAGTAAACTGCAAGATGATTAAACACAGTCGTTTAATCATCTTGATGAAACTGAAAACAGATTTCATCTATAAATAGAAGCCATCAGTTGGGACGGAGGCCAACGATGGTATCCAGTGTTAAACAACTACTCTCTCTAACTCTCTTCATTTCCTCTCTCTAGTTCTTGGAGACTAACCATCTCGAATTGGTTATAGATCATTAAGGGGTCCATTACAGGCTGAAAGTCTCCGAGGATTGCTGGCATTGTAATTGGGAAAAGAAGAAAGGAGGAAAATCTATTTGGGAAATTCAGTTTAATTGGTCAGATTATGCATCTTCTAAACTGGTCCTTTCCCAAAAGATGTACTGTTTGTAGACTTATGTTTCTTATGCTTCATGACACCTATTCATCACGCATTGTGACGTTTTACCAAATGAGCAATGATACAACCCAAATCAGATGGGAAACTCAAAAGGGTTAAAGTTTTAACGAACTAACACTATCACTGACTGATTATAAAATAAGTTGTAAAATAGTTGCATTCGTATCATTATTCTTTATCATATTCCTGCTCCTAGCAACAATTGTACTCGGGGAAACAAACGGGCCCTTGTGGATTTGGATAGGCTCAAATGTCCGATCCATTTTCATCGCCAATCATAATTATAAGGTGGGTCCATCACTTGTTGGGTCTTTTAGAAACTTTTGCTTTGATTCAAATCCTGAAACTTAAACTACTTGTAATCCCTTCTAAAATGAATAAATGAAGTCGTTGTTAATCACTTGAGAGGTTCTCCCCAGCGTTTCGCTCTCTCCCCAAGCCAAAACCCACCCCAAAAACATTCAGTCTTCTCAGCCCAGAAGGGTGGTGGACCCTCCTCCTATCTTAGTCCAGATACTGTGCAGCTTTATTTTTCTAGTGTTTTTTTTCTATTTTCCGTCTAAAGCCAGAAGAAACGCCGATCTGCTACTTACTGAAGCCCAGTGACCACCGTGCACCTCACCGCAAGATTCTCCAGCTGCCAATCCTTCAGACAATTAAAGAATTTTGCCAAATGGAGCGGCATGTGAGCCACACGCATGAGGTCCATGCGCCATCACAATAGGAAGCCCCTACTAACACAACACGCAACTTTTCTGAAGCCAACGACCTCGAATCCTTCAAATCCGACCGATTGCCACACTCTTTGCGTGACACATGTCCCTCACACACCGCCACAATCCCTAACCATCATCTTCTAGTGATTCAGCGACTCCTATTTGCTTTATGCCTATGATATTGCTTCTCCTAACCAAGAATCGTGGAAAAGATGCAGTAAAAATCTCCTACAGTCAGTCCAAACCAGCAAAATGCAACACAAATCATTTCACTACAACTTTCAGTCGCAGTATCAATCTGTTTATTGGACTGCATCAAAACCGCTTTAAGCGGCATCCTCTCGTGGGATTTGCAACGGGGTCAAGTTTTTGACCCCATATCCCACTTTTTTTTTTCTCATGTTCTATTTGTTGGTTTGGGTTGAATGTTGGAGCCTCCCACTCTGTTGACTATTATATCATGTAATTGTTTAATATATCTATAATATGCTTGCTTAGAAAAAAAAATATTTTTAAGCAAACATCCAGGATGCAAATCCTTTATTGCAAGTTGCATTGACAATACCTCATTTTCATATCAAGAAATTCACCAAAGAAAAGGTGCTTTTAGCTTTAAAGGTGCTTGGGAACACAAATCATGTTTATAAATCTGAATTAGAACCATGGGGATTTGAGGCACCTCAACTTATGAAACTTTCTCAAGAATTGAAAACCCATGCACCATAATTGGCTTATCTTTATCATTATCTTGAATTCCACAACGTGCAATTCTGCAAACTCTAACGAACTCTCTAGATCTGCATTTACCTTCTACCTACAATCCAGCAAGGTAAGGGCATTGACAATGATCATCATCCATCATCTAAACAGGTCCCTGTTTCAGTGCCTAACAGCTTCAGAAATCAGCATTTAGTACCTAAATACATCAACTTTTAGAGTGACAGCTTCACCTGAAATCCATTATGGTGCAAGGCAGACGCTAGTCTCCCCCATGGTATCCAAAACCGAGCTAAATCTTGTCCTACGAGCTTAGCAAAATCGAACTGGCCTATATTCTGCATCCAGCAGCCCTATGGGCAATATGAAATACACTTCAATCTAAAATCTTGGCATCCTTTCGAAACAAAAGAGATTCTAGAGAACCATTCGGCATGTAATCAGAAAGACTGTAAGCCTTTTTGAAGCTTCTGCACAGAAACCCCAAATCAACGATACCCAACCATGTCAGTTCTTGTTATAAAATAACCAATCCAAATATTTTGCCTGGGTAGGTGGTTGTCTGCTTTACAGAAAGACTAACGTGGGAGGTGGTATCAGATCCCATAACAGTTTGAGTTCAATGCAATTTCTAAGCAGTGCTACCTAATGCATAAGATTTGGGATCTGTAGTTTGCATTCAACTAAACTCTCCTAGTGTAAATAAGAGAAAAATCCAAACAATTTAAGGGCAGCATATCTACTGAAATTTTATATGTGCACCCATGTAATGTGATTATGTGCACCCATGTAATGTGAGGATGACAAACCCCACCTGACTCTGATTTCCTGCATCAGCTTAAATCTTTGCGCAAGAAAGATGCAGTGTCTTTGTGATCCTCACAAAATCCCCTAGTTCAGCAACATTTAGTGGCTGTGCTGATCGTTCTAAAGACAGGCAAACAAAGACAATTTCGGTGCTTTCCCCAAGTCAATTATCAGTAGCCTTGTGAATACACACATACATACTGAAAATGCCCCAAGATAAAAAACCAGGTAGCTAGATACTACTCAGTTAGTAGCTTAGAGTACTCACCAAAATGTAAATTATCTTTGAAATCTAGACTAAACTATCTGAATGACCAATATCAGGCTTGGAGAGTGGATAGTTGCATCAAAAGACAGCATAGAGACTAGATGCAAACAGTTCAAGTAAATATGCTGAAGTTTGTAGCAACATAGCAACTAAATTAGAATTTTAATCAAAGCCTTAAACAACCATAGAAAATATAATAATTTTATTTATGTGGGAGAGGGGTTACCATGCGTCAAAAACTCATAACTATAGTATATTGCTTTTTTTATATAGAAAAAGCACTTCAAAGATTACCAAATTCAGTCTACCTAGTTTTAATGTGGAAAATTGACATAAATAGACTTCCATGACACCAATCTATTCAACATAGCAAGACAAAATTTGAATCAAATCAAGGACAGCTGCCATTCAAGTGTTTCACCCGCAAACATCGGTATGATATCTCCAAATGAAAAGGAGAAAGACTCTGGTACCTTCCATGGAGTCCTGATCATTTTTATTTTTGATGTGTTTCTTGGAAGCCCATAGAAGTCTGGTCCATTGAAGCTTGTAAATGCCTCTAGCTTGTCGAGTGCACCTGCCTGAAAGATGCAATGACAAATTTCATGCAAGTCATTCCATGAACGATAAATATTGCTTAGTGTGTAGCCATGAAAACCTTATCTCATGTATTTGATCGATCACACAACAATCAGTATATCATATACTAATTCACCAAAATTAATATCCAAAATACAGCTCATGCATTTCAAACGTTGAACACATCAAAGTCTGGAACAAAGAAAAACAATGAAGAAATAAGCATGAATCAAATAAGAAAAGGCTAGACCAATTTCAATAAATATATACTTCCTTCACCTTTTTTTTATTAAAAGCAAAAGTTTGGGAAAAAACTAATAATAAGCAAAACTCTTTTTCTTCTAAAAGACTATTTAGTTTGGCCGGATGTGTGCTATTGAAAAATCACGTCTCTTATAGCTCCTTAACCCTAATTAATATGAGATAGTTGTAGCATCCATACGCACACAGATATTTTTATGTTGCATCATAGATTTGTATTGCGTGCACTTTTGAGCTTAAATGAAACAGGTCACAATTGGGCTCAACCAATTGTGACCTGTGCTCACTAAAACTGGATGAGCTAAGCCATACAGGAGCTCGATATGAATGTTGGAAGCCCGAATTGAGTTCTCCAATACAATCCAAGCTCATGTAAAACAACATCAACTACATATATTAACACCAAAAGCAGTTCATTTTTGTCTCATCACATTCCCCTTTACTTACTGGGTTAGAACTATTATTTTTTATATGATAAGAATTTATTGATATGAAATAAGACTATTACCCAGTACACTAGAAGTATACAAGAAATCCGCTTAACTGGGAAAAGAGAAAAGTGCTAGAAAATCTTGAGAAGAAGAAACAAAGCAAGCTACATTGTTTGATACATTTTCCAATGAAACAGGGTACTAAACAAGAAAGACTTGAGGTCTAACAACAACCTTAGACATTATCATTTCTTTCTCCCCGAATACTCCAAAATAAGCAAGGGGTTAGAATCCTGATGTTATCAGGGTAATCTTCCTTAAAGTCACTGTCCAAGTGAAGTTGTTACACTTGGGGAGCCTTATTCATCCAAATATGCTTCCTAGATTTTCACATTAGGTAGAAGGTAGAAGTTCAAGCCCTTTACAATGATTACAATGGGCTCCTAATTGTAACCTTGACTAAACCTTTTGGAGTGTAGGCCCAGATGTGGCCTAGGCTTTTCTTGCTATTACAAATGGTAGAAAACAATCTCAACATGTGAGATTTGAGCCATAACGGCGGAGATTGTAATACCCCAAATTGTGCCACCTATGATGGAATGCCAAAAAAAGAACATCGGAGGGGATTTAAGGGGGAGAGATTGTAATCCTCGAATTATGTATAGGAAGTGGTGAATAGGATCCCACAGTGCCTTGTAGGGAGAACTTCAAGCCCTTTACAATTGATTCCAAGGGGCTCCAATTTTAACATAGACTAGTCCTTTTGAAGTATAAGCACAAACATGGCTTGAGTCTTCCTTGGTTTGTAACAAAGGGCCCCAACATGAGGGCACAACACATTTATAAAATGACTTTACTTCGAATTTCAAACTCTTTTCCTAGATGAGCCCCAGACCATTTTATCTTCACCATTATGTCCCACCCTACTCACATACAATCAATCAAAGAATGATATGCATCTCAGTCAATCGTTGACCTCCCAAACAAAATTGACACACCACATAAGCAACCTTAGAGTGAAGGGTTTTAAATAACTCTTAACCTTAGGGTGAAGGATTCTCAATAACTTGGGAAGGCACCTTTCAAAGATTGGTCACCACAACACACATCATGCCAAAAGCAGATCCTAGACCTGTCACCCATAATAAATCAGGGAAAGTAGGATAAGTTCCCCAATACCCAATGATGTTTTTTGCAAAGACCAAAATAGTAAGATTCATTCACCTCATGGGAACACCAGTCACTACCCAAGCTTCCATACTTGGTGTCCACTAGAACCCTCCAAGGGCTATCTTATATATGCAGAACACTATAGCCACTTCCTTGATTAAAGAGAAACTTATTTATAACCCCCAAAACACCTTCAATCGTTGAACATACCTTGGTCCACTTCAAAAGATGCAGCTTAGGCTCCTCCCACATACTTCTCCTCAATGCAGCTTCTCCGATTGGTTGGAAACTCCCGCAGGTAGTGGGAAAAGGGACATACAATAGCTAGCAAGTAGATCACGTATTCTTGATCAATGTGCTTCTACTGCCTAAGACAAATACAGCCTCTTCATATCCACCAATCAATGCTTCCTCTTCTCTATATTATCAAACCAAACAGTTTTAGCTTCAAAGGGAGCTCCAAGCCAGGACCAAGTCAAGTCATGGGTAAGCTAGAAATCCTACACAAGAATTTCCACCATACTAGCCACATTCTCAACCCTACCAATTGGAAGCAAATCCAACTTAGCCGAGTTAATCTTCAAACTAGAGACGGCTTCAAAGCAAAGGAATAAGTAATGCAAGTAATGGTGATAGCCTTTGTTTGCCTCAAAAAATTCTAAGGTATCATTCTCTGAACAAAAGATGAGAGATATTGAGCCCTACAGTCTACTCCATTTTCGGAACCCACAAAAAAGCCACAAATAAGCGTTACCTTCCTCAACTTCTCTATGTCAAACAAAGATCTATTTTCTTCAATCGTTTGAAGGCCCTTTAAATCTTCAAAAAGAAGATTCTTATTTTTCCCAACATCACCAAACTACTCATTCCAAACTTGTAGGCCATCTTTTAAGGCCACAACTTTACACGCCAAAATATAACTTTGAGTACGTTGAAAATAGTAAGACCCCCATCATTGCTTCACTCTTTTCACAAAGCCTTCGAACTTTAAGCCACATATTTTCAAAATGTAAATATTGTTTACCAACTTAAATATCCCTACAATCAAAAGAATGGGGAAATGATCAGAAACCAACCAATTCTGAAAAAGTGATTCAGTCTAGACCAAGAAGGAATTTCTTAACAATTCAACCATGTAAAAGTCCCTACCACCATCGGCATATCAATTAGGTTCTACTCAAATATGGTAACTGAAAACTCCATCACGGGTCAACACAAGTAAGCTTCACCCGAGTTTTCACTAGGAGAGTACCTACATTAAAATCTGCCCCAACACACAAATGCCAGTTCCACCAACTCATAAGACCAGCTAGTTCATGCCATTCTCATATTATCACAAACAGGAACCATGCACCCACTCAAGCTTATCCTTTACATTCCAAAAAGATCATGCCATGTTATGCTCTTCCACACAAGGATCAATTATTTCCACTATCTTACTATCCCACATCACCAAGATACCACCCAAGGCCCCTTTCAATTCCAAGTAACACCAATCCACATTTTGGCCACTTCAAATATTGCAAAAAATACTATTTGATTGAGACGTTTTCAATTTCCCAAAGACAACAAACTAAATCAGCTTTCTGATCTACAAGCATGTTTCCAACATGAAGGCACTTATCGTCACCATAACATCTTGAGATTCATGAATAAATAAAAGGGCACTTCCCCTTAACTCTACCATGATTACTCATAATTAATGGAGCTTGTCAGCATTTTTAACTCCTTAGGCCTCTAAAAACTGGTTTAGGAGTAGAGGCCAATTCCTTTTGACTTTCTACTAGCTTCAATGGCTACAAATAAAGCCCAAAGTTCCTTTTCAAGCCTTCACATGAAACACCAATGTGGAAACTTTCGGGTTTTCTGTAAGACCCATTCAGAAGTTCTTAATAGCCCACTCTCTAGGGGGAAGACACATTGTCACTGGCTCAGAATACAATGGTTCCTCCCAAATGCCTATAAATATTGAAAAAGTGTTTAATTACAAGGCCATATTTCCCTGCCCAATGCACAGCTATCAAAGGGATCAAATCACACACCTACCCCCTGCTTTAATTACAAGGGCATACTTCCCTGCCCCGCTGGAAACCACAATACACAGCTATCAATTGGAAATCATAAGCCTTCCCCCTGCTCAGACCATCCACAGCCGCAACCACCCCCACCCCCCCAAAAAAAAAAAGAAAAGAAAAGAAAAAAAGAAACTGTGTATGGGAAGGGTGAGTGGGGAAGAGGTATCAATTTCCTTCATGATAGTAAGAATTAAGACATAACCTTGACATAAAATTGAAATTTTATATCATGCATGCTAAATTACAAATTACATTCCCCATTATTGTAACAAGGTTTAAACATTTTGCAAGTTAGCTTATGACACGACAGTACATCATTTCTTGTTAAAAGTTAGGTTTTAAGGCTCCAAAGATTGTAAACCCACCCACTCTCCTGTTTCTAAAAGCCATCCCTCACCAATTAATCAAGTCAGATGGGCTAAGCACAAAACTTCTATTCAGATAGTTCAAAAATCCATAGAGCATCAATGACAACGGTTGAAGTAGTGCCAAACATGTGGAAGATATATGCTGAGGTTTGAGATCAAGTTCAGGTCTTTTCACATCATGATCAGACTAACAAGGGAGAGGAAAAGAATTTACAAAATTCGTAGGAAGAACTAGCAACAACTAGAAATTTGCAGTAGATATATCAAATAATTCTAAAGTTACCTCATCAAAGACTTTGGCATATAGTGATAGGGCAACAGGGGCGTTGTATATACCAGCACATCCACAAGAACATTCTTTTCTTTGTCTCTCATGTGGAGCACTATCAGTTCCAAGGAAGAATCTTTTACTTCCACTGGTCACAGCTGCAACAATAGCCTGTCCTATACGAGAAACAAATGAATGAGTTCATGTAACATAGTCAGAAGGAGAGTCTCTTTCTGAAACTATCATTATAAATTTCTACAATGTGAATATTTTGTAAGTAAATCATAGAAACCAAAAAATAATAGCTCAAAAATTAATTACCAGGGGATTCTAACCTTAGCAGCTGCTGTCAAAAAAAGATAACTAAAATTGCTTTCCCAAAAACTACTTCACGTGTTAGATGCCATTTCGACATTAAAACATATTTACAACATCAGGTCAGCGCCATCAAGCATGTCAAACATAAGGACCAATCTGACTGCCATTTTACAAAGATAACGGGCATACTTTATAAGGCCATATATAGTTCATGTGTTTGGCTCAAAAGAAAAGGAAAGTTCAAGCTTTTGAGAAACAAATTACAAGCCAAGAAATTAGATAGCACATATGGACTTATAAAAAAAAAAAGAATGGCACATGTGGTAAGAACGAGAACCAATTGTTGCTCTAGGAAAAATGGAGATTTTTTATGTAACGTACTGTGGATCTCTCTTTTGAGTACTGGAAGGCAGTAATTATGCGGCTGCAATCCTCCTTGAAAGAGAGAATTTCGATTGAGAAGAAGATGCTGTGGAGTAACAGTGGCAGCTACAGATCCTGAAAGTTAAATCAAGGCAGAAAGCATAAATCTGGAAAAGGCATAAAAATGAAAGTAACAAAAGAAAAGACAACTGCCAAAAAGTCAATAATGAAAGTGATTAAGGATACCTTCTTTGCAGGACTCAACAAAACTAACAGCATCCATTGTTGTGATATGTTCCATCACTACCCTCAGCTGCGGAAGTCTCTGAACTAAAGGTTGTAGAACAGTTTCAATGAAGACTTTCTCTCGATCAAATACGTCAACATCAGGGTTTGTAACTTCCCCATGAACCTGCGAGAGAAAAAGCACAACCATATAAAGACGTTAACATATAAACCAACATCATCTAAAGGTGGGAAAGCATCACAACATAAATATGTTGCAGTGTTTTAGTTAAAAATCCCTTTGGATTTGGCCTAGTTGATGTAATGCTCTGAGCAGCTTACCCATTCATGATTGGAAGAAGCTGTGGTTTTAGGCCAGTGAAGTGTGATGATGCCTTTCAATCTTGGACAATTGTACATGAGTGTTTTTTCAATGTGTCAAGGAATTATTAACCTCCCACAAAATTCAATAAACCACAAGGCTGGTGTGACTTTAGACTTCTACACCATCGTCAGATAACAATTTTTCTTTGTCTGCTAAAGATGTGCATGACATCTAGACAAGGATAATTTTGGAGGCCCCCAAACCTATTCCAGAAGTTAAAATCAAGATGAGACAGCCCTCATTTTCTGAAGGCGAGATGGTTTTTCACTACAACCATGAGAAGATTACACGATCGGTGGCTCCTTTGCGATATACCATGGTTTTGAAATTCCTATGTCAGCGGCCATTATTGGATCATATTCGTTGTTTCATCAAGCGTAGATGGGGCTTACAGAACCAGCCCTTGCTAGGAGGTATGCGCACTCCATTGTCAGTGATGGTTAGAATGACTTCTGAGGAGGATTATTGCATTGCTTTGGCTCGTGATTTTTTTTGACATCGATGGGGTGCCCTATCGTATTTTTCAATGGGCGCCATTATATGATGAGAAAAACGAGCCAACCTTGGTTCCTGTTTGGATGTTTCTTCCTGGTTTGCCCCCTCAATTTCTACCACACTTCAATGCTTAAGATTTTTGGCGGAGGATTCAGACAATTTTTGAAGCGGGACAATGCAACAGCCTGTGTCTCTAGGCCGAAGGGAGCCCGAATCTGCATTGAGATGGATTTATCCAAGCTTGTGCGGCGTGGTTTTTGGATCGGCTCCCCAGCAGATCCTAATAGTCATTATCAAGAGGTCATTTTTGAAACCCTACCGGCTTTTTGCAATGACTGTCATGTTCAAGGGCATTCAGTCCATACCTGCCCTCGGTGAGGATCCAAAGTGTCTGGAATGGAGCGTGAGGTAGTGAAGAAGCAGAGAAATTCTATTACTAAAATGCAGTTGGGAGATGGAACGGTTTTAGATTCCTTTGAAGCGGTGCATGAAGGTGCCATTGTTTATTTCAATGATCGCTTAGCCAAGGGAGTGACAAAAAAAACAATTCAATACTGGAGGTGATTCCAACTTTGATTACGGAGGCGGACAATATGGCTCTTTGCGAGCCCCCCCAGTTTGGATGAGGTCCATGTAGCTTTGATGTCTATCCCAGAAGACAATTTTCAGGCCTGGATGGCTTCCCAACGAGTTTATTTAAAGCGGTTTGGGATATTATACAGAGGGATCTTTGGCAAGCTGCTACAGAATGTTTTGAGGGAGTTTCTTTGCTGACCTTCTATAGGGCCACAAATCTAGTTCTTATTTCAAAACATGAGGAACTGGATAGCTTCTCAAAATTTAGACCGATTAGTCTATGTTGCATGGCTTATAAAATTTTTTCCAAAATCATAGTTAATCAGTTGGCTCATCTATTGGCAAAAGTGATTTAGCCAAACCAGTCAACTTTCCTAAGTGATAGAAGTACTTTTTAAAACATCTCCATTGCTCATGAAATGGTTTCCGGTATCAATAAGAAGGTGTGGGGTGGTAATGTGATGTGTAAGATTGACATGACTAAGGCCTACAATCAAGTGGATTGGAGTTATCTCCGAGATGTGTTGCAGAGATTTGGTTTCTCTCCCATATGGTGCAATCTCATTTATAATTGTATCTCATCTCCTTCTTTCTCAATGATGCTTAATGGCATTCCCAAAGGTTTCTTCAAGGCGTCTAGAGGCCTCCGCCAAGGAGACCCCCTCTCCCCTTTGCTCTTCATCTTATTGGAGGACTTCCTTTCACAGCTGCTAGACAAACAGCTTGCAGAAGGTAAAATAAAACATTTTTATATTGCCCCAAATTGTCCAAAACTTTCCCATTTACTTTATGCAGATGATCTCTTAATTTTCACTAATGGGTGTATGCGCTCAATGGGAAATTTAGTGAAGGCTTTAAGAATTTATGAGGTGGTTTCGGGCCAGCAAATCAGTGGGGACAAATTCGGCCTTATATTTTTCAAAGTCAATGCTTTTTCTCGCAAACGGAGTCAGCTATAGGTAACAGGTTTCACAGAGGGTTCTTTCCCTTGCACTTATCTAGGAGTTCCTCTCCACTCAGGGAGGGTGACGGCCAAGCTTTTTGATCTGTTGCTTGATAAAATACAGAAGAAACTGGCAAGTTGGAAGTGGAATTATCTTTCAGCGGGAGGCAGAATTATTCTATTAAAACATGTCCTCAATAGCATTCCTATCCATCTGCTTTCGGTTCTAAGAGTCCCAGCTGCAGTTCTTTGTGACATCCAACGAATTTTTTTGGAGTTCCTTTGGGGATCAAGAGACGGGAAGAAGAAGAAGGCTTGGATTTCTTGGCATCGAGTGTGTTCTCCAGAGGTGGAGGGAGGTTTGGGCCTTAGACTTTTATCGGAGGTACAGACATCTTTGCTTATGAAATTTGTTTGGAACCTTATTGTTGGTGAATCCTTTTGGGCAAGGTTCTTCAAGGCCCAGTATGGAGATATTGTTGTGCCTTCTGCACAGGGCCATAGTTCTTATTTTTGGCAAAATGTTGTGAGTCATGTCTACAGTTGTCCAAAATGGGCTATGGAAGATCAAAAGTGGTGAGGTTAATTTCTGGTTTGATCCGTGGTTGCCGATAGGTACATTGGCGAACCAAGTGACAAGCATTCAAAATCCTCTTCTTCAAGTTCAAGATGTATTGCATTCAGAAGGCTGGGATATCAATTTGCTCTCTCAACTAGTGGGCAAGGAGACAAAGCTTATGAGTTTAAGATCTAATATCCAGCTTCGCATGGGAAAAGATCTATTTCTTTGGACACCGAACCAAGACGGAAGTTCACCACAAAGAGCGCTTGGCAAGAAGTCAGATTTAAAATGCCAAGTTTACCTTGGACAAAATGGACACGGTATCGTGGTCTTCCAAAAAAGAAATCCCTTGTGGCCTGGCATGGAATCTTGCTTTACCAACAAATGAAAATGTAATGAAATTAGGCATTTCGTTGGCATCTCGGTGTGCTTGCTGTGAACAAATGAGGAAGATTGAATCGGCAGAGCATATCTTTGCATTTGGTGATGTTGTAGAATATGTGTGGAGCTCTCTTTTGATATGGTTGAATATTCCGTACATGAAAGGGCAAAGATTATTTGATAGGATAGCCTTATGGTGGTCACAGGCCAAAGGTACTACACAGGTTGGGATCATTTGGGGGATCCTCCCCTCCATTATTATATGGGCTTTGTGGAAATGGCGTTGTCAGGCTCGTATGGAGGATATCATGATGTCGATGGAGCAACTTACTAGTTCAGTTCTCACTCAAGTTCGTGTTTACTTTACGAAACCATGTAAGGGCATGTCGAGTGACATTTTACGAAGCTTGAGATGTTCAATTGTCCCACCTCACCTCAATAAGAGAAGTGCTATGCTTGGTGCCCACCCCCGATTGGTCACTTGAAGCTCAATGTTGATGGTTGTGCACTTGGTAACTTGGGGCCAGCTGGAGGTGGAGGGATAATTCATGATTACAGGGGGAACCTGGTAGGGGCTTTTGCGAGACATTATAACACACAGTCCAACATCACTGCAAAGTTATAGGCTTTGAGAGATGGATTATAGTTTTGTCATGACATGGGCCGAACTAGCATTAGAGTGGAAACTAATTGCTTGGTGGTGGTCCATTGGCTTCAAATGGGGAAGTGCACTATGTGGTACCTATGGGATTAGTGGGAGGAAGTGCTGCAGTTGATGGAGATTGTCCAGGCTACAATTTATCATGTCTTTCAAGAGAGGAACATGGTGGCAGATTACCTAGCTAAGGAAGGGGCTCATAATAGACGGCATTCGCTGGACTTGCAAAGTAGTTTGCCTCGGCTTCTTCGGGGTCTAATTAGGTTGGATAGATGTTCTCTTCCACATTTGAAGCTTTGCTAGAATTGTTTATTTTTTGGTTTATAGTTTGCATTTGGAATTTTTTGGCAATCTAGGTTTGGTTTTCGGTCTGGTTTTGATTTTTGTCCTGTAATCTCTTGTAATTTGGTTGGTTGCTTTTTAGTTTTTGATGCCTGGGTTTTGGTTTTTCTTGTTTATTTGTATCCCCCAAGCATCGGGTTGTAACCAAGGTTTTCCTCAGCCACAAGTGAGGGCTATCAATAAAATTGGGGTACCGTCGTCATCTTAAAAATATATATATATATCAAATAAAAATAAAAAAATTTAAAAAAAAAATAAAAAAAACACTTTAAGCAGGTCACTTTTTTTAACTTTTTTTTATCGATAAACAAGATTTTATTGATCATAAGGATAGGCAAGAGCCCAAGTATAAGGATAGTCACTTTTTTTAACTTGCCAAGAATACCATGAAAAAGATAATAACATCAACCAAATCACCAATAGAAAGACCCACAAAAGTAACAACATGGACACCACTCAGAAAAGTACAGAGAAGAAGAGAGTTAGCATGGTGAAGTTACCAACAAAGGCATATTTTGTTCAGCCATCTCCTCAAGGACGGGTAGACATTTCCCAAAAATATCTGTAACCCCATCTTGAGAATTAGTTGTAGCACCAGCAGGATACAACTTCACAGCAAATACAACCCCACTTCTTCCTGCCAATCCAGCCAGCATTATCATGAACTTGGGATGATGGTTGAAGGGCAATTTACTTCAGTTAATAAAAGAGGAAAAAACAAAAGATAAGAAAAGAAGAGGAAGCAGCCTGCACTTAAGGAGGAAAAGTTGTTAAGAAGCAGCAAGTTTAAGCTACATCTTTTTCCCAACAAAACATTCATGAAATTCTAATGTTCCAACATTTAGTGTCTTAGAATAATAAGATCTCCGCAAATAGATATATGATTTGAAGACATGCTACGATTAATATATATCAAGAATTAAGCCCAATCTCATCCACAAATGAAATGTTGACCAAAATAACTAACTAATAAGTCAACCCTATACTCTTACATTTCAGGTTTTCTCTTAAATATTTAATATTAACTCTCTTCTAAATCTATCAACCAACATTTAACAGCAGAGACAACATCATATCAGAATCATATGTTTCCAAGCAAAGAGAACTCGTGAATTTAAAGTGAAGCAACAATTTTAGTACTGGATGTATTTTGAAACAGTTCAAAGTGTGATTGAAAACTCCTCAGTTGCATATTTTAACAACACTCACTTGCAAACTTGATCTCTTCTGTGCTTGTCGTATCTGTCAAATAAAGTGTCATAAGAGGAGTGAAGTTGATATTGGCAGGCAGAGCTTTCAAGATTGATTCTTGATATGCCACAGCAGCAGCTGTGGTTGTAATGGGGGGCTTCAGATTTGGCATCACTATCGCCCTTCCAAAATGACTTGCACTAGAGGTGCAATAGTTTATGAGACAAGAAAGGAACAACTCAAATAGTATTCATACTCAGGAGACTTTTCCAGCAAAAATTGATAATGATGTGCAACGACCAAGAACAATTTGCAGTGAAATTCAAACTACCTGTGGCAGACAACAGCTTTAAGCATGTCCCCATCACGGAGGTGAAGATGCCAATCATCAGGTTGTGTTAGAGTAAGCTCCATCTTAGGTCCTTTGCACCTTAATTGCCCAGGCCCTTCAACCTTTCCCGCTGGGAACTTCAATGCCTATATAATAACAAACCAAAAGAAAATGAAGGCAATCAAAAATTCAAAAGCATTAAGTTTCAACTCTTTATACGGTAAATTGCAGTGCCTTTGTACATACTTTCGAAGGAAGGACCACACTCTTAATCATTCTATAAGCCACCACAAAACCGAAAGTCTCTCTAGAAAACGGGGATTTTTTCTGCTAAAATTGAAAACTTAATATCAGAAAACCAAAATGCTACTGTGAAGCCTCTTTATATATAGCACACTCCCCACACCCCAACGTGGAGTCCTTTTAATATATATAAAAATAAAATATAAATAAATAAACAGAATTTCGCAAGTAGCGAAATTTTTCTGGTCAGGTCGTTCTTCTTCTTTCTTCTTCTTCAACTGAACAGTATTTCTGGTTCTGGTCGCATTTCTTCTTCTTTCTGTAATATTTCTGTTCTGATCGTATTTCTTCTTCTTTCTACTTCTTCAGCCTAATAGCATTTCGATGGGGGTGGAACTGCACACTCCAGGACGCAAACTCAGAACTCACAAGGCATCTTGTTGAAGCCACTCATTGGACTTGATTATTTAAGCCCAATGACAAAGAAATCTGTGCAGTTGAACAACTTGGATATGCAAATGCTGCCACCAACGCCTCCTCCTCCTCCTCCAATTCCGCCAACACCTACAACAAAACCACTACCATGTCCAGACTCTCCACCAAAACTACCATGTCAATCACATTTGTTATATGATTGAAAAATCAAACAGATTAAATAAACCAATCCAAATTCAAGCAAAATTAATATAAAATGACAAGGAAAAAACCCTCTCTCTCTCTACAGACTTATGGAAGGGAAATAAATACGCGAAAATTCACAGACCAAATACGAAATGGAAGGGAAACTGAAGGTTGAAGGAGAGGGGAAGGGAAATATCCCACCCGCCTGGGTATTTGGTGGCTCGCCGGAACGAGATTGAGAAGGAGGAGCCTTTCTGTTGAGACCGTGGTCGGCGAGCGAGCTTTGCCTGACAAATCCTTCTGTCGAACGGCTGAAGGAGATAGAGTGGAGGAGTTCAGTTTACCTGAGAAGAAAGCGGAGTGAAGGAGTGAGCTGTTATTCCTTCCGCGGGTGAGTACTCGGAGAAGAGTGGCTGGGTTTGAAATAAGGGTCAAAATGACAATTTGAGAATTGGAAAGTCCCGAATAGTCATTTCAGAGGCTGAAAATTTCCAGCCACTACCATAAATAAGAAAAAAATTTCTTTTACCATCATTTGACATTCGAATGATGACCTTCAAATGCCGCCAAACATTATAAGTAAAGGTAAAAACTCAGATGTTGCTTGATGGCCCTTTCACAAAGTACAAGGATAGGAATTTTAGATATGAGTACATCTCCTCCAAAGGTTCCAGAATCATACGGAACACAACACATGAGTATAAAAGAACACATCAAGCATGTGAATGAAATTGAGTGTTGAATCTAAGGTTTCAAATTTTGTGTAATTATATATTTACATATGGATTTTGATGATAACAAATGAATTCAAAAAATGAAGGAGTCTCAAGCTAAATTTGTCCACACAATGGAGTCAAGCACATCAAGAAACCAAGCATGCGCAAGAAGGAAACAAGTTCACATTAAAGTCATAGAGAAATGTTGTAAATCTCTTAAAATTCGAAATTAGGATTAAGGCTTAAAATTAATATTTTATCATAAAGCATTAAAATACATTTTCCACATGTGCATGAATATTTTGAAAATTAAATTTGAAAATTTTGAAAGATAATTTATTGTCATCTTTCACATGTGCATGACATGATTAAAGGTTTGAATTTTGAAAATATTAAAGATGATTGATTGTCATCTTTCACATGTGCATGTTTTATTTGAATAATTTCAAAAGTGATTGATGTTTTTCTTGACTTATGCAAAAGGAAGATGTCTTTGTTTGAAAAATTTGAAAAGTAAAGTGTGCTCCTTTTGTCATATGCAAAAAGTAAAAGATTAGGTTTGAAATTTTTGAAAAATGAATGATGATGTCTTTGACATGTGAATCTTTTTAAATTTGAATATGAAGTCTCATATGCCTATAAATAGATCATTTGAGAGCTTCACATTCACAACACCAAGAGCATACAACTCTCATTCAAAGCTTTCATTCTCTCTTCTCTAAGCATTGAGCCTTAATCCTTTTTCATTTTGAGAGATATAGGTTGTGCTGTATTGTTCTTATTTCACTCATTGAGGAGTGTTTTCTGATATTCTACCCACTATCAATTCTTGTATCAGTAAAAGGGTGTGTACAACCCTTGTGCGTGTAGAAAGTGTTCTACACAGGGAATCGTTGAATCACCACGTGTAAGGTGATTGCAAGTGTAGAGGGTGTTCTACACGGATCCTTTGTAGCGGTGTTGTTCAAAGGTGTAATAGGTTTTTACCTCCACCTGAAGGAGGTTGAATAGTGAATTCGGGGATCCTCAAGGGGTAGCTTGAGGCGAGGACGTAGGCAGTGGGGCCGAACCTCGTTAACATACTGAGTTTGATTCTCTCTTACCCTTACTCTTTATATTTATTGCTATTTCGTATTTTGTTTATATTTGATATTGTATATTTGATTTATAATTTTTTTTTTTTTTTAAATACAACTCAATTCACCCCCCCTCTTGTGTTAGTCATCTGGGCAACAATTGGTATCAGAGCTAAAGCTCTGTTATAAGATTAACTATCTTTTGAGTTAAGATCTTATGGCTAACATTGCAGCTTCATTTGGTGAAGGTCAATCTAGCAGTCGGCCTCCACTCTTTTGTGGAGACAATTATTCATTCTGGAAAGTTAGAATGAGAATATTCCTTCAGGCTCAAGGTCGAGAGATCTGGAAATGCATTGTAAATGGACCTTATATTCCAACAAAAGTGGTTGGTGGAGTAAAGGTCAAAAAGGAAGAAGAAGAGTTTGATCGTGAAGACGATAGACTTTATACTTTGAATTTAACTGCTATGAATTTATTATATAATGCTCTCAATGGTAATGAGTTTAATAGAGTAATGACTTGTGCTACGGCAAAAGAAATTTGGGATAACTTGGAAGTTACTTATGAAGGAACTTCTCAAGTTAAGGAATCAAAAATTTATATTCTTACTCATGAATATGAAATGTTTAAGATGAATGATGATGAATCTATTTCTAGCATGCACACTCGTTTTACTAACATCATAAACAGTTTGACAGCTCTTGGTAAAGTTTATTCCAAAGTGGAAATGGTAAGAAAAATTCTCAACTCTCTACCAAAACGTTGGGAATCAAAAGTGACAGCGATTCTTGAAGCTAGAGACCTCAAGAAGCTCGAAGTGAATGAACTCATCGGGTCACTTATCACCCATGAGTACACATTGAAAAGAGGAGAAGAAGAAGGAAAGCCAAAGAAGAGCTTGGCACTTAAAGCTGTTCCTCATGAAAGTGAAAGTGATGAAGATGAGGAAAATGACGATAAAGATGAAGAAGTTGCGATGATAACAAGAAGAATTCAGAGATTCTTAAAGAAAAATAAAACTCCTCCGAGGAAATCATTCAAAAAGTTTTCCAAGAAAGATTCAGGTAAAAATGATACTTTAATTTGTTATAAATGCAATAAGCCTGGTCATATCAAGCCAGATTGTCCCCTGCTAAAGAAAGATCGAAACAAAGGCAAGAAAGCAATGAAAGCTACATGGGATGATGATTCAAGTAGCTCAGATAGTGAAGCAAGCAATGAAGAATCAGCAAATCTCTGTCTTATGGCTAAAGATGATATTGAGGTAACAAATTTTGATAATATTGAAAATCCTTCATATGAAGAATTGCAAAATGTTTTAGAAGAGGTATATGAAGAATTTGAAAAATTGGGTATCAAATATACTGCTTTGAAAAAGAAAAATTCTTCTTTAACAAACGAAATTGATATTTTAAGAAAAGAAAATATTGTTTTGAAAGACGAAAATCTTGAGTTGAAGAAAAAGAAAACTGATTTAGAAAATATTGTTGAAAACTTTACGAATGGAAAAAGAAATTTTGAAAAACTTCTTGGTAGTCAAAGATGTGTTTTTGACAAGGCAGGCTTGGGATATATGCCAAAACAAAAGTTCAAACCTTATAAAAACTTCTTTGATAATCCTTCTACATCAAAGTCTAATATTCAAAATTCTTTTCATAATAAGTTTGTCAAAAAAGGATACTATTATAATCATTCAAGATTTTCATATATGTCACATGCTATTTGTAATTTTTGTAATAGAAATGGTCATAATTATCATACTTGTCCTATTAGAAGAAAACATACAATGACTATTAGGGCCATATGGGTACCTAAAAATCTTGTTTCTTCTAATACTAATAAATAAAGGACCCAAAGAACTTGGGTACCAAGAAAAATCATTTTAATTGTTTTTATAGGTATGCATGAAGTCCTCTACAAGCAAAAACAAATGGTTTTTAGATAGTGGATGTTCAAGACACATGACGGGAGACAAGACTAAGTTCTTTGATCTTAGATCTAAAGAAGAAGGACACGTGACATTTGGAGACAACTCGAAAGGGAAGATCGTGGGAATAGGTAAAATTGGTAATAAATCTTCTCTCATAATTGAAGATGTTCTACTTGTTGAAGGTCTAAAACATAATCTTTTGAGTATAAGTCAATTATGTGATAAAGGATTTACAGTTACTTTCAAAATGGATAAGTGCATTATTTTGAATGATCATGATTATAACATTTGTTTTACTGCCTTTAGAAGTAATAATGTTTATACAATCGATTTTGAAGAAATTACCTCACAAGATGCTATTTGTTTTTCAGTACAAAATGAAACTAATTGGTTATGGCATAGAAGACTAGGTCATGCCAACATGGAACTTATTTCCAAACTTTCAAAAAATGATCTTGTGAGAGGTTTACCAAAGGCAAATTTTCTTAAAGACAAAATTTGTGATGCATGCCAATTTGGTAAACAAACAAAAACTTCTTTTAAAACCAAGAAATATATTTCCACTACTAGACCACTGCAACTGATACACATGGATCTTTTTGGACCAAATAGAGTTGCAAGTCTAGGAGGAAAATATTATGCTTTTGTTATTGTTGATGATTTCTCTAGATATACTTGGGTCATCTTTCTTGCTCATAAAGATGAGGCACATAATGCTTTTACCAAGTTATGCAAGAGAATTCAAAATGAAAAGGGCTATACTATTTCAAGTATCCGAAGTGATAGGGGAAAAGAGTTTGTTAATAAAAATATTGAAACATTTTGTGATGAAAATGGTTTTGTGCATAATTTTTCTGCTCCTCGAACTCCTCAACAAAATGGGGTAGTAGAGAGGAAAAATAGATCTCTTCAAGAGATGGCAAGAACAATTCTTAATGAGAACAACTTGCCTAGTTATTTTTGGGCCGAAGCGGTAAGTACTGCATGTTATGTTATAAATAGAGTTATGTTAAGGTCTAAATTAGATAAAACCCCCTATGAGCTTTGGAATGAGAAAAAGCCCAACATTGGTTACTTTCATGTATTTGGATGCAAATGTTTTATTTTGAATGACAGGGATAATTTAGGCAAATTTGATGCAAAATCGGATGAAGGTATTTTTCTCGGGTATTCTACAAATAGTAAAGCTTATAGAGTATTCAATAAAAAGACTTTAACTGTACAAGAATCTATGCATGTAGTATTTGATGAATCTAATTCTCTACTCTCCAAGAAATCCATTGATGAAGAAACAGGAGGTATAAATAATACAGAAAGTCTCAATCTCAACAAAGAGAACACAATAGAGGAAGTCCAACATGGAGACATCAGGAAAGATCATCAAAATTTAATACGAGATGCAACCAAACAGTGGAAATTTGTGAAAGATCATCCAGTGGAACAAATTCTGGGAGAACCTTCACAAGGTGTAAGCACTCGATCATCTCTTAGAAATATTTGCAATCATACTGCTTTTTTATCTCAGATTGAACCTAAAAATATTGATGAAGCACTTCTTGATGAATCTTGGATTCTAGCTATGCAAGAAGAGCTTAATCAATTTGAAAGAAATGATGTTTGGACACTTGTTCCTAAACCCAAAAATCATACTATTATTGGAACAAAATGGGTTTTTAGAAACAAGAAAGATGAGTCCGGAGTCATTACTAGAAATAAGGCTCGACTTGTAGCCCAAGGTTACAATCAAGAAGAAGGAATTGATTATGATGAGACATATGCACCAGTCGCAAGATTAGAAGCTATTCGAATGCTACTTGCATATGCTTGTTATAAAGATTTCAAACTTTTTCAAATGGATGTTAAAAGTGCTTTCTTAAATGGTTTTATAAATGAAGAGGTATATGTTGAGCAACCTCCAGGTTTTGAAAATCATATTTCTCCAAATCATGTTTTCAAACTCACAAAAGCACTATATGGACTCAAACAAGCTCCTAGAGCGTGGTACGAGAGACTCAGTGGTTTCTTGATTAAAAAAGGTTTCTCAAGAGGAAAAATCGACACAACTCTTTTCATTAAATACGAAAATGATGATATTCTTTTGGTTCAGATTTATGTTGATGATATAATATTCGGTGCTACTAATGAAAATATGTGTCAAGTTTTTGCTAAGACTATGCAGGATGAATTTGAAATGAGCATGATGGGAGAACTTACATTCTTTCTCGGATTGCAAATTAAGCAAGTAAAAAGTGGGACATTCATCAATCAATCAAAATATATTAAGGAATTGCTGAAGAAGTTTGGGATGGAAGGTGCTAAGGAAACTGGAACACCAATGAGCCCATCTACTAAACTTGATAAAGATGAATCCGGTAAGACAGTTGACTCGAAAGTATATCGAGGTATGATTGGTAGCTTATTATATTTGACAGCCAGTAGACCAGATATTATGTTCAGTGTGTGTTTATGTGCACGTTTTCAATCATCTCCAAAAGAATCTCATTTAATTGCAGTTAAGCGCATTCTTAGATATCTTAGTGGTACAATTAACCTAGGGTTATGGTACCCTAAACACACATCTTTCGATCTAATCAGCTACACAGATGCAGATTATGCTGGTTGTAAAATAGATCGAAAAAGCACTAGTGGAGCATGTCACTTCTTAGGTCATGCATTAGTTTCCTGGTTTAGTAAAAAACAAAATTCTGTTGCACTATCTACTGCTGAGGCAGAATATGTTGCTGCGGGTAGTTGTTGTGCTCAAGTTCTTTACATGAAGCAACAACTTGAAGATTTTAAACTCATGTATAATCACATTCCAATCAAATGTGATAATACAAGTGCTATAAATCTTTCAAAAAACCCAATACAACATTCTAGAACTAAGCATATTGAAATAAGATATCATTTTCTTCGAGATCATGTGCAAAAAGGCGATATAGTACTAGAGTTCACAAACACACACGATCAGTTAGCAGATATATTCACAAAACCTTTACCAGAAGATAGATTATCTATGATTAGAAGAGAAATAGGTATGATGCATATTATGAATATCTCTTAAAAGACAGATCAAAATTCATAAAAATAGATAGATTTTTCTTAAATACTTTTACATAAACTTGAGGTTCTTAGCCTCATGTTTGAGACGCTCATTCTCTTCATACAATATCATGTCATCCCTATTCATGGGAACTGGCAAGCGGAATGAAGAATCCAATAGAGATTTCAACTTTTTATTCTTCTGCCGAAGGATTCCTTCCCTTGTGTGAGACTCTTGAACAATTCGTTGAAGTACAACAATTTGTTCCTTAAGCTTTTCAACCTCATGGTTTTTGGCTTGAACCCGCTGGGAAAAAGCAACAATAGAGGATGAGTAGCGAGTTCCGAGACTCACCAAGTCGTAGATAGCATCGGAGTCTGACTTATTAGCCATACTATTATTTTCTTGCTGCAACATGGCACCAATGGTAGCTGCAGAAAGGACAGGAGATTGAGGTGTAGAATACCTCATGGATGCATCTAGAGGAATGTTAGAAGAATGAGCCATGGAGAGAAGAATTAAAAAACTTAAAGCGAGAATGTAGAAAGAATGCAGATGAGTTATAGAGATAAGAAGAAAACTTGATGCGGATTGGATGAACTTTAAGACTGCTTTTATAGAGATAGCATAAAGAACAAGACGAGCTATCATCCAAGTCAAAGAGTAATGTTTTTTTTCCGTTCGGTGAAAATGACATTTTTTAGAAACTCGGAGCCTTCAATCTCGTTTGTCAACAACATCAGGCGATTTTTTCAAATCTCCAGCCACACTTGTCGGGTCACGGACGGATCCAATTATTCTCTTTTTCAACTATCTACAGTGTATTTTAACGCACCGTTTTCTTCAGTCTATTTACTTGCTGCCGATCCTTTTTAATGATGCCAAAAGGGGGAGAAGTTTTAGACTAGAACATTAACATTGTTTAAATTGCTAAACTTGTTATATATGCTTGGAATTATATTTATATTTTTGCTTGAAAAACTAACGCACATTCTCAGGGGGAGCTTAAGTATTAATACAGGCTTCAGGTTCTATCAAGTATTTGTCATCATCAAAAAGGGGGAGATTGTTGAACCTAAGGTTTCAAGTTTTGTGTAATTATATATTTACACATGGATTTTGATGATAACAAATGAATTCAAAGAATGAAGGAGTCTCAAGCTCAATTTGTCCACACAATGGAGTCAAGCACATCAAGGAACCAAGCATGAGCAAGAAGGAAACAAGTTCACATTAAAGTCATAGAGAAATGTTGTAAATCTCTTAAAATTCGAAATTAGGATTAAGGCTCAAAAATTAATATTTTATCATAAAGCATTAAAATACATTTTCCACATGTGCATGAATATTTTGAAAATTAAATTTGAAAATTTTGAAAGATAATTGATTGTCATCTTTCACATGTGCATGCCATGATTAAAGGTTTGAACTTTGAAAATATTAAAGATGATTGATTGTCATCTTTCACATGTGCATGTTTTATTTGAATATTTTCAAAAGTGATTGATGCTTTTCTTGACTTATGCAAAAGGAAGATGTCTTTGTTTGAAAAATTTGAAAAGTAAAGTGTGCTCCTTTTGTCATATGCAAAAAGTAAAAGATTAGGTTTGAAAAATTTGAAAAGTAAAGTGTGCTCCTTTTGTCATATGCAAAAAGTAAAAGATTAGGTTTGATTTTTTTGAAAAGAAAAGTGTGCTCCTTTTGTCATATGCAAAAAATAAAAAGATTAGGTTTGAAATTTTGAAAAGTGAATGATGATGTCTTTGACATGTGAATCTTTTTAAATTTGAATATGAAGTCTCATATGCCTATAAATAGATTATTTGAGAGCTTCACATTTACAACACCAAGAGCATACAACATTCATTCAAAACTTTCATTCTCTCTTCTCTAAACATTGAGCCTTAACTCTTATTCATTTTGAGAGATATAGTTTGTGCTGTATTGTTCTTATTTCACTCATTGAGGAGTGTTTTCTGATATCCTACCCACTATCAATTCTTGTATCAGTAAAAGGGTGTGTACAACCCTTGTGTGTGTAGAAAGTGTTCTACACAGGGAATCGTTGAATCACCACGTGTAAGGTGATTGCAAGTGTAGAGGGTGTTCTACGCGGATCCTTTGTAACGGTGTTGTTCAAAGGTTGTAATAGGTTTTTATCTCCACCTGAAGGAGGTTGAATAGTGAATTCGGGGATCCTCAAGGGGTAGCTTAAGGTGAGGACGTAGGCAGTGGGGCCGAACCTCGTTAACATACTGAGTTTGCTTCTCTCTTACCCTTACTCTTTATATTTATTGTTGTTTCATATTCTATTTATATTTTATATTGTATATTGATTTATAATTGTTATTTTTTTAAATACAACTCAATTCACCCCCCCTCTTGTGTTAGTCATCTGGGCAACATTGAGCAGAGTCAATCAATAGAAATCAAGGACATTACAAACAAGACGACAGAATGGAATGTGCAAACTGTACATTAGAGCACAAACTGAAAGAGCAACTCTTCCTGACACCCTCAGAGGGGATAGTGAGAACCACGGTGTCGGGGATGCAATATGAAGTTCTCAGTTTTGTCAAATCTCGGATGACAAGTGTGGAACGTTATGTGAACCCCTCGAAGAAATGTAGGATTTGACCATTAGAGGATTCAGGCGTAGAGTGGGAGGAAAGCCTTAATGGGGGCTTGGGCAGAAGCTCGTCTGGGAACATGGGAAGAGCCACATTGAGCCATTGTTGTGTGAACTAGAAGAAACAAGATCAAAAGGGTGAAGGGTTGCTAGTCTCTCTTGAAAACTGAGAAGAAAGCTAAGGGAGGAAAGGAAACAAGAAGAGGAAATGACTCAAGAAGATGAAAAAGAAGTGGGGTGGGAAAATAAGCAATGATGAGGGATTCTTGAGAAGGCAAAAGGGTGACAGCGTTGTTGGTTATCATTTTTTAATAAAAAAAAATAATGAGCATAGGAATAGTTATAGATGACGTGGGCCACGTCTTTAACATAACGAGAAGTTAAATATTCCAAAGCCCACACCTTAGTTAGCATAAACCTTCAGCGCGATAATGATCCCAAGGGTTGTCTATATGTCCCAAACTAGCTGGGTAGAGAGAAAGCATGAATTGATGAATTTTTCATGCACAAGCAAGATAAAATTAACGAGGTAACTAGAAGAAATATTTAAAGCCTTAGAGGAATAAGCTCCTGGAGGCTCAAGTCCAAGGCTTTAGGAGCCAGGGCTAATCTGCAAGCCCAAAGATTGAACCTATTGACACATGTTGGATAATATAGAGAATAGATAAAGACTCCGATTAATCAAGAAGGTTATCTTACCAATTTATTCGAGAAGTCTCTAAAATAAACTCTGGAGGTAGTCGTTATCACTATCTTCATATTACTATAAATAACACATAAATGTAACGTATTTGGCATTCATTCGTATGCTTATATTGTGGGCACTTCTCTCTAACTTAAGCATCGAAGTCCCACTGGGCACCTTGTGCCGCCATCTCATCTATTGCAAGTCAAAGGTGTAGTTGGTGGTGTGAAACATGTCCTTAACATTATTCTTGATTATCTAAGATTCATGGACAAATTATATGGATTTCATACCTATACCACTCCCGTAATTAGAAGTGTAAAAATAAATAAAAAAATTGGACTGAATTAGTGGATTCAGTTTTGTTCATAATTAGTTCGATACTAATTCTTAAGAATCGAAACGGGTCCTAAACCGATTTGATATTGATTTTTTGAAATCCAGTTTGAACCGAAGTAGACTAATATTTTTTTTTAATTTTTATAATATATATAATTTTATATATTTTATTATGTGCTAAATCACTAATTAATATAATATGAAATTTTAATCTTATTATTAAGTCTATTAATCTTATAATATAACATTTTATATAACTTAGACAATACTTATACTATACTAGTACAATTAAACACTAATTATACTATTTTAATCTTATTAGTCAAGTATGTTAATCTCACTAATAATTTATACACTACTCATATCATACTAGTATAATTAGACACTAATGAATTTGTAATTGTTAATTATAAATACTAAATTCTAACAATTAAGTTTAGTGTTAAAAAAAATTATAATAATAAACTTATGTAGTGCCTCATATATAAATTATAAGTTGGACTAGACCGAAACGAAATCCGAGAAATCAAAAGTTTTAGTTTCAATAATGAATAGATCTATATCAATTCTTAAATTTATAAAATCAATATATATCGTTTCGATCTAAAACCGTCCCCAATCGGACCAGTTGGCAGTTACACCTACCCCTAATCAATCTTTAAGTTAAAGTATAATCCACGAGTCTCTCAGCGTCATCCACAATTGCAACCAATGATTGATCAGTCCCATCATTAAGCTTAGCTGCCAGCTTGCCACTCAACAACTAATATTAAATCACTATGGAAACTCACTAATTAAAACTGATTCAATCTCGCCAAGTGACAGATGGAAAAAGAATTTCAAAGTTATAGTATAGGGACTAATTTGTCCAAAAAATAAATCACGTTGAATATTTTTAGCCACCAAAAATATAAGTTGAGCATTCGGTAGATCGAAAAATTTTGTTCTATCTGGAAAATTCAATTATTAGCCACCAATGCCCATTGAATTTTGTTTGATGATTTTAGTTATGTCTATGTCCCTCCCTGCTGGCTGTTCACTGCTTGTTGTCTTGCAGTGAAAATACAAAGAAGTGAGAGAGAAATAGAGAGGGTAACAAACACACACAGAGAGAGAGAGAGAGAGAGAGAGAGAGAGAGATGGAGAGAAATGAGCTTACTAACATGAGGCAGCACGAATATTGCGGCATGTAGATCAGGGTTAGACAATGGTGGCAACACAGTGTCGCTAGGTTCAAACCACTATCTCTTGCACCAAGAGCTTCCTCTACGTCCAATCCAATAGTCGTAACCCATGGCCATGCCCAAGCCCAAGCCCAAACACCTCCCTTAACCAGTTTCATCGCCAATGCCCAAACCGAGCACCATCATGCCCAAACACCCCTGCTTTGTAAATCTGACATAGAGTAAATATGTGCCAACCAACCCAGCCAAAAACCAGTTCAAAGTCCCTCCATGTGCATGACCAGTACCCTTTAGTCCATGCAAGGCCCACTGATCACTGTGTCAAGAACCAACCAACCTCTATTTTGCACCAAACCACTCCTACATAATTGTGACCAGCAAGCCTTTTCTGTACACCCGACAGAGTGCACTGGGGGGGGAGAGAGAGAGAGAGAGAGAGAGAGAGAGAGAGAGAGAGAGGAAGAAGAAGAAGAAGAAGATGGGAGGCTTAGGGCAACCCTCACAATGCACCGTTTGGTGCTTTTTTTTCCCTAGGCAAGCTAGGCTAATAAGTCTTGGGCTGGACCTCACAATTATCCTATTTGTTTTCATAATTATCTCAACTATTACTTATATTTTATATATCTCCTCTTTTATGATAACTTTTGTTTGATTTGCACATTTACATTTTTGTCCTTTGGTTCATCATTCAAAATACAAATAACTTTTCTGCTATTATAACAGTGATTAGAATATAATAATAATATGAACAAGAAGAATGAAATATCAACAACTTACAAATAACCTAAATTGAAGATTTTGGTTTATTGAATATTTATGGAACAAATTAAAAACTTGGAATATTTTTATATTTCTTCTTAGATTAAAAAATGATATTCTTTTTCCTATATAATATTATTTGAAAAAATATATCTTTAAATTATTTTTCTTAGTAATTCATAAAAATAAATCATAATCATTGGACTAATAATATTTTCATTTTAAACTATTATTAAAAGGATTAATAATACTTTTTTATCCTTTAAAGATTTGTTTTGGTAAGAACGTCTTTTTATTTTCTTAGATCAATATTGCAATTCTAAATTTGAAAAGAGTAATAATATTATGTATAAGTTCAAAAAAAAAAAATATTGTCTTTGGATTAAAAAAATATTGTTTTATTACTATGAGATATCGTTTAAAAAAAAACCATTTTTTCATATTATTTCTTATAATAATGAATCATAATGAATAATACTTTTTAAATAAATATTATTTTCATTTGAAAAAACATTATTCTTTTTTTAAAAATTTAAAATTAATAGCCTATTTTAAATTTTATCATTCCAACAACAATTATATCCATATAGTTTAATGAAACAATTAAAAATAATAATATTTTATTTTTTTCATTTATAAGGAAATTATTAATATTATTTTGTGTATGTATAATTGATCTTATTACGAGTGGAACAATGTATATCCTGTTATGATTTCATTATAACGAGTTCTAAATATTTGGTTTGTTATGTGTTCAATAATTTTACATTTTTTGTTTCATTCATTTTTTTCAAGTATAATTATAATCATTTGTAAAATTTATTACTAAGGTATAACTGGCCTAGTTCGGTTTGAGGTTTTGTACATTTGTTTAGAACTGAACCAGTATATATCAATTTTGAAATTTAAAAACCAATACCAACCGATTCACTACCGAAATCGAAACTTCCACTTTTTTCGATTTTGGTCTGGTATGGTCTAGTCTGGCTTTTTCAGGTTTACGACTTATCTATGTTAGTAATAATATGATGTTTGCATATACTAAACTATTAGTTTACTTATATTATAGTATAAATAAATTATTTTATAATAATTAATGCATACTAGTATAGTATTGAATTTAACTATAGTTTATATAAGTTTTAGACCTTTTATATAAGTACATATGATCAAATGTGTAAAAATGTATTTACAAAAGGAATATATATTATAATTTATTATGCCAAAAATGTATCATTGATATATATATATATATATATATATATATATATTTATATCTAAAGTAAGTTTATATTAATAACTTAATATTAATGTTTATGTTTAAGATTAAAATTTTATGTTATATTAATCTTATATTATAAGATTAAAATTTATATGTTATATCAAATGTTATATTAAAAACATAAGATTATTTTTATGTTATATCATATATTATATTAATTTTATGTTATAAGATTAATAGAATTGAATAATAAGTTAGAATTTCATGCTATATTAATTAGTAATTTATCATATAATATATATATATAATATAATATAAAAAATTATAAATATATACGGTTCAGTTTTGTTTGAATTGGTTTCAAAATATGAAAACCGGTTTGGTTGTTAAGAACCGGTACCGTAGCGGATCACTTAAAAACCAGACCAAACTCACCGGTCCGGTCCTATTCAACCAGTTTTTTAGGTTTTTTTATACTTCTATTTGTTACATAGATTTATGACTATCATCACGTTTATCATATTTGTTGTTTTAATTGATATGCATTTTAAAACATCCTTATTTTTTAGTAGAAATACAAAGCCCTCCACTAAAGCATACATTAAAGAGGTTGCTGGTCTGAGTGACTCATCTAATATGGAGAAATACTTGGGTCTTCCAAGTCTAGTGGGTAGGTCTCGAGTGAGGGCTTTTCAGAATATAGTAAGTAAGGTGCAAACCAAGATTGGGAATTGGAAAAATAGATTTTTGTCACAAGCTGAGAGGGAGGTTCTAATTAAGGTTGTGCTTCAATCAGTTCCAACTTATTGTATGAGTGTATTCCTTCTACCTAAGACATTGTGCCAGTAGTTAAACTCTTTAATTTCTAACTTCTGGTGGAGTGGCATGGAAGACAGAAACAAATTGCATTAGAAGTCTTGACAAGTATTGTGTACTAGTAAACAGAAAGAAGGATGTGGTTTTAGAGATTTGGTTAGGTTTAATCTAGCCTTGTTAGCTAAACAGGCATGGAGATTGCTCACAGCTCCAAATTCTCTCCCTAGCAGAATTTGTAAGGCCAAGTTCTACCCTTCATCATTAGTGTTGTAAGCTAATTTGGGATCTCGACCATCATTTGTGTGGAGAAGTGTATGGCAAGCTAGAAGGCTACTCAAGGAGGGTTTAATTTGAAGGGTAGGCAATGGTAGATAGATTAAAATATGGCAGGACAGATGGCTTCCAAGGAAAAGCTCATGCATGATTCAGTCTCCTATGTAGAGACTGGGCCCTAATGCTTTGGTAGAGGAGCTAATAGATAGACAAATTGCTTGGTGGAATGTCCAATTGGTTCAATCAATATTCACTTAAGCTGACTTTGCTACAATATTTTAAATATTAGTTAGTGTTTTGGGCAGTCCTGATAAGCTGGTGTGGAAAGGGACTCATAATGGCCTTTTTACTATCAAAAGTGCCTATCATTGTATATGGCAAAACTCTACAGTTCCCACGGTGAGTCCCAAACAGTGCTGAGTATGATTCTTGTTGGAAGGAATTATGGGCTTTACTTGTTGTCAATGCTATTAAGAACTTTTTATCAGTCAAGTGGGAGTCTCCACCACATGGACATATAAAGATCAATAGGGATATTGTTGTCTAGATACATGCTAATAGGATTGGAATTGGCATTGTGCTTCGGGACTGGGAAGGGGATGTGCTATTGACTTTGATGAAGCCTATGTTTTTTTGTTCTGCTGCTAATTTGGCTGAAGCAAGGGTTATTTTTTAAGATGTTTAGTTATGCATAACTCTTGGCCGTTCTAATTGTATTTTTGAGAGTGACTCTTCAAATGTTATCTTGGCTGTTTGCAATTAGACTGGAGTAGATAGCTACAATCCTATTCTTGCAGACATTCGACAACTAATGCATGATCATGACTGGTGCTTAAGACATATTAAAAGGGATTCAAACCGAGTGGCACATGAACTAGCAAGGGAAGCAGTGTTATTAGATGATGAAAAGATTGATATTGATCTTGTAATCCCTTGTATTTCTGATCTTGTTATGGCTGAATGCCACCATTATCATTAATATATTACCACTATTTTTACCTAAAAAAAAAAACTAGAAACCTTACAAATAGGCTGCTATCTAGTAAATAAAAACAATTCTTCTATACACAACCGGTTTTGTGGAACAGGTGTGACACCGGCTGACGTGGACTGACATGTCAGCTAATATTTTAATATTAAAACAAAAATAGGAAAAGCAGAAAAATAGAGGGAAACCGAAATAATACAACTCAGACTTGTATTCGCTCGTCTGAAGTAGGGCGTCAAGCAAAAACTGTTCTGTGGTCTGAAAAATCTCGTCTGAAAGTCGTCGACGTGTACAAAACCTGTTGTTGAGGTCGCCGTCCGTCACTACTTCCAGATTTGAGTTTGCTTCATAGTTGTTGTGGTTTATTCGGTAATGAGTTATGTTTTTTATTTTTCTTTTTTGTTCTTTTTTTTCTGTTGTTGTATTCTTTCCTTCTACAGAAACCTGATTTAGTCTTGCTTTTTGGTATCAAATATTTTTTGGTCTGTAGTAATGATGTTTACCGTGTCTCCAGTTTTCGGAAGTTCTTGTTATTGTGTTAATGAATGTATGTCCTGTTTCAGCTTAGGGAAAAAAAATGTTGGAAGCTTCTTCCATTACGTCTGCATCTCTATTTTAATTTTTACAACTACAGCATACATGGACTTGGATGTCATAATAAACTTGCTTCTATGAAAAATTTAAAGTTTCAAATGAGCATGAAAAGCTCTTAACAGTAGGCTAGTTGGTTGATTCAATTTTCGGATGAATTCATATTTGCTAACCTTGTGGCTTGAAGCCTCTTAACTATATCTAATGATGTTGAAAACTCGGTTGATATTTATTGATCTCTCTCATGAGCAAGTCTTCATGTCTAAATCAAAACAATCAGTCCACTACATATATTGCTTTATGAATTAAAATAGAAGATGGCACTAATTATTTAGAGATCAAATCCCAGGGTGACTAGGATAAATATTTAGAAATTAAAGTACAGCTTGAAAACTAGAACATAAGGTTATTAATTGAATTTTCCTCTTTCAATTATATTTTGTGTACACATTCATGATACAATTTAAGCCAGCTTAATTTCTTCAATCAAATATATATTTGAAGAGGGAAAAAAATCGACAAGATTACTTGAATGTTTGCTAGAAGAAGCTTTTGTCAACTTGGTAAACCAAAGTTACAATGTAATCTATGTCAATGTTCTCCACCTTAGAATTATTATAGTCAATGATAACTTTGTTGGTTTTATATATTCCAAGTGATTGGCTGGAAAACATTTGCAGGACATTATTTCCTTCCTAGTAATGTTGATTTTGGGATTTTTTGTAGATATATATGTATATATATATATATACAAAAAGTCAAGATGACATATCTTGAATCATTTTTTATATTCCAGTTCATAGATTTTAATGTGGTTTAAGTTATATAATATTCCTATTGACAATTCATTTGCCTCCGTCTTGGCATGGGAAACGGAAAAGAAGACCCATCTAATTCAAAGCCATGTAGCTCAAATCCCCCATGCGCAGTATGTTATATTATTTAATATATCGAAAACATTATTTGTTTATTAGTTGATATTTATTTTCAAAATACATCACTAACTTATCCAATAACATTTTAGAACATACCATCAACTTGTCCAAACATCCCAAATTACATGCACAATTACTATGGACCAATGCCTGCATGGTCACCGGCTTATTTATCATATCCTAGTGCCAACTAATATCCAAGCAACCTACAGGTGGTGATATCATATCGAAGATGTTTAAGTTGAATAATTTGGTTTTGTAAAAGAGTTTAATTGCATATCATTTTTCTTTTTGCCAGAATGCTAGTTATCCATTTTAACATGGCATGGAAGGCCCAGTATCTCACATTAGTACAAGCTCCATTACAAGCAAAATCCAAGGTACAGAGGATAATAGGCCCGATGGTTGGGAAACTGAATCGCCATGTACATCCTCTAGAGTTGATGAATGTTTTGCGGATAGACCAGATGCACATGATAATGGACCCGATGGTGGGAAAACTAAAACCCCCATATCCAGTGCCGAAGCATCTGAGAAAGTGTAAATGGATGGTGATGATGTGCCAAAGTCGAAGATGGAGTTTAATTCCTTATAAGATTTAATGAGTTATTATAAGGAATATGGTAAGAAATGCAGGTTTGGGGTGATGACAAAAAGGAGTGAGAAGGGAGAGGATGAGACTGTTAGATACGTCACACTTGCTTGTGCCCGTGGTGGGAAGGCTCGGAATAGGATTTTGAATGTTGCCAACTCTCGCCCGACAAGAAAAATAGAGTGTAAGGCAAAAATTAATGCCTCAAAAACTGCTAATGGAAAGTTTCGGCTGAATACAGTTCACAATATCCATAACCACAACCTCAACCCAAAGAAATCACGCTTCTTTCGATGTAATAGAAAAGTAAGTGAATCTGTAAAAAGAGTCCTTGATACAAATGATATGGCTGGCATCTGATTAAATAAGAGTTTTGAATATCTTGTTGTAGGCGCGGGTGGATTTGAGAACCTTCCGTTTTTGGAAAAGGATTACTGTAACTACATTGACAAGGCATGACATCTACGACTGGGCACAAGTGATGCTAGGGCACTTCGAGACTACTTTTTATAGATGCAGTACAAAAATCTGGAGTTCTTTACATTAATGGACCTGGATGATGACGGGAGGTTAAAGAATGTATTCTGGGCAGACCCCCATAGTAGAGCAGCCTACCAATATTTCGGTGATGTGGTCACATTCGACACTACATACCTGACGAACCAATATGGGATGCCCTTTGCACCATTTGTTGGTGTAAACCACCATGGGCAATCAATTTTGTTGGGAGCTGACTTGATTTCCTCAGAGGATACCAAGACCTTCGTGTAGTTATTCCAGACCTGGTTGCAATGTATGGATGGTATAGCATCGAAGGCTATTATCACTGATCAAGCCAGAGCGATGAAAAATGCAATTTCAATTGTTTTTCCCGAAAGCCAACATCGATTTTGCCTTTGGCATATACTTAAGAAAGTCCCCGAAAAGCTTGGCAGCTATGGTTCCTACAAAACTGGAATGAAAACTGTACTAATGAAATGTGTGTATGACACCCAAACTCGGGAAGAGTTTGAGAAATGTTGGGATCAGTTCATCACCATGTACAACTTGCATGAGAATGTGTGGTTGCAGAGTTTATACATTGAGCGTGAGTACTGGGTACCGGCATTCTTGAGAGAGGTTTTCTGGGCTGGAATGAGTACAACTCAGCGGATAGAGAGCATGAATGTCTTTTTTGACGGCTATGTTCATGCTAAGACAAACTTGAAATAGTTTGTCAATCAATATGATAATTCCTTGAAAAAGAAAATTGAGGATGAAAATGTAGCGAACTTTTACTCATTTAATGTCACAATTCCCTGCATCTCTAGCTCTCCAATTTAAAAGAGATATCAAGATTTGCACACCAATGGAAAGTTTAGGGAAGTTCAGCAACAACTTGCCCGTGTTATCGACTTGGACCCAATTTTACTCAAGGTGGATGGTACAATAAAGACCTATGTAGTAGAGGATGAAGTAAAGACCTAATATTAATGCTTTGATTTTTACCTTGTTTATGCTTAATTTGTTAATTTCTACCTGACAAATTTGATATATTATTTTCAGCGAGATGGAGAAGATACACCAGTCGTAGACATGCGCAAGAATTTATTTGGACACATGCAAGTAATATATTTGATTTATTTTTATATTTGATTTCTCTTATATAAAAATTATATTTATATTTGATTTTAAATCATTACTTTGATTTTTACGATAACGTATTATCAGACTATTCCAAAAAGCATACCAGCTGCTGAAATTACTGGAGCCCAGCCCCAAGAAACAGTAATGCAAAGTCAAGAAAGTGTAAGTGGTTTATCAGTATTTAAATAGTAATATTGACATCAGCTGCTATATATAACTTTTCTTGGTATATAGATGCAATTTGGGTTGGATGGATCACAACCGCTTCACGCTGTATTGGATGGTTCACAACCACGGGAATGACATGATTATTGTGAGTATGCATGTCAATATTGTTAACCAAAAGATGGTATTATAATTTGTGTATTGAAACTTGTTTAGTTAAATATTGTTAACATTCAGATGGTATTATAATTTGTGTAATGAAACTTGTTTATTTAAAATGTTGTTAACATTTAGATGGTATTATAATTTGTGTAATGAAACTTGTTTATTTAAAATGTTTCTGATGAAGCTATGCATCATTTATACTGTAGGTTGATGCTGTGGTGTACCAGCTTGCTGACAAATGATCCTGAGTTGGTGCTTTGCTTCATTTAAGGAATCTATTTTGTGAATATTAATCTTGTTGTTGGTGTAAAGGGAATATCAATTTTATGGTGGTATTTAAGCATCCATTTGTTGGACAAATGTCAATTGCAAGCAGACTTTTTCTTCAAGAAATATTATGTTCTGAACATATTAAGTTTGGTTTATTTTCTACTTGAGTTATCAAATGGATTTGTTATTGCAAAGATTTACAGGAATGCATGCTTTGGGTTTGTATATCATTTATTGTCAGCATTGTTGTATTTGATCCTGAGATGTTGGACGTGTTTTGTTGTGACTTTAGGATTCTAGGTGTGCTTGTATTTGATTATGGCTTGTTGGTCTCTGGTAAAGTGTTCTGTAAAGGGACTATAGGTTGATGCCGTGTGCTTGTGATAGATGGGAAAGTAGTAATGGACCTGGAGAACTACCTGAATATAATAGCTCCTAATGAATGATTGGTTGCAAAAAAAAAAAATTCCTCATCATCTGCACGCCCTTCATTCCTCCCACTTGTTTTATAATAATAATAATCACCCACATAGAAAACAAACACTCACACAAAGGAATAGCATATGATGTTTAATTGACTCTGGAATGCGGCAGAGTTTTGAAGTGGAGGGGGCAGCATGCTTCTGTTTCTTTATATACAAACTCTTTTAAGTATAGAACTCTAGGGTTACATTTATTCAACATGTATAGTTGATGAATTCAGCTTTCAAAACAAGAAATTTAAGCATCTAGAGAACATTGGCATGGTAATGTGAGGATTCTCATTACATTCCAATTCTTTACACAAAAAAAATATAATGCTCAGTGCATTATATCACATGTTCCATATCACAATAATGAACCATAATTCACACTATGAAAGGAATAAATAATGCTTAGTGCATTAGATACTCCAACAAAAAAACACTCATTTACAACAATGCTCAGTGCATTAGAGACTCCAATAAAATAAATAATTTATAATAAAAGTTTCTAACATTCAGGGGATCATGATCTACTAATGATGATAATCCAAGAAATTCGATCCCTCTCCCCTAATACAAGAGGCAATGTCCAATACACAATAGAATTAGTACTAATGCAAAACCACTAAACTGTTTTCCCAGTTTGCGCTCCCTCTTAAAATCAGGTTCTTGTCGTAGACGCACCAACTCCTTCTTGCTGATCCACTATTTTGCGCAGGTCAATCTTCATTTTTTCGAGAAGCTCAACTATTTTCTCGAGATCTTTCTCCCTCTGTAACAGGTCATTGATTCTTTCTTGAAACTGGAGGTCAGTCACTTTATTACTATCTACCCACTGGAAATACTTACAGAAGGGCAATCCCTGAGCATTAGAACACAAATTAGTTGAACACTGAAAGAAATGTTAAATGTAAGGGACATGATGTAATTACCTTTGTGTTGTACTTTAGACACCCTAAGAATGGGCGCCTAGGATTTTTTGCTATAATTGAGTATTTCAGTGTGACTTTGACCCCACAGCAGCACAATGGTTGACTCGTGGAACGTTTAGCAAAAGATGAATAAGACATTGATGAGGATGATAACATTTCTAAGATGAACCAAAGAAGAGAAAGGAAAAACTAATTTCCCACAATTAGTTTGTAAGTGATATATATTTGCCACATTTATTTTAAAAGAAAATAGTATATAGTTGTAAACAAAACAATTAACACCGAAACAATTATTTATCTACAAAAATAGTGTCTCCACAAACCTATAAAACAAACTTAGTCCCACAGAAAATAGGTTTGAACATTACACATTAATCCAAGATTCCCAGCTCATGTGACACTTTAAAAATAAATGGCAGCACATTTCTCTGAATTAACTACCTTAACAGATTACGTGAATTTATCTGACACAAACAATAAACAGTGGTGTAGAGCCACTGTTCAACCAAAGTAGATAAACAAATCCAAGTGGTATAGAGCCACTATTCAATCAATTTAGATAAGCAAAACCAAGTGATGTAGAGCCACTGTTCAACCAAAGTAGATAAACAAATCAAGAGCCACTGTTCAATTAAAGTAGATAAACAAATCCAAGTGGTGTAGAGCCACTATTCAATCAATTTAGATAAACAAAACCAAGTGGTGTAGAGCCACTAAACAATCATTTACAGATAAACAAATCAAGAGCCACTGTTCAATCAATTTAGATAAACAAAACCAAGAGCCACTGTTCAAGTAAAGTAGATAAACAAACTCAAGGTGTAGAGCCACTGTTCAATCATACGAGATAAACAAAACCAAGTGGTCTAGAGCCACTGTTCAATCATATTAGATAAACAAAACCAAGTGGTCTAGAGCCACTGTTCAAACAAAGTAGATAAACAAATCAAGAGCCACTGTTGAAGTAAAGTAGATAAACAAATCCAAGTGGTGTGGAGTCACTGTTCAATCATATTAGATAAACAAAACCAAGTGGTTTAGAGCCACTGTTCAATCAATTTAGATACGAAAAGTACAAAAATATAAACAAAACCAAGTGGTATAGAGCCACTGTTAAATCAAAGTAGATAAACAATCCAAGTGGTGTAGGGCCACTGTTCAATCAAAGTAGATAAACAAAATCAAGAGCCACTGTTCAATCAAAGTAGATTAACATATCAAAGTGGTCGTGTCCAATTGACCATGAATTTTGGTTAGGCATGTCAAATTTGGGTTATGACGATTAAATCAGTTTTGACATAAATAATTCAGTTTAATGACCTAATACTAACCCAACATGACACAACCCGATTGTAAGCAACCTTGACTATAATTTTCTAGTTACTGCAAACACATCTCCATCTACACTAGAGTCAATTTCTATTTACTATATATTAGTGGTTTAACATACAGTGTTGTGTAATATATTGAAAACTTATAGGAGGAATAATAAAAAAAAAAAACAAGGACCTTTCAACTAAAAATTAATAGACATTTTCAACAAAAAGGGACCTTTCAACCACTAATTCATAGACATTTTTAGTAAATGAAGCAGAAGACATTGACGTGTTAGCTATGTTGAGAAATATACAATGGAGTGTCAAATGGCCACCCTCAACGTGAATTGTTTTATTATAAAAAGAATTAACAAAAATTAAAAAACCATTTCATACATTACACCCAAAAAATTAACAATGACACATGACTAAGTATGTATAGCATGAGAATGTTGGAAACTAAAACCAAAACAAGAACGAAAGTCCCCGAAAACTAACCTGATTTGAAACTCGGTGTTAGGGTTAGGGTTTTTGTCGATGTTAGGGTTAGGGTTTCTGTCGATGCTATGTGGGGTTCACATTTCAGATTTGGTGGAGAAGACAAACTTGAAACTTTGTGGTTCTGGTTCGTGGGTGACAAATTGGGTTTGTGGTCTTGGGTTCAAGGGAAAGACGATACCAAGTGCCTACGGGGACTACTCTATGAGCGGGCTTCAGATTTCAGATCTGGTGGAGAAGATGACAGGGCTTATCGGCTCTGTTTCGTGGGAACGGGCTGGGGTTTGTGGTTCATAGTACGAGCCTCAAACTTGGGACACCGGTTTGTGGAATTTCCTCAAAAGACAAAGAAGAAAGCCCCGGCAACTTGGATGGAAGGACGAAGACTAGCGACTGGGATTGTGACGCCCCCAAATCCCCATGTACGGACACGGGGAAATTGAGACGTCCGGATGGTGACAACACAGGTCACCACCCTATCGACGTGTGCCAAGTGTGTGCAAGCAACACATGTGCACGAAGAAATACGCAGTGGATAGCAAAGACATAAAACTAAGTACCAGAATTTTTTTCTTAAATAAAATACAAAGCGGTTCAAAGATACATAATAAAATAATACAAATACAAATATTGTTTCAAAGTCAAAACCAAATCATAAACTTCAACTCAGAACTCCGGCGGAGCCGCATCCTCGGGCTCAGCCTTCTCCTCCTCCTCGAAATCTGCACCAAAATCTACGGTACCAAAAATGGTGCCGCAGGTAAGCAAAATCCAAACACCACTAGATAAAAACATATTAAACTCAAACAATATGCATGAATAAATGACAATGCACAAAACTCATAAACCATATTTTTCCACGCACGCCAAAAACCCATTTGGCCCAAAAACATATCCTTTAAACAAAAACTCTCCATTATCCCCCATGATCTCCCATAGGGATCATCCGCACACTCTGGCTCTGTGCCACACCGCAGGTAACGACTACACGTATGACACCTACACGAGTGATGCCCAGACTCGCGCCCAGCGCGTACCTAGCCAGGCCATCCTCTAGTCCCCGCCACTCTAGGAACCACGGAGTCGACACGGCAGCGTTACCGTATCGTGCGATCCGGTCGTTGCCCAGCGACAACCCAGGGGATGTCACTCAGTATTATCCACTCCCGAGTGACCAGAGGAGCTCCACCGAGATAATAACCCATCCCGGCTTGGGCTCATGATACGCACGCACCCGAAAAGGGAGAGGAGTAGCGCGCGGGAGAGAGAGCTGAACGGGAGAAGAGGAAGAAAAAGAAAGGAAAGAAAGAAAAAGGAAGGAAAAGAAGAAAATGAAAAAGAAAAAAAGAAAAAGAAATGAAGGGAAAAAGAAATGAAGTCCAAACTTCACTTCCGGGATCCAAAAACTGATTCGCCGAAAACGATAGTAAAAACATAAACGACTAAAATAATTTAAACACTACAACAATTAAATAAATAAACACCAAGAAAATATTTTAAACACAACGTCAAGTTAAAATAAATTAAACAGCACTTTAAATTCGACAGCCAATAAAATCCAATTAAAATCCGATAATTTAAAATAAAAGCACTATAATATTAATTAAATTAAAACCACTCCTTCTGTGAAAATACACGCAAAAGCGGGTCATCACATCCTCCCCCCCTTAAAACAAATTTCATCCTCGAAATTTTGCAGGACTAAACACCAACTTGAAACAGGCCATATAATTCCACATAAAACCAACTGCAACCAAGATTAAGAAACGTACCGTCATCACTCAAACAAGTAAGGGTACTGCTCCCTCATGTCCGCTACTCGCTCCCAAGAGAAGTCTTGAGCTAACGGATTTCCCCAGGCCACCTTAACCAAGGGTATCGTCTTGGACCTTAACTGTTGCTCCTTCCAATCCAAGATCTGCGACGGAACAACCTCATAAGTAAGGTCCGGTTGCAACTGAATATTCTTTGGGTCGACAAAGCGTGGCTCCTGTTGTCCAAAACTCTTCTTCAAAGATGATACATGGAAGACATTGTGTATATCCCCAAAATATTCTGGCAATGCAACCCTGTAAGCGACGGACCCTACCTTCTCCGAAATCTGAAAAGGTCCAATATATCTCGGATCCAGCTTCCTCTTCTTCCCAAAACGCTTAACTCCTTTCATGGGAGAGACCTTGAGATAAACCCAATCGCCTTCTTCGAAAGACAAATCTCTCCTCCGGGTATCCGCGTAACTCTTTTGACAACTTTGCGCTGCAGCCATTTTATCTCTTATAATCTGAATCTGATTTTGCATTTCCTGAATTATCTCGGGTCCAATTATTTTCTTCTCCCCGACTTCATCCCAACATAAGGGTGATCTACATTTTATAAGGGTGATCTACATTTTCTACCATACAGAGCTTCATAAGGAGCCATTTGGATGGATGCATGGAAACTGTTATTATAAGCGAATCCTATGAGTGGTACCTGATTCTCCCAACTTCCTTGAAATTCTATGGCACATGCTCTCAACATATCTTCAAGAGTTTGAATCGTGCGCTCTGATTGGCCGTCTGTCTGGGGGTGATAAGCAGTACTAAACTTTAATTTAGTACCTAAAGCCGCCTGCAAACTCTTCCAAAAATGGGAGGTGAACCTTGGATCTCGATCCGACACTATGCTCTTGGGTATCCCATGTAGTCTCACTATTTCCTTTACATACATGCGGGTCAATTTTCCCAGAGAATCCGCATTATTGACCGGTAAGAAATGAGCACACTTAGTCAATCGATCAACAATCACCCACACTGAGTTCTTTCCACTGGGAGTCCTCGGCAAGCCCACTATAAAATCCATAGCGATGTCATCCCATTTCCATTCAGGAATAGGGAGAGGCTGAAGCAAACCTGCTGGTCTTTGATGTTCGGCCTTGACTTGACGGCAAGTGTCACATCTCTCAATATACAAGGCAATGTCCCTCTTTATTCCTTCCCACCAAAAATTTTTCTTGAAGTCCCAATACATTTTTGTGCTACCAGGATGAACGGAATAAGGAGCCACGTGAGCCTCTGCCATAATTCGTTCCTTCAATTCTGAGTCCTTAGGAATTACTCTACGATCTCAGAATCGAAAAATCTCATCCTTATCCAAACTGTAGTGCAATGGCCCCCTAGATTTTCTGACCCTTTTTCTAATGTCCAACAGCCTCGGATCTTTTCTTTGAAGAGTCTTCAATTCTTCAAAATCAACTACTCGGACATCAAGAATTGAAGATATCACTTCCTCTTGTTGCGAACTTCCAATAAGGAGCCTTCTCATTCCGCAAAGTATTGAATCCATTCCAGAAGATTCAGCTTCATCCTCTAAGTGTGACTTCCGGCTCAAGGCATCAGTAACTGCATTTGCTTTTCCTGGATGGTATTTAATCTCGCACTGATAATCGCTTATTAGCTCTAACCATCGTCTTTGTCTCATGTTGAGATTCTTCTGAGAAAATAAATGCTTTAGACTCTTGTGATCGGTGTAGATTTCGCAAACAGCCCCATATAAATAGTGTCGCCAAATCTTAAGAGCAAATACTATTGCAGCCAATTCTAAATCATGTGTCGGGTTATTCTTCTCGTGGTCTTTCAGTTGACGAGACGCATAAGCCACAACTCGTCCTTCTTGCATGAGAACACACCCCAAACCAAATTTAGATGCATCACTAAAAACTACCAGCGGCTTATGTGGTTCTGGAAGTGCTAATACTGGCGCAGTTGTCAATCTGTTCTTCAATTCCTAGAAACTCCTCTCGCACTTGTCTGACCAAACAAACTCTACATTCTTTCTAGTCAAAGCGGTGAGAGGTCCGGATAATCGGGAAAATCCCTCCACAAATCTTCTATAGTATCCAGCGAGTCCCAAGAAACTTCGAATCTCGCGCACAGTCGAAGGACGCTGCCATGATAAAATAGCTTCCACCTTGCTGGGATCAGCAGCCACACCGTCTCGGGAAATTACATGCCCGAGAAATCTGACTTCTTCCAGCCAAAATTCACATTTGCTAAGCTTCGCATATAGCTGATGCTCTTGTAACTTCCCAAGCACTAAGCGAAGGTGATAAGCATGTTCGTCAATATCCTGGGAATAAATTAAAATATCATCAATGAAGACCACCACAAAATAATCCAAGTAAGGTCGAAAAACCCGATTCATCAGATCCATAAAAGCTGCGGGGGCATTTGCCAACCCAAAAGGCATCACTTTAAACTCGTAATGCCCATATCTTGATCTGAAAGCAGTCTTGGGGATATCTCTATCTCTTATTCGCAACTGATAATATCCTGATCTCAAGTCAATCTTCGAGAAGATAGCCGCTCCTTGAAGCTGATCAAATAAATCGTCGATTCTTGGGAGAGGGTACTTATTCTTGATGGTCACTTTATTAAGCTCTCGATAATCAATACACATTCTAAGAGTGCCATCTTTCTTTTTAACAAATAAAACTGGTGCACCCCATGGCGAAGTACTTGGCTGGATAAACCCCTTGTCTACCAACTCTTGCAACTGGACTTTCAACTCTTTCAACTCAGCTGGTGCCATACGGTAAGGGGCTTTGTGCACAGGAGCCGCTCCAGGTTCCAAATCAATGGCGAACTCCAACTCACGGACTGGAGGTAACCCCGGCAAATCATCTACAAACACATCGGGAAATTCTTCTACAACTGGAATATCTGCTAAAGACTTTTTCCCAATCGGCGTAGACACCACTTGAACCAAAAAGGCATCCGCTCCACAAGCAATATCTCTCTTCGCTTGAATTGCCGATATAACCATCGGCTTTTCTTTTAGCTTACTCCCCGCAAATTCCAGACAATCACCATCTGGAAGCTGAAAGCTAATTACCCGACTCCTGCAATTTATACTTGCACAATATCGATATAACCAATCCATGCCGAGAATAATATCAAATCCCAACAACTTGAATACAACCAAGTCGGCATCAAGTGTCCTTCCACCAAAATCCAAGGGACAACCCAACGCAACTTTAGAACAACAAATCATTTCACCATTTGGAAGACTCACCACTAAAGATTTTGGTAGGGGTCCCGTAACCAAATTACATATCCGTGCGAATGTAGACGACACAAATGATTGAGATGCACCCGAATCAAACAATGTGCACGCATAAAAATCATACAACCGGACTCTTCCTGAACCAATCACATATACCCATGAAATCCAAAAATAAAGAAAAACCAAACCACACCAAATATTAAATCCAGAAATTAATTTAGAATCATACCTGTAATCACTCCAGCATCGTGGGTCGCTGGTGCCTCATCATCCACCTCTCCGGGGGTAACAGCATATACTCGGGCCTGCGCTACTTGCCTCTGATTAGTTCTTCCACCACGTCGACCTCCACGGCTTCCTTGAACTGTATTAGGACACTCACGGGCAAAGTGCCCCTGCTGGCCACAATTATAGCATCGAGCTCCACCCAAAGTGCACTCACACCCACATGGGCTCTGTTACACCTTCCGCAAACAGGCATCCGACCTCCTATACGCACTCCTGAGGCAGCTTGTGGTCGAGTTCCAGACCGCTGAACAATTTTCTGAGACAATCCAGAGCTACTTCCTTCTCCAGTATAACTCCGCCTTTTATGTCCTGGAGGGGAACCCATACTCAAATTATTCTCTCGCTCCACGAGAGTGGCCACATCCACTGAATCCTGAAAAGTGGATATCCGGTGGCCGACTACCATACGGCGTATGTCAGGGCGTAGACCCTCCTGGAAACGCTCAGCTTGCATTTCCTCTGTGGCGATGAGGTGGAGAGCAAATTTCCCAAGTTCTACAAACCTTCGGGCGTACTGTTCTACGGTCATGCTCCCTTGGACCAAGTGTGAGAACTCTCTTGCTTTTTGCCACCTTACAGAAGCGGGAAAGAAACGATCATTAAATTCTTTCTTGAAGTGCTGCCAGGTCACAGCTGCAAAAGACCCCAATTCGGACTCCAGCATTATTCTTTTGGTATCCCACCAATCAAAAGCAGTGCCCTGCAACAGATAGCTGGCGTAGAGTACTTGTTGCGCCTCAGTGCAACCACATACCTCAAAAGTCCTTTCCAAGTCTTTGATCCACTTTCCAGCTTGAAGTGGATCCTCGTCTCCAGTGAAGTGTGGAGTTCTATGCGCCAGAAAGCGCTCATAGGTGCACCCAGCTTGCACCCCTCCACTACGCCCTCCCGATAGTAGCCATGGCCCTCCTTGTTGCCAAGGCCCTCCTTGCCGTTGCCAAGGCCCTCCTTGCTGTGACCAAGGACCTCCTGGTTGTGGGCAAGGCCCTCATTGTGGAGGCCTAAAATTCTGTTGCATAAATTCCGTCATTTGCCGTATAGCTTGGGCAATAGAATCATCTCTCTGTGTATCGTCTCGTGGCCCTTGGGTAGATTTCCTTGGTCTCACCATTTTTCCTGCCACCACAACCTTTGACCCCCTTTAAGAAAAACAAATAAAACCAACAACATAAAACCAAAACCAAAACCAAGCCACACAACAAGAAACAAAAAGAAACCAGCATGCAATATCATAACTAAATAAATAAACACAAGCAAACTAGCTCAAATAAATTCAAAACAAATAAAACATGTCAAAAAGTAACTTTACTTAAAATAAATTTTAAAACACAACTTTAAAAACATTCTGGTACTACACCTACGGGACATGTGGTTTTACCCAGAGCCGAACTGCTCTGATACCACCTGTGATGCCCCCAAATCCCCACGTACGGACACGGGGAAATTGAGACGTCCGGATGGTGACAACACGGGTCACCATCCTATCGACGTGTGCCAAGTGTGTGCAAGCGACACATGTGCAGGAAGAAATACGCAGCGGATAGCAAAGACATAAAACTAAGTACCAGAATTTTTTTCTTAAATAAAATACAAAGCGGTTCAAAGATACATAATAAAATAATACAAATACAAATATTGTTTCAAAGTCAAAACCAAATCATAAACTTCAGCTCAGACCTCCAGCGGAGCCGTATCCTCGGGCTCAGCCTCCTCCTCCTCCTCGAACTCTGCACCAAAATCTACGGTACCAAAAATGGTGCCGCAGGTAAGCAAAATCCAAACACCACTAGATAAAAACATATTAAACTCAAACAATATGCATGAATAAATGACAATGCACAAAACTCATAAACCATATTTTTTCACGCACGCCAAAAACCCATTTGGCCCAAAAACATATCCTTTAAACAAAAACTTGCCATTATCCCCGATAACGGTCCAAAACATATCGTTAAAAACCAAGTCTCGCCATTATTCCAGATAATGGCCCAAACCACCATTTTCCCAGAAAATGGATCACAAGTCCTCAAAACATCCTCGCCATTTTCCCAGAAAATGGCTCGTATCCGAAAACCATAAAAACTAATCCGATTATGCATGCACCATGATCTCCCATAGGGATCATCCGCACACTCTGGCTCTGTGCCACACCACAGGTAACGACTACGTGTATGACACCTACACAAGTGATGCCCAGACTCGCGCCCAGCGCGTACCTGGCCAGGCCATCCTCTAGTCCCCGCCACTCTAGGAACCACGGAGTCGACACGACAGCGTTACCATATCGTACGATCCGGTCGTCACCCAGCGACAACCCAGGGGATGTCACTCAGTATTATCCACTCCCGAGTGACCAGAGGAGCTCCATCGAGATAATAACCCATCCCGGCTTGGGCTCGTGATACGCACGCACCCGAAAATCCACTTACGCCAACAAAACAGGATTTTTTCACAATGAAAATAAAATACACGTACATGCACCATGTAAATGCAATCTCAATGCTCGATAAAATCAACCAACCATAAAACAACAATCAAGCAACTCCGTCCTCCATCCATCCGACCTCCGAACTCCTCGGACTCAGTCCAGAATCAACAAACAAACCAAATAAATTATTATAAGAGCAAAATATATTTAAATCTAAAATTAGAGTTTGGAAAATACTTACAGCGCTATATATGATTTTTAGAAGGTTCAGCGCGCGGTAAACGATGAGCGGAAAGCAACGTAACAGTGCAAATGCACTGTAGCTGTGGGTCGCAAAATACCCACTTTTGAACGGGAACAAACAAAAACATCAAATTGATAGGGAATGGTCTAGTGATGTTTATTGGAAGTGAGTTTTGGCCGTGGGTGGCGGTGGAAACGGAGGTGAAAGTGAAAAACGGGCAAATCGAAGTTGAGCTCGTGGGAGCTGCTCCGGCGACGGATCTAGGCCGGAAATGGGTGGGTTAGGTCGGCAAGAAGTAGGGGAAGAAGTGGTGAAAAGATGGTGGCCGGAGGTGGTGCGACGGCGTTGGAAACGGTGCAAAACCGTGCGGCTTAAATGCGCTTTTCCGGCCAAACGGCGGCACGGATGGGGGAGATCTTTGGTAGGGTGGTGCGTTGGAGGGAGGGGAAGTTTTCTGGGTGGGTGTCGCAGGCTGTGCAAAACAGGGGTTGGGGCCGCGACTTCGAGGGGCTTGTGGCGGCTAACGGTGGGTCCGATGGTCCTGAAAATTGGTGGGGATGTAGTCTGCTGGGAGGGGAAGAGAATGGCGGGGGTGGTGTACGACACCTCCACCGGACGTCGGAGATACGGCCGGTCAAAGGTGGCTGTGCGGTAAGGAGAAAAGGGAGAGGAGTAGCGCGCGGGAGAGAGAGCCGAACGGGAGAAGAGGAAAAAAAGAAAGGAAAGAAAGAAAAATGAAGGAAAAGAAGAAAAAGAAAATGAAAAAGAAAAAAAAGAAAAAGAAAAGAAGGGAAAAAGAAATGAAGTCCAAACTTCACTTCCGGGATCCAAAAACTGATCCGCCGAAAACGATAGTAGAAACATAAATGACTAAAATAATTTAAACACTACAACAATTAAATAAATAAACACCAAGAAAATATTTTAAACACAACGTCAAGCTAAAATAAATTAAACAGCACTTTAAATTCGACAGCCAATAAAATCCAATTAAAATCCGATAATTTAAAATAAAAGCACTATAATATTAATTAAATTAAAACCACTCCTTCTGTGAAAATACACATAAAAGCGGGTCATCATAGGAATGGAAGGCAAAACGGAAAAAACGATGGGGAGGGGGAGGGGGAGGGTCTCGGGAAAATGAAAACCAAATTCAAACAAAACTTAAACGTGATAGAAATTTTACTTTGCTTTTTGTTTGAATTAAATGCTATATGACGCCGTATCGGGAAGGTGCCACGTAGGACTCGATGACGTGGGTTCCCCAAAACCGGTTGCAAGCGGACTTTTTGAAATACAAAAAAATATGGACAACCAACCTGGGTTTGTGTTTACCCGAGCAAAGAATAAAAGTATCAAGGACAAGTGGACAAACAAATATATGTAGCCAAACGGCGGGGTTAAAAGAAGTCAGGAGGGTAGCCCGCTAGGGCTTCGAGTTAAAGCACACCCCCTATAAAATCCACACTTTCTGCACCCTTCCGAGTCCCGGTCGTCCACTCTTCCGTCTCTCACCCTCTCTTTATTTTCTCTCCTCTGCTCTCTGATTTTCTATCACATTTCCTCTCTGTATCTCACTGAGCGTGCTTAGATTTATGAACGTGATGAAAGTAATGGACGGGTGATGATCAATTTCATATGATCAACAACTCCTCGCTACGTTCTTTCTGATTCTTGGTCTGTTAAACGATCTACAGTTATTTCTCTCTTGGATTTATTTTTTTGCAATGTTTTGAAGCTCTTTTTGTTAGCATCATCAGGATGATGAATTCAGAAAAAATCTTAGGACACCTTCTGAAACAGCACGAGCGTGCTGTTTATGAGAAAGATTTTTACGTTTTCTGATAATTTGATGCTGATAATGAATCGTCTTGATTGTTTTTTTTGTTTGTTTTATTTTGTTTTCGCTATTTTCTAGCTGATCTATCTTCTTGTTTCGGGAATCAAAAAGTTGTGCATGTTTTCTTTAACGATTTCTCCATTTTGTAAATTATTTATAAATCCTTCCGATGGAACTCGCTTATTATCGGTATTTTGGTTTGAAACTTGATTATACTTCATTGATAAAGATGTCTCCTTGGATCTGGCTATGGATGGAGTTTTTGTGTATTTTTGTTTAAATTGGGCTAATGAGCCAATTTAGTCTGTATTAACAATATTTATTTGGTTAATATGTACTTGGCAACAAGAACATATGGCTTGGCTCTTGCCCAAAAAAATCATTCTTGCATTTGTATTATTTCAACTTCTTTTTTACACAAATCATCCATCAAACATCCTTCACAGTTCACATGCGCATCATTCTGTGTATCAAATGTGCTAATATTAGTAGTGAAAATCGAAAGGAATGCGTTATTCTTGAATGTCACGCAAAAAAAATGTAATATGTTGATAACCATAGACATTGGACATCAATTCAATAATTAGGGAAAAAGATTAAAAATGATTCAAATCAACAATGACTTTAACTTGTAAAATCTTCCCAATTAGCTACCGGATTAGAAAAAGTTTGTATTCATCCGGTCATCAAGCCTTCCCAAAATGTCTCAACCACCGGTACCCCAAGCACCAAACCTTCACAACTATCACAATGTGAGCAGTGGCGGAACTGCCTTATTGCTTTGGGGGCCCCCCTTTTTCTGATTCTATGTCCTCTACAAACCTTTAAAAAATCTGCACATATATAGATTTGTCTCCAATTTTTTCCTATTAAGGTTAGGGCTTTAATCGATCTGGTCGGGCTGCAGATTCCATCATTTTTTGGGGATTGGATCGTTATCTATCGGTCAAATTCGGTCCATATGGTCTAGAAAAAAATATTTTTTCCTCTCTTTTTGATAGATAAATTAATACAAAAAATTAATTAAATTAGAAAAATCAAAATAAGTGAACTTTTTAATGTGGATTGTGTTAGGTGTAACTAATTAATAATTAAAATAATTAATTATAATTATAGTTATGATTTTAATTTATCAAACTTAGTACTTTAGTAGGGTATAAGAAACTTATTAATATGGACCTAAATATTCTTGATTATATGATATTAAGCTTCTTAGTACGAATCTAAAGTGAAATAAACACTGCAAAGATCATTTAAAGTTGAGATTTTGTTTGAAAAAATAGTTGAAACTTTTTATTTTTTAGATTTCTTTAAAAAAAACATACTTGAGATCTCAATTGTGGCATTATATTCTTCACCAAAATATCCATATTTTATATGAAACTTGGATAAATATATTACATGTTGAATGGCCTACGATGGTTGTGTGGGCATGGATATGATACTTAAATGCTCATCCATAAATAAAGAATAAATAAAGCATATAAAATATAAATAAAAAGGAAAAAAATAATTATATTTTTGTGGTTTGGCATAAAAGCTGACATCCATGGGCCCTTTTGTGGGCAAAATTTACTATATTTGGTGATTATACAATTTCTCATAGTCTCATACAACTCTCAAGATGGAGAAACTAGGGTTCAGCAGAGAAGTGAAGAAGAAATTGTTCTTATGGAAATCTAGAGAGAGAGTTTGAAGATAATGAATCAATCCTTTTAGTTCTTATAGAAGTCACTTCGAGAGTTGTTATATCCTCACTTCGAGAGTTGTTATATCCCCCCCTTTTATAGAGGCCACCTTCCTCATTTAGAGTAGCTGAGTCCTACATGTCATATGTCACTTTCACATTTTTGTATGTCTATCAATTAGTTTTGGCTTTATCTCTTCATTGTCTCATCTCTTCCTTTTATTCTTTGCACTTTTTGGATTTTCCCTTCTCTCTCTTTATTTCTACTAGAGTGTGGCAAGGGCTCGAGGTGCTCAAGTCATGGCGATCCTGCCTTGGCAATAATGAAGATCAGGTGTGCTCGAGCAAGTGCTCTAGGACGGTCTGTTATGGTGAAGATAGGGAGTTGAGGTACCTGAGGGCGACCCCATAACCAGTGCTCCAGATTAGGTGGCCAGGTTTCCAAGTTTTTTGTTTGGCGGGGTTTGATCACCGTTGTGTGTCCTCTTTGTTTCTCTTATTGGCCCTAAGGTCTTCTTTGGGACCTGGATTGCATGACTTGTTTTTGGTTAAGACCAACGAACAAAGTGTGTTGCTTATCCATTTTTGTATTCCTACATATTCACTTTTTAGGGATCTCATGGAGACCTAAGAAATCTTATGGGTAAAATCTCCAAAAACTAGATTTTTTAGTGAAAAGAAAATTCAAATAGTAAGTTTCTAGAGAGGCAAACCCATTTAACTACAACTGGCAATTTTAAAGCTCAACTTTTAATGCTTTAGGTGAAGAGGGGGGGGGGGGGGGGGTGCTTACCAGTTCTTTTTTTTTTTTCCTTTGTGTTATGCTCACCCTAATCTCCTTGTGTCTCAGGTGAAGAGTATTGTTACTCGGCATGGCCCTTCCTTATTGCTCAAGGGCGAGCATTGTTGCTTAGCATAGTCCTTTGTTGCTCACCCACGATCCATTGTTGTTGCTCAAGGCACGTATGATTGCTAGCCTAAAGTCTCCTCATTGTTCAAGCAAGTGTGATTACTTGCTTGAAGTCTACTCATTCTCAAGTGAACACAATTGCTCGCCTTAAAGTTGCATTTAGGTGCTAAGGTGATTTTAGATGATCTAAGTTGATATGTAAATAGTAATATTTTGTAGATCCTATTGAGCTGTGTTTAAATGTATGAAGTAAGTTGTGATATATGTTTGAATGTATAAAGTATGTTGAAATATGTTAATTTTTTTAGGGGAAGTTGAAAAAGTAGTGGGTCCTATCAATAATTGGTTTGAGATTGCCTTTTCCAATTGCTTCCATTTCTTGTCCGTTATTCAGGTCGAGTTTCGAATGCTCACCAGTGGGCCATGTTTGTAGCTCAAGGCGAGATTCATTACCTGCCTTTGATACAGGCGTATTGAGTGCCCCTATGGCTTGTTGATTTTTCATTCGTGCCTTCATCCGAGCTAAATGTCTGCATGTTTATCTGTGCATTCCTTTTAGAGCTCCATAAAAGCCTGAGGAACTCTTCGTGGATGTCTTGGTGTGGTTTCCTTTTTGATCTAGAACTCTATTCCTTCTCTCTCATTGTGATCCCCCGTTGAGTGCATTGCCTCATTTGTGTTGAATTAGTTTTCTTGGGTCGTGTGACATTTTGTTTTGAAAGTGATTTGTCAATTCCACAGATGATACCAAACTATTGATGCGGTTTTCGGTGGGGTAGGAGTCCAACAATATGGTTAAATGGCCCAAATAGTTGTTTGTGCATATATGATATTTGGATGCTTATCTATGAAATAAATAATAAATAAAGCTATAAAATATAAATAGAGAGAGAGATTTACATAGTTCGGCATAAAAGACTACATCTACCACTTGTTTGGGGGTGAAGTTCACTATGTTTGGTGATTATACAGTATCTTATAACCTCAGAGCATAGGCAATGTCTATACCATTGCCAAGTCCAAAACTTGACTAAGAGTCCTGTGGAGATATTAATCCACATTGGACTATCCATTCCAAAGTCAAAATAATAATAGTGTTAAATGACATTATCTTAAAGAACCAGAGTGTTTTATACCAGGGGGTTGATCGATAATGTAATAGTAACTTATGAGACTTTTTACTCCATGAAAACAAGGTCTAAGAGTAGAGAGAAGAGTATGGCACTAAAACTGGATATTTCGAAAGCTTATGATAGAGTTGAGTGGGCTTACCTAGAAGCAGTAATAGATAAGATGGGGTTTGGAGAAAGGTGGATTAAGTTGATCATGAAGTGCATAACTTCTTTTACATATGCTGTGTTGGTAAATAGTGAGGTCATTCATCCCTTAAGAGGTTTAAGACAGGGGGATCCCCTATCTCCTTATATTTTTCTGTTGAATGCTGAAGGTTTGAGCAGTTTAAGAAATGTGGAAAAAGTAAAAGGAGAGATAAGAGGTGTTTCAGTTGCAAGGGGTGGAATGAAAGTGACACATCTATTGTTTATTGATGACTGCATTATTTTTGGGAAAGCTAGTTGGGGTGAATGGCAAAAATAAAGCATATTTTGAAGGTGTATGAGAAGGCTTCTGAACAATGTCTAAACTTGCAAAAGATAACTATTATGTTTAGCTCAAATGCCAGAAGGGCTGAAAAGAACCAGATAGTGCAAGACTGAGGAGCTAGGGTGCAAAGCAACTTTGAGAAGTATTTGGGTTTGCCTACAATGGTGGGTAGATCTCGTTACAACACCTTTAGAAGGATTAAAGACAGAATTTGGCAAAAGATTAACAATTGGAAAAACTAGCTTTTATCTCTTGCTGGCAAAGAGATTTTGCTCAAAGTTATTATCCAATCTATACCCATTTACCATATAAGTGTTTTTATATTGCCAAAGAGGTTGTGTAAGGAAATATCAGAAGTAATTGCTAGATTTTGATGGGGGTTCAAAAATAATGATAAAATAATATAGGGGACTAGCTGGGGGAAGATGGGGTAGGCAAAAGCTATTGGAAGTTTGGGCTTTAGAGAGCTAGAGAGCTTTAACACAACTCTTCTAAAAAAGCAATATTGGAAAGTTTTGAACAAGCCAGATTCTATTGCTGCAATGATCCTTAAAGATAAAAACTTTAAGCATACTGATGTTCTTGATGCAAAACTAGGTAATGACCCTTCAATAATTTGGACAAGCTTATGGGATTTCTAGATCTACTAAAGGCGGGGCTTGTGTGGAGAGTGGGAAATGGACTTAGTATTAAAATATGGAAGGATAAATGGCTTCCAAGTCAAACCTCTCATAGAATTCAATTTTCTATTAAAAACTTCAGTGTTGATGGCAGAGTGGTGGAACTGATTGATAGGAACAGTGGAAGGTGGAATGTTGAAATGGAGAAGGAAACCCTCAATGAGGAGGAGGTTAAGGTAGTTTGCAGTATCCCACTTAGTTAGACTAGTCTAAATGATAAAAGAATTTGAGCCTATACAAAGAATGCCATGTACAATGTTAAAAGTGCCTACCACCTTGAGCTGAGCAGGAAGAAAAAAGTTAGAGGAGAACCCTCGAATGAGAAGAAGCTTAAAGAAGGATGGAAAGTCTTGTGGAAGCTGGATATTCTAAGGGTGGTCTAGACCTTCTTATGGAAAGCACTCAATAATTGCCTACCAACGAGAAGGAATCTGTATCAAAGGAAAGTGGTTGATAATCCTTGCTATCCCATATGTGTAAGGGAGGAAGAGTCAGTATGTCATACCATTTGGAATTGCCCAGCTGCTATAGATGTATGGGCAGAGAAGGAGAGCCCAGTGCAGAAGTGGAGATCGAATGAAATGGATGTGAATGTAATTTGGTTGAAAATGACAGGAAAACTCTCAAAGGAAGATTTAGAAGTAGCAGCTACTATGATGAGACAAATTTGGTTAAGAAGAAATAGATATAATTATTAGGAGAAGTTCATTAGTCCTAGAGTGTTGTTTAACCAGGTGAGAACCAGTGTTATGGAATATCAACAAGCTCAGGGCAATCCAAGTAAGAGTTCAAAGTCCAATATAGTAGAGAGGAATGTGATTCAATAGAAAGCTCCAGGGAGGGATTTGTGAAAGTGAATTGGGATGCTACTTTTAACTCAAACCAAAAAAGATTGGAGCAGGTGTAGTCATTAGAGATGAGTAAGGGGAGCTGCAGGTCTCACTTTGTATTCCAATGGATCAGATTTAGTCAGCTGTAGTTGCTGAGATTGTTGCTCTGTGGAGGGCTCTAAAGTTGTGTGCAGAGCTGAATGTGGATAATGCAATCTTTGAAGGGGATGCCCTGGGTTTTGTTAAGGTAGTCAACAATACAAAAGAAAACTAGGAATGGCATGGACAGCTAGTCAAAGACATCAAAGGAATTTTGTGCAAAAAATCTTCAAGGACAATTCAACATACATATAGGGAAAGAAATAGGGTAGCTCATTTTCTAGCTAAATTTACTTTTAGTGTCAATGAAAAACAAGTGTGGATAGAAGATGGTCTGAGGAGTGTTTTAGTTTCGTTATACAGGACAAGTTGTTTATTGATTAACTTTTGATAAATACAAAGATAGAGTTTGTTTAAAAAACATTTTTTAAAAAAAGAAGTCAAAATAATAATATAATATTATATATTTTATTAATGATTTTTTTTAATATTTTGCTAATGCACTCCATATATTAATTAATAATTTAATTTTTACTTAAAACTATTATTTTTTTACTATTTTTTTCCTCAACTTAATTATTTAATAAACATATTTTGCCAACCCTTCTCACACCCAACAATAGTTGAGAATATTTTTAGAATAAAATATTATTTTGGAGATGAACAGTAGTTGACCAAATTTGGAGCATTTTTTTGACTTTACTATAGCTCAAAAGTGGAGCATTGGAATTTTGACTACTCCAATGCAAACCACTTTAGTAAAAGTTAGTCAAAATTTGACTAGGTACTAGCATTTGGCTAAGCCAATGCTAGTGCTATCACATGACTCTCAATACAAAGAAGAAAATATAGAATTGGGAGAGGGGAAGAATAATATCAAGATAAATGTGTTCATGTCGATTCCGTATTAACTAATGAGTTCAATTGGAGTTTGAATCTGTTGTAATTGACATCATTGAATGGAATTTTCATTTTATACATTCATTTGTAGATGATTCTCGATAGTGTAAATGATTCTCGAAATTGAGCAAGTAGCAAGTAGTCAATTTATGTTTGTTTAATTTTTAATTGAAGAAAAGTCAAGTCTTACCTTTTTACCAACTTACACTTGCGTTCACCAATAATTCAATTATTTTTCAAATCAAAAGCAAAGGCAAAAAGTAAGGCTTCTTCCATCTCCTGTCTGGGAGTCAGAAAAACCTTGCTTTCAGAAATACAGGTAATTATATCCATAAAGATTCAAACACGTAAAGTATTAGAAATATTATTTTCTCTTATCCTTCTAAATATTTGAGATATTCTAAAAAATTACCATACAAAAAAAGAGATTTTGTTATAAATCGATTTGTATGACCATTTTTAGTCATCAATTAAGACTATCTTTAGCCATCAATTAAGACTTAAGTTATTCATAAATTGCTTTTGTACTCCTATATATATAGGTATCGTTCATTTGCATAAATATATATTTTCATTATTAAATAACAATGTTTTTTCTTGCAATATCATTTCTCTTTAGTTTTATAACTCGTTATCAACACGAGGCTCTGTTGATTCTAAATCTAGTGGTCTTCTACTTTAAGTAAGTTTTTCAATATATTATTTGTAGTCCCCAAGGTGAATATTAAAGATTATATTACTTATTATTACTTGATAAAATTCTATATTTATTCCCATAGTTTACATTTCAGTTATATCTATGGTGAATTAATATTCTCATAATTTATTTTTCAGTTATATTTGTGGGGAATATTATCTATGGTGAATTAAAATTTTCAGAATTTACATTTCAGTTATATCTATTGTCAATTTTTATTCACATAGTTTATATACAAGTTCTATTTTTTTTTTATACTTGTTATGAATTATTGATGATAAGATTCATCCCTGAAAGATCGCTCTAAACTAATAATTTTATTGAGTACCTCATAAAAAAAGATCTATTGATTCTGTGAGATAGTTTAAAGAAGTGATACGTGTACCAAAAGATCGGGATTCTCCCAAAAGGTCGTTATAATTAATGCACCTGAAGTTGTATAATTGAAATTGTGTAGAGAAAAATCACTAAAGAATATCTGTTTAAAATGAATGCTTCGAATATGCTCCTGAAGTAACAATATCAAGTGCGAAAGTTCATGAGATATTCTAAACTTATATCTTGTCTTCTAGTGGCTGAGTAAAATAATGAACTTTTGTTAAGAAATCATCAGTCACATCTTACTAATTCCACATCATTCTCTGAAGTGAATGGTATTGGATTTATATCATTCTCAAAAGCGAATGGTGCATTTTTTTTTTCAAAGAAACTAAGAGGTTGGACGTAGTAATGAATATTTTTATAATACTTCTATAATTTCGGGTTAGAAGCTTGTATTGGAAAAACTACCAACTTTCTTTTTGAGATGATATTATACAACTATTGAATTAAATATTATGATGCATTAAAAGTGATATGATTCAAAATATTTGTATGTTTTTCATGATTAATTTGATCATCCGAAATCAATTACGATAAGTCAAATAATTTTCATATGGACGTCTATAAAAAAACCAGAAGATTGTTTTACTATAAAATCTTCCCACCATGAGCGGAAAGAAAAATTTTCTTAAAACAAATAAAATGAAATAATTTGACATTATCTTGATTATCATAGGTGAACTAGAAGTTCAGATGATAATTAATTTATGGATGCAATAAGATAAAAAGGTCACATATTGTAGCTGTTAAAATCTCAGCGAGGATTGAAGTCCTCGTAGAACAATTAATAAATTTAACAGTCTAATAAACATAAGACACGTCTAAAAGCGTGGGAGACCTATTGATACAAAAGATAAAGCATCCCGAAAGAGAAAAACACAAAGAAAAGAAATTGGTGCTCTTGAAGAGGCCGTACCCACTAAACAAGCAATAAGATCCATCTAAACTTTCTGTACAAAATTCTTTTATAATAAAAACTCATGAAGAGTATAATCCTCCTGAAGAGGAAACTACTGAAGAGTACCTCATGAAGAGGTTTTTCATGAAATGTCTTCCCTTGAAAAGGGACATGTACCTGAAAATAACGACATTTCGATACATTTCATGAGTATTGGAGAAATTGTGGATATAAATAAAACTATTGTCGACAACATATTTTCATATAAGATGGCACTTGACATTACCAGAAATAATGAAGAGAGTGAGTCAAGAACAGTCGAAGAATACCAACGTAAAAATATTGGTCAAAATATAAAGAAACAATTCCTGTATAATTGATATCATTAGTAAAATGTGATACTTATGGACTTGTAGTCCAAACACTTAAGAGGTGATGCTTGTTGAATATTAGTGTGTATTTATATAAAGGAAATGAAAATGTGATATATATAAATCACGAGTCGGTTTCTCGCCGAAATAATATTGATATGCTTTTGAAGTAGATGAAATTATATTGAGGTTTTTATTAACTTGATAATTACCGAGAGTTTGGGTATGAATGATTAACTGCATATTTATATGGATCACTAGATATGAAATGCATAAAGCATATAGTTCTGAAGTACTTATTCTATCAAGTTTCAAAAATCTTTATATGATCTAAAACAATTCAAACGCATGTGGAACAAGCTATTTTCCATGTATTTTCAGTATCTAAAATAGCTTTTATTGTAGTTTATATAAATGATTTAAATGTCATTGACGCTCCAGAAGAGCTCATGAAAACTGCACATATTTGAAATATAAATCAGAAACCCTTTTGACTTCGAGGGGGAGATGAATGAAATTATTAGTTCTGAAATACCATCTCTTAAATGCAATTAGTATTTCAGATTCATATTATGGTTTTGTAAGAAATGTACATGATTAAAGGAGAAATAAAATGGAGCACACAGAACATTTATCAGAAGATAGAAACAAAACGTGAATATTTGTGAAATATTATTTTATTATCTCGAAACATAATTACAGAAATTTGAGACTCTTCGCCTCATTCTTTAAACGATCTTTTTCTTCATAAATTTGCATGGCATCCCTATCTAAAAGAGTAGGCAATCAAAAAGAATATTCAAATAAGGATTTTAAATTCCTATTTTTTTACTTTATTGCTCCTACCTTCATGTTGGATTCCAGAAGAAGTCACTAAAGGATAGAAATTTTCTCGTTGAGTTTGTCAGCCTCACAAGTTTTGGATTGTAGTCGCTGAGAAAATGCAATAATGGTTTATGAGTATCGGGTATCGAGACTCACAAGCTCGTAGATAGCATCATCATCTGACTTATTAGTCAAATCATTTTTGTATTACATTATAGCACCTATGGTAGAAGCAGAAACAACTGGTAAACGAGGTGTAGAATACCTCATATATTGGTCACGAGAAGATTGCTGGGTCATTGCAGAGTAAGAATGCAGAGAGATTGCAGAGCAAGAATGCATACTAATTACAGAAAAGTGAAGAAGATGGGATACAAATGAAAATGAGCTGAATATTTCTTTTATAGAGAAAATTATGAAAGCAAGACAAAATTACATATATTGATAGAAGATACACTAAACACATATATCCTACAGTTATTTACTAGGCCGTAAAATTAAAAGCAGATTGCCCCTACTCTCTTAGAAGTTGGACTTTTTTAAATATCTACAGCGAGATTAAATGCAGTTTGTCCTTATTCTCTAAGTCTTTGGACTTATTCAAATATTAGTTGCAGCTGATCCTGTATTTAAGCCCATTCTCTTTCCAAATCCTTTATGCGTGGCTGAAGATCATGAGCATACTGTTTTAGCGCCTTATTTTCCTTTTTCAGTTTCTTGTTCTTACGACTCTTCGCAGAGAACTTCTAACGCAATTAAAATATTTGATTATTGAGTTGGTTGACCTCATTCACTTTAGCTAATAACCTCTGATACATGGTCGTAACAGAGGCAGAATTGTAAGCACTAAGAAATCTTGATTCTAAAACGATATCAAAATAACTCCTTCCAGAAAAATGAATATCTGCTCCTATCATAAGAGCAACATCCTCAGGTGAGTAAAAGGAAGGACAAAGCATCTTTATTGCTTCACAATGTCTCTTATGAAGCATCTCTCTACAAGAGATAAGAGATTTAACATCATAATACTACGATGCCTGACAGCTTCAGAAGAGCTGTAAAATCCTGCAGTGCTTGTCTTTTCTAAAAAGGTGACCACCGTTTTTGTTGAATATAGAGATTGGCGGCTTAACTTTGATGACTTCTCCACTAATTATGTTATTCACAAGAACTCCAGAAGAACACAACTCCAGAATAGTAGTGAATTCAATGTTAAAATGATCTTGAATTAATATGGCGAATTTGTTTACTAAAATATTACCAACTGCATCATTTAAGGAGTTGGTACACAATATTGAGATGCATCAATGTAAAGATCTTTCACTATAAAGTCTTGAAGCACTTTTATATGGACAAAGTTCATCCTCTGAGTACTCTAATGGTTGTTCAATCACTTGATGTGTACAAAGATCAATTTTGTCCTTGTGAAGACGATGAAGAAATTATTGATCTTGAAGTACCTTAGCTCAGTTGTAACAGCCCGCTAAAATTATCAGTTTTGGATTATTTCCCGACAGCAATCACATCTCTCTCGTCTTTACCCTCATCTGGAATCACGCGTATAGATTATCTTTTTCGTAAATCACGTAATTTGTTCTTCACCGACAGCTGTAAAATCATGAGTCTTCCAAGACCACGCCTAGCCTTTCTCAAGCCCAAACTACCACTTTATGTGGTGGACAGCCACCGTACGCCGCCACGTACGTTCCTCCGACGCATGTTCGTGACGAACAACGAGCGACGCACGGGTTATCCCGTCGATGGTATAACCTTCTATCTCTAGTTATTTTACGTTTAAAATAGTTAGTTGGTTGGTTTGTGGATTGTGTAGTTGTATTTGTGGAATTCGTTGCGTAGTTGTGAAGCGAAGTGTGGTTGTGAAGTGTTGCGTTTGATTGTGTATTTTGTGGACTGTGCTGTGAAGTATAGGCGTGAGATGGATGCCGTAGATGTGATACGGCGGGTTGTGTGAAGAGAATACGCGTGTAGCGTATTCTGTGTAATGCAGCGACGCGCCGCGCGACGTGCACTGTAGTGATGTGTGTCGTAGAAGGAAGGGAGTACGCATGTAGTGTACTCCGTGTTGTATGGCGATGCATCGTGTGATGTGCATCGTGTTGATGAGAGTTGTAGCGAAGGAAGTACGCGTAGCGCGTACTCCGTGTCGCGTAGCGATGCACCGTGAGACGTGTATCGCAGTGATGGGTATTGTAGTGTGGATGGAAGAGAGTTCACGTGAGTGTACTCTGTATTAAGTCGTGATACATCGGATGGCGTGTCACGAAGGGTTGAATGGCGTAGCAGAGAAGTGTGGAGCGTATGGTGTAATGTTGGGAAACTGTATGACAGTGTCCCGAAGCAGTGATGATATGGATTATAGTCCGGGATGACTGGTGTCATCTTGTGGTTGACTATGGCTAAGAGTATATGGATTGAGAAATGAGTTGTTTGTTTGGTTGTTATTGATAATTTTAATGAACTTGTTTTAGTGCAAAGGCTTTCTGAAGTCAATTTATCTCTTCCGAGTATAGTGAAACCTCAAGTTGGCCGTGGTGTTGCAAGTGCTTACAATATGGCAATTGAGTTCAGAAGTGAAAATCTTAAGGACTCGAGTGTTCCTCTTCCAGCTGTTGTGCAGTTCCTCGTGTCTCGCGCTCTATTCTCATAGAACGCGACGATCGAGGTAAGTTAGCCTCTAACTTACTATCAGTTTATTGTGTATGTGTGATGGGTAAGAGAACTACAATTTATGTATGTATGTTATCGTATATGCCATGTCATGCTATGTCATTACATGTTTATCTGTTACGTATGATTTAATCTCTCATGAATAATTATCTGTTAAATAATCTTTTCTGCCATACAATGATGTATGTTATAAGTATGCCATGTTAAGTATGCCATATGATACATGTATGCCATGAAATGTTTATGATTAAATCATATTATGCCATTTACAAGTATACGCCATGTTAGAAAAGTATATGATATTAAATAATATCACATGCATTAAGAAAGATAAGACATGTTATGTTATAATAATGCGTGGGGCCACAACAACTGTGGAGTACGTATTATATTTATGTTATTTATAATGCGTGGGGCCACAACAACTGTGGAGTACGTATTATATTTTATGTTATTTATAATGCGTGGGGCCACAACAACTGTGGAGTACGTATTATATTTTATGTTACTTATAATGCGTGGGGCCACAACAACTGTGGAGTACGTATTATATTTATGTTACTTATAATGCGTGGGGCCACAACAACTGTGGAGTACGTATTATATTTATGTTATGTTATTTATAATGCGTGGGGCCACAACAACTGTGGAGTACGTATTATATTTTATGTTATTTATAATGCGTGGGGCCACAACAACTGTGGAGTACGTATTATATTTTATGTTATTTATAATGCGTGGGGCCACAACAACTGTGGAGTACGTATTATATTTTATGTTATTTATAATGCGTGGGGCCACAACAACTGTGGAGTACGTATTATATTTAATGTTATGTTACTTATAATGCGTGGGGCCACAACAACTGTGGAGTACGTATTATATTTATGTTACTTATAATGCGTGGGGCCACAACAACTGTGGAGTACGTATTATATTTTATGTTACATGAAGTATGGGGCCACAACAACTGTGGAGCATACACTACATGAGACACAGCAATTGTGACATGTAGAATACGTGGGGCCACAACAACTGTGGAGTACGTATTATATTTTATGTTATGTGAATTCATGGGGCCACAACAACTGTGGAGCATGAAGTATGGGGCCACAACAACTGTGGAGCATACACTACATGAGACACAGCAATTGTGACATGTAGAATACGTGGGGCCACAACAACTGTGGAGTACGTATTATGTTTTATGTTACTTGAATACGTGGGGCCACAACAACTGTGGAGTACGTATTAATGCACGTTATTAATCAAGACAATTAAATAAGATTCCAAGTTTATGTTAAGTCAAGTTTCAGATCAAGTTCATGTTATGTTATGCTCACGTACATGTTATGTTCATGTTCATGTTATGTTCCAAGTTCATGTTCACATCATGTTATGTTCACGTTTATGATACGTTCAAGCTCACGTTCATGTTATGTTATGTTCATGTCCATGTTATGTTTCACGTTCATGTTATGTTGATTGTTCATGTTATGTTTTAAGCTTAAGTTCATGCCATGTTAAGTCAAGTTCAGTTCACGCTTAAGTTCTGGTTAAGTCATGCTATATGTCAAGTTATACTATGTTTATGTATGACTATAATTATGCATTTATGCTTTTACTGCCATGCATGCATTTTTAACCTGTGTATAAGTTTTATGTTAACTTACTGAGATTTGTAATCAAATCTCACTGTGGTAGTCCCAACTACCATTCCCCCCGAATGGTAGATCTTGTTACAGGACCCAAAGGAGAATTGGAATCTGACCAACTGAATACGGTCGACTAGGCCACGGTGCGATGTTGATGATGGTATAGTATTTAACTTAGGTTAATACTTGTACTTTTGGAGTTGTATCTCAAGTATTCTTTTGATCACAACCATTTTGGACTAGTGTGATGATCACGGCTTTTTAGTATGCCTTTATGTATGAATTATGTTTCAAGTATTTGGGATATATTTAGTTTGGTGCATAGTATTGCTAAAGAAAAAGATTATCCGCTGCGAATATTGCATAATGCTAGATGCATGTTAGGAACATTGCATCTTATATGTCATGAACGGGGGCAGGTAACCTTGTGTTGCATGTCTCGACGCTTCAAATGTCCGTTCAATCCCAAGCGGAATTTGGGGGCGTCACATCAGTGCAATTGGAGCCCTGATGTATCTTGCAAATTTCACTCAGTCTGATATTGCATTTTCAGTTAATTTACTTACAAGATATAGTTCTGTACCAACTTGAAGACATTAGAATAGTATTAAACATGTTATTCGTTACCTCTGAGGTACGATTGATATGGGATTATTTATCAATAAGGATCAAGTCCACAATTAGTTGGATATGCAGATACATGTTATCTTTTAGATCCACACAGAGGTAGATCTCAAACTGAATATATATTTACTTATGAAAATTCTACTATATCATGGAGATCTGTCGAGCAAACACTATCTGCTACATTTTCAAATCACTCAAAGATCATTGCAATTCATGAGGAGAAATGTGAAATTGATGTCAAGCAGATACGATCAAGTGATAATTTGGCAGATTTATTCACTAAGATATTACCAACTGCAACATTTAAGAAGATTGTGCAGAACATTGGAATGTGAAGACTTCAAAACCTATCATAATGTACTTTTCAGGGAGAGTAAATGTTTTGAAGACTAGTTCTGATTGTACTTTTTTTTTCCTTCGCTAAGGTTTTTTCCCATTGGGTTTTCCTTTGCAAGGTTTTAATGAGGTAATCCTAAAGCGCTTGGCGGTACACATAAATATTGTACTCTTTTTCCTTCGCTATTAGTTTTTTTTCCCACTGGGTATTTTTTTCTCTACAAGGTTTTAACGAGGCATATTTTTTATGTATGGTCATCCAAAGGAGGAGTGCTATAAATCGATTTGGATGACTATCTTTAGCCATCAATTAATAGCATCTTTAGCCATCAATTAAGACTTAAGCTATACATAAACCGCATTTGTACTCCTATATATATGGGTATCGTTCACTTGTATAAATGTATGTTTTCATTATTGAATAATTACGCTTTCTCTTGCAATATCATTTCTTTTTTAGTTTTATAGCAGATTTAAAGTTGTTTGATTTTTTGATTTAATACGAATCAAGCCGAACTTTAACTGAGTATTATTATTATATCAAGACATAAACTTTATTCAAGAACTAACCACAATTACATCAAAGACTCAACTCAAATGATTTGAGTAGTACATTCAGGATAAGAATCCCACCAAATAACTAAGTCTTCAAGATGCCAGACATATATTGCTAAACTGTGAGTTGTTTTATTTGCCATACGTCTAGTATGTTTGATAGAACATTTTAGGAAATACTTCATCAGTTGCCTTATTTCATAAACCAAATTGCCCAAAAATGACATAGACTCTTCTTCAACAAGAATCTCATTAACCATAATAATAGAATCACTTTCAATGAGAAGCTCATATAAGCCCAAGGGGATGCAAATTTGTAAGCTCTTGAAAATAGCATTTCTATCTCCAAAGGATCATTTACCCCCATTTCTTTCTTACTAGCAAAGAGGATGACCCCACCCTATCATTCCTTAAAATGATTCACACACCTGCACTACATTGATCAACAAAAATAGCCCCATTAACATTTAATTTGAAAGTCCTTGTAGGAGGTGGAAACCAGTTGCATCTTGCCTGCATGTTCTTCTTGTGAGAGTCATGAACTTCCTTGTATTCCATAGACAAAGATAAAGCATACTCGACTGCTTGCTCAGGCCTTAAAGTTTTACCTTCATACAATCTTTTGTTTCTCTTGTACCACATACCCTAAGCCATTCGAAAATTTTTTTCTAACTCCCCTTAAATCCCCATGTGCAGCACTTGTCTTACTATCTATAGAAAATCGCAAAATATCAACCTATTCTTCAGCAACTAGCAAGTAGGGAAATTGTTTACACCAGCACTCTCTAATTAAGGGACAGTAAATAAGAGCATGACTAACATCTTTCTCCTTCTCATTACACCACTGATAAGAGGCCTCCATAATCACATTCGATACTTTAAATTTTTCAATGTTGGCATCCCCTCCTTCCAAGCCCTCCAAGCAAACATTTTAATTCTGTTGGGTATTTTCATCTTCCATATCTTTTTCTGATCCTTAGCATTAAAGCATTCGTCTACATGTCCTAGTTGGCCAATTGAGTTAAAGAATCTGTATGCACTCTTCACACTAAAGTTTTCATACTTTTCATGTTCCCAAATAAGGCAATCATGCATGTTTTTTGAGCTGAGCAAGATCTTCAACACCTCTTCTACTTCATAAGTAGATAGAGTTCTTTTTACCTTGTCCACATTCCACCACTTAGTATTAACATCAATAAGACTTGCCACAAACACATTTTCTTGATCAATAGGTGCATTGGACTGAGATGGCATCAGTTTATGATTTGGCAACCATAAATCAGTCCATAATTTATGGACTTCCCATCCCCACTCTCCATCTACATCCTTACAGGAACTTCTTTTTTGTCTCTCATATTCCTCTCCAAACATAAAAGGTTGCAAACCTAGTTTTGCCTCATTAAAGCTTGTATCATGAAAGTACTTAGCCTTAAAACTTGATGTAACAAAGTTTTATCTTCTTCAAAATCCTCCACCCCTGCTTGGCTAGTAAAGCTTGGTTGAAAATATGCAAATCCTTAAAACCCATCCCCCCATTGGATTTTGACTCACACATATTCTTCCAACTCACCCATCGAATCTTATTTTCATTCTTTTGACCCTACCAGAATTTAGCCATAAGATGTTCTAGCTCATTACATAGAGTACTAGGGAGTTTAAAGCAACTCATTGTATAAGTGGGGATTGATAAAGCCACTAACTTAATCAGTACTTCCTTACCTCTTTGAGAGAGTAGCTTCTTTTTCCATCCTTTGAGCTTAGTCCACACTTTATGCTTCAGATTAGAAAAAGCATTATTCTTTCCTTTGCCAACCATAGGAGGGAGTTCTAAGTATTTCTCATGTTGTTGGTAGTGTTGGACTACCCCAACCCCAAAAAAAAAAAACCATGATCTCCTCTTGTTGACTATGGGGAACATTTTTACTAAAAACCATAGAAGTCTTCTCTCGATTCACCTTCTGACTAGAGGCTTGCTCATAAATTTCGAGCAAGTATTAAATGTTTAAACTAGTCTGCAAAGTTGTCCTGCAAAAAAGAACACTGTCATATTGAAATAAAATGTGGTTAATCTTGGTACTCTCTTGCATATTTGTATTCCATCAATTTGCCTGTACACTTCTACCTGCTGCAGTAGTGCAATTAGACCTTCAGTGCATAACGAGAACAAATATGGGGAAATGAGATCCCCTTGCCTCAAGCCTTGAGTGGGGAAAATAGGTCCTTTAGGCTCCCCATTCACCAAAATTGAGAAAGACATAGTCTTCACACACAACATGGTCAGCTTGATCCATTTATCACCAAAACCCATCATCTTCATCACCTGCTCTAAAAAGCCTCATTCCACTTGATCATAAGCCTTGTTCATGTTAGTTTCAAAAACATGAAGCCTTTCTTTCCAACTCTCTTTTGTCTTAGGTTTGAACCAGTTCATAGGCAACACAGACATTATTAGTATTGAGCCTTCCCGGGACAAGCACTTTGTGAATGTGAAATTACACTTGGTAAAATGCCTTTCAGTCTATTTGCAAGAACCTTTAAGATCAACTTGTAAATTACATTGCAAAGGCTAATGGGCCTTTAATCAGAAATAGTTTCAAGTTGCTTCTTCTTTGGAATCAAAGTAATAAAGGTGTGGTTGATCTCAGTTTGAAGTTGACCACTATTAAGAGTCTTTAGCACAACCTCTATTACATCTTTGCCCCTACAGTCCAATACTTTTGAAAAAAGATTGGTGCCATGCCATCAAGTCCTGGAGCCTTAGTATGATTCATCTGTTTTAAAGTCAAACAAACTTCATCAGGACAGAAATTCCTTGATAGCCTTTCACTCATTTCTGCATTGACCCTTCCTGCCAAACCCTCCAAAAAGTCCATATTCCCAATCTTATTAGAGGCCTTAAAAAGAGATTTGAAATAATCAAGGATAACACTATTTCTACCTTCATTCACTTGCCAAGTTCCATCTGCATCCCTCATACCTTTGATGAAGTTCTTTTTCTTTCTCTGAGAAGCTTTGTTGTGAAAAAACCTTGTGTTTGTATCACCTTCTTTTAGCCACAGGGCTTTTGACCTTTGCCTCTACATTATTTCATCCATTTCCAACCATTTTTGTACCTCAGCTCTTGCTTCCCTCTATTCAATTCTTCTTCTATATTGGGGATCAGTGCTATTTAATAACTAAAGCTAAGTTCTGGCCTTCTCTAATCCCTTTATGATATGCCCAGTGCTATTTTCATTCCAAACAGTCAATTTTTCACCACAAGATTGAATCTTCCTCATTACTGTGCTCATATCCTGTGGACCTGAGGTCCCTTTCCATGCAGTCTCAATTACTTGTTTGCATTCCTTTAACTCCACCCACATTGCCTCAAACCCGAATAATTTGTCCCCTTTCCTTTGGTGATGCTCGGCTTGCAACTTAAAAATAATTGACACATGATCGGAATAGGTAGCTAAACCATGCTTCACACTAGCCAATGGGTAACAAGAACACCATTTCTTAGTAGAAAGAAACCTATCAAGCCTCTCACCAATTCAATGCTTGGACCCCTCCTATCACACCATGTGAACTTATTTCCATTATAACCTATATCTTAAGTGCACAATCATCCAACACTGCTCTAAACTCTATCATTTGTCTTTTTGTCCTTTGCAATCCCCCACACTTCATAATATTGCTTAGTATCTCATTAAAATCACCAACAGCAACCCAGCTTGATTTTGAGGGACCAATAAAGATCTGAGAAGGCTCCACGTTTCATGTCTCCTAGTTGCATAGGATTGCCATAAACTCCAGTAAGGAACCAAGGTTCCACTGTACCATCCTCCACTTGAACCATGGCATGTATGTGTGTGACTTGGAAAATAACAGTCTATTATTATTTGACAACCGATCATGATTTTATATTCACGAATAATTTATTCATGAATCGAAATCAAATTTGTTGTCTATCATAGTCGAATTATCAAATAATATAGTCTATTTATAGCCCAACCCTGGAGACAATCCATCGTGTCTCAAAACCATCTGTTTTTGGTGTCCCTTACCTTTGGGTCTGAACTCAGACTGAGGCGACAAACACAGTCAAGGAAACTTATAATCTAGCAGCCCAGGTTTGGCTCTCAAAGCAACTATCTTGTTCTCTGTCCCAAGAGCCACAGCCATGCAAGTAGAGGAAGAAAAAGACCGTCTGTTACAACATTATCTAATAAGCACCGTTATAATGCCAACCGAGCATCGTTCTGGCCATTATCCTCACCAAAAGAAAGACAGAAAGTTACACCTTCGAGCTCAAGCGAATAAACCAAACAACGGAAAATTCTAGTATGTCTTCATATATACAATTTGTAATATCCACCCCAAAAATTAAAATACTGGGTCCTATAGACCTTCCAATATTATTCAACGCTTGAAGAGAAACAAACACAATCATCATCAGCATTCATCGTCAACATCGCCACAAATCGTCCCATATTAACCACCACCACCAGATCCATATTTCTTGCCAAATACAATGAGCTGCAACTTGTCATAACCAGCAAGAACACCAGCACCTGCAACAGCACGCAAAATGTTTGCACCAGCACCCTTGAAGAGTGATTTAGCACCCTCATTCTTGACTATTTGCCTAAATGCATCCAAAGAGCTCTTATACTTGACAGCTTCTCCAGAGGTCATCATCATCCTTCTACGTACGGTATCGATTGGGTAAGAAGCCAATCCAGCATTTATGGTGATTCCCCATCCCAACAAGAAACTAGCAAGGAAATTATCCTGCAAACAACAAACATGGGTAGTGAACATAAAGCAATCCAGCCAATATCTAACATCACTTAAAACATTCATTAACCATTATATTACATAAACTAAAAAACAAATAGGAGATTGGACAAATGCAGAAAAAAAGATGCATAAGTCCAAAAGTTTGACACAGTAATTATGACACTCGCTCAGTCTGAGTCGGAACAGTGTAGGCAAGGAAGACTAATTGGAGACTTCACAGGTGTGCCTCCTTCCCAGTAATTAAAACATAATCAATCCCAAAAAAAGAGAAAACAATGAGAGATTAGTTAGATCCCACAGAACCAGAAGAATGCTTAGAATGAGAATCCAACTCAGCACCTTTTGTGGACAAGAGTGTAAACTGAAACCCCTTCTTTTTCTTTTTCTTTTTCGTTTTAAGTTCAGAGGCAGGCACCAGTGCAAACTTGTAACATACCTGTAATCCACCAACAAGAACCACGGGTTTCAAAGAGTCATAGAGTCCAAAATAAAGCCCACGGTAAACTATAATTCCAACGCATGAGATTGTAAATCCACGATAAAGCCCAGCAAGGCCATCAGATGCAAGGGTTTTCTTGTAAACATCAATCAAACCATTAAACTGCCTCTCACCGCCACCCTTCTTCACAGACTTTGCATCATTAGCCAGACGTGTTCGGGCATAGTCCAGGGAATAGACGAATAAAAGAGAGGAAGCACCAGCAGCACCTCCTGAGGCCAAGTTACCAGCAAACCACTTCCAGTATCCATCTTTGTCTTTCTTGAAGTTGAAGAGTTTCTTGAAGTAGTCCTTGAAAGCAAAGTTCAAGGCCTGGTATATGTGGAGGTTCAAGGATATATATAAATTTCAAGTGAAGAGAATGAAAACAAAACAAAAGAGAAATAGTGAAACCTACAATCAACACTAACATGAAAAAATGCAAGAAAAACATTTCCAGGCAATAAAAAACTAAGAGAGAAAAACCTGACCTGAGTGGGGAAGTATCTGATAACATTAGCAGTGTTTCCTCTCCAAAGTGAAAGGACACCTTCTTCCCTAACAGTTCGGCCAAAGCAGTCCATAATTCCCTTATACGGTTCTCTTAATCGACCAGTCTTGATCATCTCATCCTGATTCTGAATTAGAAGTTTAACACGTTCAATAGGAGCGGCTGCTGTTTTGGAAACAGCAGCAGAAACTCCTCCCATGAGAAAATCTATAAGAAAACCTTTTGCTCCTTCCTCTTTAGGGGCTGGTACAAACACGGGAGACATGGTTGAGAAATGTGCCAAGCCAGTGCCCTGGCAAACCAGCTGCAGAGAACTCTGCAAACCCCCATTGGTATACACATCACAAGCACCATAAGTCCGAGAGTGCATGTTGGGGGAGAACCTAGAAATGAGGTAAGACTTTCCATGTATCTTTTGAAAAATCGATGGATGCTGCAATCCATCTGCCATGTTTGAGATTCAGTATGGTGACCTGCAAAGGAATAAAACATTATATATACACTGAAGAATGAATAACTAAACTGCTCCTTTAATTTACCATTATTAGTATCAGTTTCTAATCACTAACGAATCTTTAATTAAATGTAGCTCCTTGGATCTCGTATTGGGTGAATATATTATCTAATAATTGCAATTTTTTTCTGTGAATTCGATTAGGGGTGTAATCAGTCCAGTCCAGTTGGTCTTGGAGGAGAATTTCGGTCTGGTCCCATTTTTTCAGTCCACCAAAAGTCTGGACCGGACCAATAAGGACTTTGGACTTGGTTTGGTCCAGTCGGTCTTATCAGGGTATTTTGGTCCGGACTATATTTTTTTTTCTTTTACAAAAGATTATATAAAATGAAAAAAACAATCCAGTGAATGATATAATCTAAGTTGTCTAACTAAGTATATACTTAACTAATCAAATATTTTAATTAAGTATAAAAAATTAATAATGCTAATAGTATGTGTATTACCAATAATTAATAGTTAATACTGTCTTAAAATTCTTAACCTAAAATTTATATATAATCTAAGCATAAATAATTAGGTTAGAAGAAAATCAAATAATTACTTATAATTAGTTAGAAGAAAATTACATAATTACTTGCTTTTAATTTATATAACTACTTAAAAAAAATTATAAATATCATATAAAAAATTATTCAAAAACTTATATATTAAATTCAATCCGGTCCGGTTGTGGGTGAAAAAACCCCACCCTGAGACCAGACTGAAAACTCAATTTCTTCACTTTCTTGCACCGAGACCAACTGGTCTCTTAATCGGTCTGGTCTCTTAATCAGTCCGGTCCGGACTGACCAAAACCGGTCGGTTTTCTCAGTCCAAAGGAAAACTTTTACACCCCTAAATTCTATGCCTTTAATAGTTGGAGTCAGGCTTTATAATGATTCTAAGGGACTCCAATTGTAACTTTTACTAGTAATTTAGAATATAAATGCAATGTGGTCAGCACTTTCTTTGAGTTGTTATAGCTGAATTGGTAACACCATATGACAAAGTACTGTTTGATGCTGACCTTGACACCATAGCTGAATTTCTGATGACGAGTACATCAGAAATTCGAGTGTGTGAGATTGTAATGAACCCGATCCCACATTAGGCAGGTGAATTGTGAGGATGTTACAACTATCACGTCCTGCTTTAGTTATTTACTAGGTGGAACCAAGCTTTATGATAATTCCCAAGAACTTCAATTGTAACCTTGACTAGTCAATTAGAGAGTTAAGAAGTTATATGGGGGCAAAGTCTCACATTAGTTCTTTACTGGGTGGATCTAGGCTTATAATGATCTCAAAAAACTCTAGTTCCAACCTTGAATGGTCCTTTTAGTGTATAAGCACAAAAGTTGCTAGCGTTTTCCTAGGATATTTTTTCCTCAGAGAAATAAGGTGAAATCCCTATTCTATTCCTATGCTATGAAAGGAAAAACCATTACTTAAAGATCAATTTTCTTTAAAATGTATTCAAAGAAAAAAAACTCTTTCTTATGCAAATATATGAACAGCATACCAAAAAAAATTGAAAACCATAATCAGGTGCATCCACAAAATGTAACTTAAAAAATATGTGAAGATTATGATCCTTAGCAATTATTCCAAGACGTCAGTCACAAACAATTGTATATAAAAAGGCGACCAACAAACCCAGCACAAGAAATATGCAACATAAATATATAACAAAAGAAAAGTGAAAAAGATCGAGCGGGAGAAGTGTGTTGGTTTTGTGCAAAGCCTTTGCTGCACAAAGATATATTTATCATTTGAAAGGAAATGGCCCTTTTAAAGGGTTCCAAACCTGTGCAACCTGATTAAAAGGCACTCCCACCCCCAGTAGTAGAGACCGAACAACCAAAAGTTTGTCAGAAATACACCTGAAGATGAGACAGACTGTTTGTTCTGTTAAGGGAGGGGAGACAAACTTGTGAAATGGTGGACCAAATAGGGGAGTAAACCAAAAGGCTCAGCTTTGCTGACAATAGGTTGTACAATGGACTAGAGATTTACGTTGTGCACTGCCAACAACTGCAATTACAAGCTAGGAGCCAGATATAAAGAGAGGAGGATTGAAATTTACCCATCATTTCCTTTTTTCAATTTATAGTAAAATGTCAGCACATTAAAAGAATCAATATCTAAAGTCTTTCCTTGCTGTTTTCAATAAGGGGTGCTAACTAGCAAGAAAACATATGTACTAGGATATGGTTTCCAGAACAGAGACACGAATCACAAGCAAGACCTTCCCATGCCCTTTTGCCTATCAAGGAATCATTCGTTCTTGCTGCCCCAGCAGGATTGAATTGGAGTTGGTTAGGTTGTGGTGGCATGGTAAAAGGGCATAATTAAAAGGTGAATTTTTGTCCATTTGATGTGCTGTTCACTACCTCACATCATGATTACAAATGGCCCAGTTAGAGTTCTAAATAATATAGCTACAACCTATCTCCGGTTATGGATAAAGGTACACCCTGCCCTTTGGCTTCCCATGGCTCAAACCACCACAGTCAAGCCACTGCTTATAGCCTCCTATAGTATAAGGACCTCACTGCCACTCCTTACAGCTTGCTACCATATATAAGTAGTAAAGCTCAAAACACTTCAAAAGCCTGATTTGCATTGCAAGGATAAAATGAAAACTACATTATCTGCTAGAAGTTTTTCAGATAGTGTTTCTACATCTATAGCAATGCTATACAAGAGCAATACTGCATAAACTTACAAATACCAAAAACCCATTGCTTAACAAAATGGCCAACATCGTTCAATTACTTTCAATAGTGCCCCTCCCATGAAATCAAACACCACAAATAATTACATAGTACATGTTGAAAGAAGATAAACCACAATTCGAATCACACATTAAAAAAAGATAATTCCAAAACTGAGAAAAATAAAACAATACGTCCTATATTCCATAAACCTGAGCTTAATTAAGTATTTCATTTAATGATGATGGATTCTCACTTTTAAAGCATTCAAAAGTACATACAATGTCAAGACCCAAGTTTCCTTTTCTTTCTTCTCTTTCCCAGCAGCCAAGCATATGGTACACAAAAAGGGTACATATTTAAAGTTTCAAGCAAACCAAGAGGCATATAATGTATGATATAAAGCAACAGAAACCAATACAAATGAAAATGAAACCAACTGCAATCAACTTCAATTAAAATCATCATAAAGCAAAAGGGAAAAAAAATACATCAGCTAGGAAGTTTCTTCTTCTTTCTGTCGCTCAATTTCCACAGTAAGCAAACAGTCAATGAAGGAAAATAAGAGCAAAATCATAACGATCCCACACAAGCACAACATAAAACACAATTTTCATTCAATAAATCTAACTGGATTTCCGCAGCAACCAAACAGCGGTGAGACAAATGAGAGCAAAATTGCAAATATCAGCTTCCACCACAACACAAAACAAATTTCACAACCACATAAGTCCGGAAGTCACATCTCATAGAAAGTGAAAGCAACAGGACGAAGATCACTTCTAAAGAAATACACAAAAATAGACAGGTATACAAGGTGGAAACATTTCGTTTCCATTCCTTGGCTCAACTTTCTCGGCAGCCAAACGGTCTAAGCGAAGATGAAAGAGTCAAAGAAAGTGAAAGTATAGATCGGTGGAAGAAACCCTAACCCGAATAGATCGCCGACGCAGAAAGAGAGTTGTAGGCAAAGATCTCTCACAGACACAGCACCGACTGAGAGGGTGGGAAAATAGTAGGCGACAGAGATGAATGTATAAATGGGGAGTTCAAAGCAGCCATAGGGTTTGTTACGGAGCGAGGGATTTGACCTTGACTTAAGGTGGAAATCACACACGTGCCACTGAAACAGTGAAAGTCCTCCAGGGAGTAGGGGAAGCTCTCGAGAGACGAGAGAGTGAGAGAGACTCCAAGACTGATACCGTGAGCAAGAGGAAAGACAGCCCGGCATTTGTAAAATTATTATTATTTTTTTTCGTATAAGACAATACATATGACTACTTAAATTATTTCATCTTCCAAATTGTTCATTGAGACGATATTCTTTTAAAAATTTCAAAGAATAAAAAAGTCAAATAAATACAAAGGAAAAATCTACAATAGTACGCGAAATCACACATTACTTTAAAGGTTTAAATTGATAAAAAAAAAGATAAATTTTATTATTTATTTAAATATTTAAAACTTCTCTTTACGTGTGGGCTAAAATTATCTTAACGAGTGGGCCTAATATATGAAATATTTAATTAAATCCTGTGAAAATTTGGGATGAGGAAAAATCCAACTCTAAATTTGACTCTGACGAATTAAAGTTGGAGTCTGAAGTATTGTCGGACCAACTCCGACTCTAATTTAATATGATTCTGACTTTATGCTCAAACTCCGACTCTGACTTTACTCTTTAATATCGACTTTGATATTGTATATATGTTAGAAAAATATATATTAATCATATATACTAATATACTTATATAATTATATAACTAGAACTTATATAGTTAAATTCAATAATATAATAGTATGGGTTAATTATTATAAAATAATTTACTTATACATTATAATATAAATTGACTAATAACAGTTTATTATATGCAAACATCTTAATATTACTACTGTACATAATCAACCATAAAAATAAGTTAGACATTAGTATTGAAATAAATCTAATATATTAAGTTAATAAGACATAATATTAAATTACTAAAGTATAACAACATGTAATTAGACACTAAAAAGTCTAGTATATAATTAAGTTAAAAATAAGTTAGACACTAGTATAACATGTAAGACTAATGTATAATAACATGTAATTAGACATTATAATATAAGTCTAGTATATAAATAAAATATATGCTAGTATAGAAATAACTAATAAGTTAATAACACATAATACTAATTTACTAAAATATAATAACATATAATTAGACATTAGAAATAAGTTAAACAATAGCTGCTGATATGGCATACATGGTAGTATCTGAATTTTAAATCTGTGATTTTTTTACTTTGTTATTCGGCTCCTATTTATCTAGTGTTTATAATTAAATATTTATTGTAAATACTGATGTGGAATGACCATTAGCAAGAGCATTTTGTTGATCTTGTTCAAAGAATTTTGGTTATGTTTTTAGTAAACTTGAAATTTGAAAGCCCATAAAATAGTTTTGTTTAAAAATAGTCTAAATATGAAGTTTAAAAAAAGTCCAAATTTGAATCCGCTATAACAAGTCAAAGTTGGAATCAGATTGAAGCCTGCATAAGTAAAAGTCAGAATTTGGATTCGAACTCTAACAAAGTCGAAGTCGGATTTAGGGGATTGCGACTCCGATTGGGTCAATGCCCACCTTTATATAAAATTACTATTTATCTTAATATTTAAGTTGATGAAAAGAGGTAAATTTTATTATTAATTTATATCCTTAACTTAGTGTGACAACCACGAGGAATTGGGTGATATTGTGTTTTTTATTTTCTTATTTAATCAGATTATATTGTGTTTCTAAGAAATTCTAATATTAGTTTGACTTTTTAAAAAAGAGAAATGATATTTGCAGTCAGTGTAAGCCCTACACATTCTCTTTAAAAAAAGTGAAAAAATCTAAAATTCACATGAAAAAATATTTTTTTAATCATGAATTTTATTTTCTTTTAAAAATGAGTACACAAAACTTTCACTACTAAAATTGTATTTAATATTATGACGGATACATTACAATTTTTTGATAATCTGGAGGTAATTGCTCAAATTGCTACAGCCGAAACCAATATTCCTTATGGCTAGAAAGTGTGTTGGTCTTATTAGGCCTACGAATCTCTAAAAGTCACCTTGAAATTGATCGAATTGGATAGCATTTGAGAGGTTCGGCCCACGATTTAGAGATAAGGAAAAACTTGGTTGAAGCCCAAGAAACTTTATAATACAACACCCAAGCCCTAAATTTTTAAGGTTGAAAAAGGATTCTTATACTAGAGAACCCACAAAACCATGAATTTTAATAGCCATTTTAGTTTTGAACTGCATATGACAAGTGTTTCAATTAAGCAATGGTGGACCCCTCATCCGGCCGACCCCTCACTCACTCCAATAGTGCCTATGACCCATTATGCATAAAAATTATTCATGGCTCAAAAGTGACCAAAAACATTTTTTTTACCAAGATTGTAAATTTAAACTTGTAAATATGACCATAATTTAAAAACTAATAACATAATTTTTAAATTTTCTAATGCACCCTATGACAAGACAATACAAGAGTCTCACATTGCTTAAATGAGACACTTGTATTGCCTTAGTCTCTTATATAAAAGCCACACTATACCATACTATAACTTGTACAAAGTATTAAGTAAAAATTATACTTAATACATATTACTATATATCTATACATAGTAAAACTATTAACATATATTTATAAATATATTTTTATATAAAGTATATGTAAGTAGGCGGAGTGGGGGGTGGGGTGGGGCCTTGCTGGGGCGGGGCGGATTGGGGCGAGGTAGCGGGGTACAAGCCCCTGCTACCCACCCCTATTTATTGGAGAGTGCTAGACAGGCCACAACCCATGTTAAAGCCTCTTGAAGATTTAGTTGAGAAGCGGACCTTTCATTAGATGAAAAGCCCAACCCAATTAGAATCGCCCAAAGTGAACAACCCCAACAGCCTTATAGGCATATGTAGAATATTTCAAAACTCTTTGCAAAGTGCACTAACCTAAATCAACAACGATTATATAGTCCTCTCATTCTCAAAATTTCTTACTCACAGCATTTGAGTTATTGAAAGTCCCATCTTCTTCTTCTCTACAAAATAATCACGTAATGATCATTTGGCCTTCTCTCTCTATATATATATATATACATATATTCTCTAGACTTTCTCTGTTAACTCTCAATTCTTCTCTTTCAAGTTCACGTTTACTCTCTTCCTCAAGGCCAACAAGACCATGGGAAGCAAGCATATAAACATACACATACACCCATACGAAAACATAACTGAAAGATAGATATCTGCATTCATAGGTATGTACACAATATATTTACGAGGAGGTTTCTTTAGTGTGCATGAAGGAGAAAACATAACGAATACAAAGGAGACTATCAAGAGAATGGGAAATATTTTGCTCGAAGAGGGGTGCATGTAACGCTAATCAGTAATTTAGAAAATAAGACAGAAATTACTGATTTTTTTAAAACTTTTCATTTGCTCCATAGGATATAAAGGATTAATTCCATAATTAAAATTTAAAACCTGCTTTGAGAATTGAATAAGAGCTTATTCAGAGACTACAAACTACCCTAGGGTAGTTTTTCCACATACATAAAAATCCATGCAAAGAATTTGGTAGAGACTACAAGACATATGCATGTGGGGGTAAGGGGACTTATAGTCTTTGTACAAGGCAGTGTAGGCTCATATGGATGTATTAGATATCCACGTCGCAAATGTAAAAACATGAGTAGTCACACTTTGAAATTGGTTGAGGAGCATCTCTACGTTAATGGAATTGACAAGAGCTACACATAGAAAGTATTACATGGTGAACCATTTGAAAGAGTTGATTTTTTCATTAAAGGGAATGAGACTATCGAGGATAGTGAGATGTATGCTAGTGACAATTCAGACAACAGTGACTATGGTGAACACATGGAAGAATTGTTGAGTGATATTGGTGCGAGAATATTTGGAAATGAATATATAGAGGGGATAAGCTTTAATAATCTCACTGACAATGATGATTTTACAAGATTGTGGGAGGATGCCCAACAAGAGTTGTATACAAGATGCACGTAACATAGTAAATTGTCATTTACAATTAGACTACTGCATATAAACTCAATTTGTTGCATTTTTGCAAAAAGTAGTTAACATGTTATTAGATCTATTTAAAGAGGCATTACTGGCAGATGATGTATTATCTCGTACTTTTTTATAAAGCAAAGTATTGGAAATAAGTTATTGGGTTTGACTATAATATGATCCATGTATGCAAGAATGGCGGTGTCCTCTTTGGGCATCAACGTGAAAATTTATACGAGTGTCTGGTCTATCATGAATCAAGATTTACTCATCGCAAGTGAAATGTTCCACATAAGGTGTTGAGACATTTTTTGCGGATCTCAAGATTGCAAAGGCTCTATATATATATCTTGCTCAATAGCTACAAATATGAGGTGGCATCACCTTGAAAGAGTTAAGAATGTTACTTTTTGTCACATCCAGCAAATTCCATCCAATGAAAAAGAACTTGACACACATTACTTATGGTTCGTACAAGAAGCTCGTAATATGCAATTGGAGTTAGCAATAGATAGACTCAACCTGTTTGACAATATGAGTACTTCCTATAGCACTTGATATATGATTTTAATGCCATACAATTTGCTTCCTTGAAAGTGCATGAAGGATTCATATTTTATGATGAGTTTGCTTATCTCATGGCTTAGATCACTGAGTAATGATATAGACATTTATCTTCAACTATTAATTGCAAAGTTGAATGAATTGTGGGAGATAGGCATATGTACATTTGATGCATCGACACCAACTTCATTCAATATGGATATTGTCATATTGTGGATGATAAATGACTTTCCTGCTTATGAAAACTTATCTAGGTAGAGCACTAAAGGGAAGATGGTGTGTCCAACATGTAATAAGGAGACTGAATTGGAGTGGTTGACGCATGGGAGAAAATTTGTGTTTTATGAGTTACCATTGTTATTTACGAATTGATCATAGATGGCGTGGGAACCCAACAATGTTGATGGGAAATCCGAATTGAGGTTACCTTTATCAAAGTTGTCAGGAGAAGATATTGTAGACCAATTATCGGAGATCCCATCAATTTTTTTTGGTAAGGATTTACATGTTAGAAAAAGAAGCAACAAACTATAAAGTTAAAATGGACAGAGAAAAGTAAATTCTTTGAGTTTCCCTACAGTCAATGTTGAAGTTACGCCATAGTCTTGATATTATGCATATTTAGAAAAGTATATGTGATAACTTGTTGGGTATCTTAATGTCAATCGAAGGAAAAACTAAGGCTATGGTGAATTCATGTAAAGATTTGTTAAAGTTGGGTATAAGAAGGGAGCAACACTTGCAAGCAGATGGAAACTCAGTTTATATGCCTCTTGGATGGTATACACTATCAAATACTGAATAAAAAATATTTTGTCAGTGAGTGATGTGAATTAAGTTACTAGACAAATATGCCTTAAACATGTCCAGATGTATGCAAACTCATGACTAGAAGATCACTAGATTCAAGAGTCATAATTGCCATGTGTTTTTACAATGCTTGTTAGCAGTTGGAATTTGTGGTTTATTGATTAAGGATGTACTTGTAGCATTGACAGAATTGAGAGTCTTCTTTATAGATTTATGTTGTTGTACATTGAATGTGGTTTCCTTGGAGAAAATAGAACGTGATATACTTGTAATATTATGTAAATTAAAAAGTCTATATTGACCATCATTCTTTGATATAATGGTCCATTTAGTTGTTTATTTGCCCTATGAGACATTACTTGCTGGACCGATAGATTATAGGTAGATGTATCCAATTGACTGGTTCTTTGATAAATTAAAGACATCCGTGGGGAATAACGGCCACCCAGAAGGATCAATTGTGGGGGCATATATCTATAATGAATGTCACACTTTCTGTTCTATTTACTTCCGTAGAATGGACAATAAGGCCTTCGAAGTCAGAAAGAAACGAATGATAGCAACAATAAAAATGATCCTTCTCACTTTCAATTTTTGCACATATTGTTCATCCAATAGGTGTATAGAGTGTGAGAGTTTTAAATAAAACTCTATATCTCACATGCCCATCTTAATAGAGTTTGGAATAGTTCAAAACTTATCAGTTAATAAATGAGTTATAATAGGATAAGAAAAACTCCTAAGAAATAAGATTAAAACTCTATATCTCTAATTATAGTTAGAAATCTATAAATAGGACTGAGGGGTTCAAGGGTTCTCACCTACAACATTATAGTGCCTTTAACCATCGTGAGACACTTAAGAGGCAAAGTTGCTAGGGTGATCATTTCCTTATAGCCAAATCTAATTCTTCATCGAACTAATGAAGAAAGGTTTGTGTTTATTTATTATTATTATGAATCAAAGAAAATCAAAGATCTAATTATTAAAGTTTATGTTAAAATATTTAATATGTGGTATCAGAGTAAGGTTACAGATTTTTTATGATCTTGATAAAATATACAATGAATATGTGCAGTTGTGTATTGTGATTTTATTATATTGCAAAAGACTAAAAATATTGTTTTTTTACGATCTGAGAAAGAAATTTTATGAAGGTGTTTTTCTTTTACATCTATTATGTAAAAAACCCACACAATGACAATACGAACATGTATTTCAGTGTTATTGTTTTCTATACTTTGCCATATTGAGTCTGTGCTAAAGGAAGAGAAACTCTCTCACGTATTGATACATCTCCTTCTAATCACGCTTGGGTTTTATTTTCACTTTTTCCTGCTGTATTGTGCATTGTTCAATTTTTTTTTAATACTGTGTTGCGATGGGAAGGGATGCTGAGGGTTGGAGAAACACCACGTAGCCGCTGGGTGTGGGTAGAGCAGTGTATGTGGTGGTCAGTGGCTCCACACTCTGCGGTGTAAAGGAGGTTGCTGGTAGCACAATGGGACTACAAAGTCCTGAATGGGTGCCACCTTTGCCTATTTAAGCTCCCATTGACTGAAGGGACGTCAGTGTCGCGAGGAAGCTGAGAACCTCCTCGTTGGCATTGTTGTAACAGCGGCAGAGGGCTCTAAAGCCCATTGCCGAGCCCACTACCCTGACAGTTCCCTAGGATTAAAAAAAAAAAAGTGAATGTAGGTGGACCGCAACGGCAGGAGGAGGCTGAAGATGCCATGCCGTCTTCTCCTCGTCGACAACGTCCACAAGCTAGGCTGGGGAGATGTGGTGCCGTGTGTTGAGGGAGGAAGAAGAGAAACATGGAGCAACACTATTGACTGAGGGAAGAAGATGAACTTCAGATTATGCTCTACGTTTTTCTTCTAAACTTGTAAAGAATTTATGGTGTGGGCCAAGCCGTGGGCTTTGGCCCAGTCCAATCGAATTTTGCCTTCTGTTGTGTAAAGATTTTAATCTGTGGGCCGGATTGTGGGCTTTGGCCCAGCCCAAGTCATTAAAAATGACTTTATGATAATAGAGAGTTTAGACACTAGGCTAGGCCGTGGGCTCCGGGCCAGCCCAATAGTTACAGTGATGTGGCCAGCCCATCCCCTATGATCCAACCCATGCCATTTTGAACCGGGTTTTCAGCCTAGGTCATTGAACCGGACCGGTTCAAACTTGGACCGGTCAAAATATAAAATAATATTATATTATATTATTTATTTATTTAAAAAAAATATTGAAATTTTATTTTCTCTTATATACATGTTATTATTATTAAATACATGTATGAATTGGCTCTTATTATCATGCTATATATAATTATTTATCCAATATGGGCAAGTGATTTACATCAAAATTAAAGAAAAACTTTGTTGCCCAAAGGTATAAGATTTTATTAAATTTGGGTGAAAAATCATTAAATTCCATAGCAAGGTGGATATGATGGAGCAGACAATTTTGCATGTCAAGATCTACTCCCAAATGAGAATCTTGATGATACTACTAGTTCATCCATTAAATTAAGGTTGAAGTGAATACTTTGTGTGTCAAGATTTACTCCCAAATGAGGATTTTGATGACACTACTAGTTCATCTTTCAGAATTTACTCCTAAAGGAGAATTTTAATGATATAGCTAGTTCATCTACAGAATTTAATATTGGTGAGAACACTTTGTGTATTGAGATCTACTCTCAAAATGAGGATCTTAATGACATTACTATTTCATCCATAACTATTTAAATTCTGATTATTGGTTATAAGTGTCTAACTCAAAGCATTATGTGACAAATATTTTCTTGTAGTAAATGTACCGACATCATTACATTCACAAATTTTATCAGTTCCTATTTTGAATGACTCTAATTTTTCTGAGTGGGTTGAGCGAGTCAGATTCACCTTAGGGGTCCTTGACCTGGACTCATCCATTACAAGTCTAAAACCACCACCCCTCCTTAGAATAGTGACAAGAATGAGAAATAGTCATTTAAATAGTGGGAGCTATCAAACAGGTTGAGTCTAATGTTCATGAAAATGACCATAGCTAAAAATATTAAAAATTCACTTCCTAGTGTTGAGGATACCCAAAAGTTTTTGAAAAATGCTGAGGAGAGATTTAAGTATGCAAATAAGTCTTTGGCAGGAACACTGATGGCTAGACTTACGACCATGAAATACGATGGAGCCAAAGGAATGCCAGAGCATATCCTTAAAATGACAAATATTGCTATAAGATTACAAACCTTGGAAATGAAAGTAGAGGAGTCCTTTATTGTTCAATTTATTTTGAACTCATTGCCACCTCAGTATGGTCCATTTTAGATGTATTATAATTCTATTAAGGATAAATGGAATGTGAATGAGCTGGCAAATATGGTAGTTCAGGAGGAAGCAAGATTGAAACAACAAGGACATTACTCTGCTAATCTTGTAGCTAAAGAAGCTAGAAAAAAAAGCACTATTATGGAAAAAAGAAACGAATTGCACCGCCAAAAGGAAAGGAGCTTGGGAAAGTTAATCAGGTTCAACATAGCAACAACAAATGCTACTAGTGTGGGAAATATGGACACATGAAATCTGAGTGTCCAAAACGTAAGGTTTGGTTGAGAAGAAGGGTAAGTCTTTTGCCCTTGTATGTTTTGAATCAAACCTTATAAATGTTCCTACTAACTCTTGGTGGCTAGATTCGAGTGCTAATGTTCATGTTTCAATAACCATGCAGTGATACCTTACAAGCCAAACACCAAGCCCCAGTGAGCAATTTATCTTTATAGGAAATGAGAATAAGGCTGAAGTTTTAGCCGTAGGAACTTTTCATTTAGTTTTGAGCATTAGTCATTGTTTAGACCTTTATAACACAATTTTTGTGCCTTTTGTGAGGCGTATTTTTATTTCCTTATCTAGATTGGACAATGATGGTTATTCTTTTTCATTTCATGGTGATAGTTTCAATTTGTTTAGAGACTCTTTATTTATTGGTTCTGGGTTTCTTTCCGATAGTCTTTATCGACTTTGCCTCGATAATACATTTGTTCAAAATACTTATACCCATAACCATGAAGTGCGTATTGGAACTAAAAGAAATATGATGAATGAACATTCTTATGACTTGTGGCATAAAAATTGGGGCACATCTCCAAAGAAAGGTTAGATTAGTAAAAGAATGGATACTTCCACATTTAGATTTTATTAATCTTGAAGTATGTGTATATTGCATTAAAGAAAAGCAAACCAAACACACTAAGAAAGGTGCCACAAGAAGTGAGGAGCTTCTTGAAATAATTCACACAGATATATGTGGACCATTCTCCACTGAATGTTTTGGTAGAAAACAGTATTTTATCACCTTTATATATAATTTTTCATGGTTTGGATATATCTATCTGCTACTTGAGAAATCTTAAGCTATTTCAGTACTTGAGGTATTTCTCATGGAGGTGGAAAGACAGTTAGATAGAAAGGTGAAAACCATCAGGTCGAATCGAGATGGAGAATATTATGGAAAGTATGACAAATCAAGTCGTAACCCTAGCCCATTCGGCAAACTTCTTGAATAGCGTGGCATTGTTGCATAGTACACGATGCTAAGGACGCCACAACAAAATGGTGTTGCTAAAAGGTGTAATCAGACTTTATTGAATATGGTCAGAAGTATGGTAAGTAATTCTACCTTACCCAAGTCATTGTGGGGTGAAGCCATTAAGACGACAACATATATCTTAAACCGATTTCTTAGTAAGTCAGTTCCAAAAACTCTTTTCGAGTTATGGAATGGTAGGACACCAAGTTTAAGACACATGCATGTTTGGGGTTGCCCAGCAGAAGCAAAATTTTACAATCCACATGAAAGGAAATTTGATCCTAGAACAGTAAGCGGGTACTTTATTGGCTACCTAGAGAGATCCAAAGGGTATAGGTTTTACTGTCCTAATCATAGTCCGAGAATAGTGGAAATAGGGAATGCCAAATTCATTGAACTTGGCAAAATCAATGGGAGAATGAAACCTAGAGATGTGATCATTGAGGAAGTACAAGTAGATGTCCCTATACCTATACCCTCAGAAAAGATAATGGTTCATCTAATTGATCATCACAATAATACATTGGAACAAGTAAATGATCACCCATCTCAGAATGATAATACCATTGATGAACCAAGTTCGAAGTCTCCAGAACAGGTAGTCTTACGCAGATTTCAAAGAGATCGAAGATCTGCTATTTCACCAGACTATGTGGTATATCTCCAGGAATCTAAATTTGACATTGGGACAAGTAAAGATCCACTAATGTTTTCACAAGCCATAGAGAGAAGTGATTTTAGTAAATGGATTGATGCCATGAAAGAAGAGTTGAAATCCATGGATCAGAATCAAGTCTAGGATCTCGTTGAGTTGCCTGAAGGGTGTAAAAGAGTCGGGTCTAAATGGGTTTTTAAGACCAAACGCAACTCAAAAGGTAATGTCAAATGACATAAGGCTAGACTTATTGCTAAGGGTTTCACTTAGAAAGAAGGTATTGATTACAAAGAAACATTTTCTCCAGTATTGAAAAAGGACTTTTTCAGGATCATTATGGCATTTAAGGGTGCTACCCAACCCCCCTAGGGCAGGGCCACCCCTACCCTACCCCCGTCCATGCGGGGGGAAGATTTTTGTCCCTGGACGGGAGCGAGGTACCCTGTCCGGTAGTGGGGGTGGACTCCCCCCCGTCTGGCCCCCGCTTCTGTGTATAATTGGGCCCTAGCCCATTTAGATTATTTGAGCCATTTTGAGCCAAAATCAATTTTCTGGACTCAGAATGACCCAGAAACACAATTCAGGCCTGTTTTTAGACTAAAAATTTAATTATAACTATAGTTATATATTACAAAAATTGAAAAAAAAAATTAGGAATACAAATACTAATTACTAAGTTCTAAGTTCAAAAACTTCAACAGTCAACCTAATACTATTAGCCTATTAAGTACTAAATAATAACCATCACTAAGGCATGTACTAAGCTATTACAAATTTACAATGATACAAATTACAAATCAAGACAACTAATAAACAATTACAAAATTACAAAGACATAAAAATAATAAATACTACAAATTCTACCATTAATGATTAGGTGGCGATGAGTTCACTGAGACTCTGAGTTGTGTTGAGTTATGTGAGAATCAAATTCAAGATCATAAATTCTGCAATAATAATAATTTAAGAATAAAACGAATTAGAATTATAAATATAAAGTTTTAACTTATAAATTTAAGGGATTAATTGTGCAAACCATGAGCAATGGTGCGTCTAGAGTCTAATATAAAAGAAGTCATACTGCAGTGGAGGTAGCTCTAGACGCCGTCCCAGGTATCACTACAACAATTAAATTTGAAATTAACACCAATTAAATGAAAATAAATAAATAAAAATAAGATAATTGAAGTCAGGTGACGTTACCAGATCCAGGTGTATCATTACCCTCCTCTTCGGCGTTGACATGATCATAATCAATAACATCCGGAACATGAATTGGACTCCCTGTGATCCAGTTTGAGGTGCAAATCAAAGCCTCAACAGTGGTAGGATCTAATAAGTTTTGGAATGGATCCAATAAGCGCCCTTCGGTGCTAAAGGCTAATTCTGAGGCTATGGTACTAATAGGGATAGCCAAAATACTGCGGGCTATTTGTGCAAGGACGGGATACTTGGGGGCATGTATCTTCCATCAAGTTAAGATATCAAAGTCTCGTACATATGGTTCAAGATCTAGACCAAAGTATCTGTCTATCTTTGACTTAGCTTCTGTAGTACTCCTCGTAAATGGGTTCCCTTCCGTCCTGTCACCCTAGTCCATTCTACGTTTTTTCTCAGCCCTGACGTCTGGAACTGGTGGGGGGATAGGAGTAGGTGCCACAATATTACCACCATGTAAGATGGTAAACTTATCAAATAATCTATCAAGAGTTTCCCTAACCATTGATGCAATATGCTCTGCCCATACTTGCCCATAGGCAATACCCAATCCATATACCATGCCATCCACCTTAAACCGGGGGTCAATGGCAACAGTTACATATAACAACATATTAGCTCTATTGAAATCTCCTCCCAATACTTGTCGTATTTCGCTCTCATCAACAATGCCATCTCCTGCAACCTAGTGTGACCGCTTGCAATAATCTCATTTAATTATTCTTTTATCTTACATATTTGTTGACAAAAATGATGTGATGTAGGATACAAAGAACCAGATAAAATCTTGGTAACCTTGTAGAAAAGCCTTAGAAAATCTACAAAAGTAGATGCAACATCCCAGTCCTCAGTCATAGGCTTCCCCAATCCCGCTTGATCTTCAAAAGATTTTACATATTGGATGTCTTCCTCACCCAATAAGGCAAATGTCAACTTATACTCTTGGGCCGCCTCCAACATAACAAATGTTGAGTTCCATCGCGTAGTCAAACCAGTACAAAGCCACTTCTTTGATGTTATGCCTGCAGACCTTGTAGCAACCTTGAATTTCTCCAATCTTGTAGGAGAAGATCTCACCCATTTCACAACAGTCCTGACCCGAGAATAGAGTCATGAAGATTTTTCATACTGTCACTGACAATAAGATTAAGAATATGTGCCGCATGCCTCACATGCAAATACTCACCACCCAAGATTGTCTTATTTGCCTCTCTAAGAAAAGTCTTAAGATATCCCAATGCGGCATCATTAGACGATGTATTATTAACTGTGCATGTCACAACGCGTGTCAACCCCCACTCCTTTATAGCGGCCTCTAAGGTCCTCCCAATAGTCTCATTCTTGTGATCGGTAATTTGATAAAATTTGAGAATTTTCTTATGTAATGTCCAATTGTCACAAAATGACAAGTCAAAGACATATAATTAAAATTTTGGACCAATGTCCAACAATCAGTGGTGAGGCAAACAAACTGACCCACCAAAAAACTCCTCAACTTCTCTTTTTCAGATCGGTAATATTTTTTACATCCTTTGCCACCATGTGACGAGAAGGAATTTGAAACCTTGGTTCCATGTAGTGACAAAACACTTGGAACCCTTCCCTATCCACAATTTGAAAAGGTAGCTCATCCATGATGACCATACGAGCTAGGTTTATCCTACATTTCTCAGGATTATACTTCGTGTACCCCTTCAACTCAATACCCCCACTACTCTCATCCTCCATTTTTTTAAATCCAATTTCTAACCTAGATTGACTTGTCTCTTGTAAAGATCTTAGAATTGAACTTTTTTTACATTGCTCTTCTAAGTGCACCTTTAATTGTGAGGTGCCTTGTTTCCTATAGTGGCATCCATAAATTTTACAGCAATGGTTACACTTGACTTGAGGGTTATTAGGATCACCACCCTCTAGTTTGGTGGAGTGAGATCAAACTATGGAAGCAGGTTTTTTGTTAGGCTTGGGGGTGGGGCAAGGGGTAGGGGTAATGGTTAGGGTAGGGGTAGAGGCAGGGGTACCCTCAGTAGGGGAGCTCACACTATAATCTGTCGGCATTTCCATTAACTCAAGTAAACAATAGATCTGAAATTATAGCAAACATGAAAAGTATTAACATTCAACCAAGTGCAATGCATTCCAAAAAAGGTTTATAATAGTAATAAAGAATCCTCATTAATTTCAACCCACATAAATTAATAACATGCCAAACATATGAAGTACTGAGCCCTATATATAACATATTTATTGTTCAACTTGCACGACACTTTTATAAAAACATATTATTTATTAATTTATTTGTTAATAGTTAAGAAAATGATTATTAATAAAATTATATATTTTTTAAATTAACACATTGTAATAATCATTTTTAATAGTAAAAATTAGATTCCTTAATAAATCAGATTCTTTGGTCTGTACAAAAATCTTGTATGTAAACCTTGAAGTTATGGATCTGCAACCTGAAAATCTAAAGTGGCATCGAGTCAGTTCAAAGAACTCTTTCTAAGATATGAGGATATTTTGAATGATTCCAACTAATTTAATTGTTAAACATAAAAGCATTTCATATATTTTAGCTGTGTTCTTTTCCCATAAGCACCCACGGTTTTATAAGCATTGCAAAAAAGCTGCATGTATAGAAGGGTAATTTCTATTTATTGTGTTTGTTGGATTTCTATTGTTGCTTCTATTTTCAAGCTGTGTATATGTATTTGTTTTGTTCTTATTTCAAATAAACATTATTTCCGTCATGCTTGATTTCTATTTTAATTACTTTTTTTTTCTTTTTTTTTCGATGGTTTCTGTTTTAATTACTTAGATAGTGTCTTTTGTCCACTTTGGAAGTTTAGTTTTCAGTTGAACAAATTTTACAATCAAACGTAAAGAACATGTATTTAAATACAATCTGGCTATTTCTGAAATCCAAATGAAACAAAGAACACCCACCAAATTGCACCATTTATATTTATTTATACTGCAAATTGCAATAAAAAGAAAAATAAATAACTATGTATTTTGTAATTTACACAAAATCGAAATAAATCACAAAACCCTAAAAATATTCTAAACAATCCGATCATGCCACAATCGGATCATTACATAAAATCCAACCAATAGAATTTTATAAAAACAAATTTACACAAAATCGAAATAAATCACAAAACTATTTTAAACAATCGGATCCATCACTGATCACTCATCACACACATGCAAATTCAATCCTCCACAGCACACAATTTACAATCCCATCCTCCATCTCCATTAATCCCATCCTCTATTTAATTCCATAAAATTTTAAATGGGGAGGTAGCTGCGGTGGCGACAAGGGGCACAGACGGCGATGATAGGAGTCACGGCACGAGGCAAGGGGGCACTGGGGGGCCAAGCAGCTTCTCTTCAAAGGGGTTGGGTTACAGGTACTGGGGGCTAGGGGAGTCTGATCGCCCACCCGAGAGGGGGGGGGGTTTAGGGAAAAACTCAGTAAACCCAAAACGACATTGTTTTGGGTTTATTGAGTTAAATAAAAAAAAAAAAACCTTAGGTGCCAAAATGACACCATTTTGGTCACCTAAGGGTTTGTTTTTTAAAATATATTATATAATTATATAATATAATATTATAATTATATATATGAACTCGGGGCGGGGCAGGGGACCACCCCATACAGCCCCCACTCCTGCCCACGAGTCAAACTACGGGCGGGGGAACCCTCGCGACCCGCTATACGGGCGGGGTAATCCGTCCCACCACATGGGGGTGGGGCGAGGTAGCAGTGGGGTAGCCCACCCGTAATGACATTGGTGACTCATTACGATTTAGAGTTACATCAAATAGATGTGAAAACAACTTTTTTAAATGGAAGTTTGGATGGAGTAGTCTACATGGAGCAGCCAGAGGGCTACTAAGAAAAGGACAAAGACTACCTAGTATGTATGCTTAAGAAATCAATATACGGGCTTAAGCAAGCTTCCCATCAATGGTACTTAAAGTTCAATGATACCATTACTACCTTTGGATTTAAAGAAAACATCGTTGATCGATGTATATACCTAAAGGTCAGTGGGAGTAAGTTCATATTTTTGATCTTATATATTGATGATATCTTGTTGGCTAGTAGTAATCTTGGCTTACTTTATGAAATCAAGGGCTTTCTATCTAAGAACTTTGAAATGAAATATATGAGCGAGGCATCCTTGGAATTGAAATCCTTCGGGATCGAAAACAAGAATTGGTGGGATTGTCTCAAAAAAGTTACATAGAAAGAGTTTTTAAGAGATTTGGTATGAAAAGTTGCTCATCACTTGATACTTCGATATCAAAAGGTGATAAGTTTAGCCTATTACAATGTCCTAAAACTGAGTGGGAGCGTAAAGAGATGACAAAAATCCCCTATGCTTCGGTTGTGAGAAGCTTGATATATGCACATATTTGCACAAGACCATACATTAGTTTTGCAGTTAGCATGCTTGGGCGTTACCAGAGTAACCCAGGGATATCTCATTGGAAAGCAACGAAGAGGGTATTGCGATATCTACAATAAACTAAAGATTACCAGCTTACCTTTAGGAGAACTCATAACTTAGAGGTAACTGGATACTCAGACTCTGATTTTGCCGGTTGCTCTGATAGTAGGAAATCTACTTTAGGATATGTTTTCCTGCTAGCCAGTGGAGTGATCTCATGGAAAAGTATGAAGCAAACTATCACTACTTCATCAACAATGGAGGCTGAGTTTATGGCTTGCTTTGAGGCCACAGTTCATAGTTTATGGCTGAGGAACTTTATCTCAGGGCTTGGAGTTGTCGACTCGATAGCAAGGCCGCTGAGAATTTATTATGATAATTCCTCTGTAGTATTTTTCTCCAAAAATAATAGGCATTCTAAAGGTGCTAAACACATGGAGCTCAAATACCTAAGTGTCAAGGAGGAAGTACAGAAACAAACAGTGTCCATAGAACATATTAGTACTACCCTTATGATAGCAAACCCATTAACGAAGAGTCTAGTAGCGAAGCAGTTTAAAGAGCATGTTGACAGAATGGGTCTTATGATGTAAACATGTTATTGAGCTCGTAAATGTTTTATTTTATTTTGGACACTTAATGATATCTATTATGGTTGTTTTGTTTCTGTTTTCTTGTCTTTCCACTTATTTGTACATTAAATGGTTTGGAAAAATGATGACAAGATAATTTCTATAACAGACATGAATTAAAACCCAAGGCATCACGGTATTAACCTTAATTATCCCAATTAAAGATCATGTTAAATTGGTTATTGGTGTTGTGGTAAATGGAAGGGAATTTATTCGTTATATAACAGAGGACCGCCATGACTTACATTGGTAGTTGATTTAACATTGATATCACGGAACTCATGAAATGAGCTAAAGTTTCAAGAAACGAATTTGCGCAATATGGTTAATTTCCTGTGATAAACCCATAAATGGAAAATATTATTTTATGGGTGTATGGGCCAAGTGGGAGAATGTAAGTGTTTTATTAAAACTCTATGTCCTACACGCCCATTTTAATAGAGTTTGGAATAGCTTAAAATTTATCATTTAATAAATTAATTATAATGAGATAAGAAAAATTCATAAGAGATAAGATTAAAACTCTATATCTCTAATTATAGTCAGACACAAAATCTGAGATTTTTTTATGGTCAGAAATCTATAAATAGGACTGAGGGGGTTCTCACCTATAACATCAGAGTGTCTTTAGCCATTGTAAGACACTTAAGAGACAAAGTTGCTGGGGTGATCCTTTCCTCATAGCCAGATCTAATTCTTCATCGAACTAATGGAGAAAGGTATTTGTTTATTTATTATTATGAATCATAGAAAATCAAAGATCCAATTGTTAAAGTTCATGTTAAAATATTTAAAATAGAGTGGATATGATATCTGTGGAATAAAGGTGCACATAGCTTGATGATATGTATTAAATAACTGCATGGAAGTTGACAACCACTTGAGATAATTTTACTACTACTTATAAACAATCTCTCAAATATAATTCATAACCGTGATCACTACTAGTACAATTAAAACTTAGGTGTATAATATTACACGTGCAGTGAACATATGATTGAGATGAAATCCAAGTGTGTCATTGATGTAGAGTAAAACACGAGCAAGAATTTCTATTGTGGTTTGAACAAATAGTTGGTTTGAAAAACTCGTAATCATTAAAATTTTTTTTATTAACTTATTATTGCAATATTAAAATAATTAAAATTGTATTTATTAATGTAGATTATAAAGATGTATGATGCTAATTCTGAAGCATTCTCAGATGAATTGTATACTTTGACACGTGGTCTATCGAGACATGCCGATCGATATTGTATTGTGCGAGATTAAAGATTCCAAACCGTTGATAGGAAAATGATTAGAAGAATGTAAAATAGTGGCATTGTGGTTGAAGGTAGTCACGGGAAGGAAAACATTGATTTTTATGGAATCCTCACTAATATAATTGGGTTAAAATACCTGGAAAAACATATTTTCTGATAGTTTAACTGTAATTGATGGGATGTAAGAAATCTAAGATTGAGAATTTATACCGATAAATACTTTATCAGTATTAATATATCCAAAAAATAGTATGAAGATAACTCTTTCATGCCTACTTGCCAAGCAAATCAAGTCTTTTATTTGGATGATCCTGAGTGCAGGGGTGCCTATTGTGTGGTGTGAAAATTTGCATATCATCATATTTATGACTATCCCAAAAGTTAATGAACAAAATGGAAAATGCAAACTTCCTTCTAGCATAGAAGCATGTCGAACATACTATTTCATTATTGATAGATCTCAGTCAATATGATATGGTCCCACTTCATAGGAAAGACATAGAGCCCAAACTTATTGATGTATCAACTACAGAAAATGGTGGATCCTCGTATGTATCCATTGATAATGAGGGAGAATGGTAAAGCGAAACTAATAATGATTAACTATTGCATGTTCAAAAATATCAATTTAATTTGTACTAGTCATGCTATTTACGTTCGATATTTCTAATAGTTCTAGAAAACTATGTCATTTAAAGATAAAGAAATTTTTTTGTCTACACCTATTCCCGACTCTCCACTAAACTCACCTAGTGAGGATGGCACATTAGCATCTTAAGATTCAGAGCGTGATATGTTAACTAAGACTGAAAACATATTAAATGTACTCTTTCATGAACCATGTAGTTGTTACAAAATTTCATTCAGGTCAAGATGTTTCCAGAGGTGTTGGATTGGAGAAAGTGTGCAAGACAAGAAAAATCAAAGTTAATATTGATGATGACAACATTGGCAGTAGTGGAGATCCAGCGACTTGGCTCACTTTTCACATTGGTACTCTTACTCATATCTATGCATCTATGGCTAGATCTTCTTGGACTAAAATTCCTCAGGATGTTAAGAACCATATAAATAAACTTTACTTGGTAAGTAAACTCCTTTTGTTTTTATCAACTAAACATGGTGTGTTGTATGATGTTTTGATTGTTTATTAATTATGTTCTAAAAATATTTTCAAAGATGGGTTTGAATTTAATTTTAGACAATGAGAGGAGCGTAATACCATTGATGAACTGATGAATAATGCATATTGTAAGTATAAAGGTAGATGCCACGAATACTATAAAAATCTTAAAAATACTGATGAAGCACACCTAAATCTTTTCAAGGAATGCAGTTGGACGAGTGGAACAAGTAAATGTTATATTTCATTATATTCTATTAATATTTCCTATCTCATATCGTCTAATAAGTTTTCTTTGAAGATGAGACATGTCAATAAAGTAAATAGATTAAACTCAAGATCATTCCATCTTCTCTCCAAGAAAATGGTAAGAAAGTATTAAATTATTTTTCTTTATCGTAAATGTACTTTCGTTATTTTAATTATTATTATTTTTTTGTTTATAGAAAGAAGAGAATTTTGTTGAGTATAACCTGACAACTTTGTATGCTAAATCACATACTAATCATGATGAGAAATGGACTCATTCTGAAGGAAAATCAAATTATGTAAGAGTTGGGAAACCTTTGATTTATGATTAAGTACATATTTAATAGGTTAAATTACTTCTTATTGTGTTGATAAGATGATCACAATCCGTAACGACTCTGCTTATGAAAAGTTCTTTGATGCAAGCCAAGGAGTTGGACATGTTGATCATACACATGGGAATGGAGATGGTCTTGTGCAAATTCAGCTTCTTCCCACATGTATGATCAACTCCATTACCACGTGTATGATCAGCTCCATTACCACATGTATGATCAACATATCCAGCTCCTTGGTTTGCATCATTCTTAGCATGTGACATTGAATTATTTTTTTTCAAGTTTTAGGACTCCATTCTAGATATCTGAGAGGTCTGTGGCGGTGTGTAAAACCTTTTGCCTCTTCTTCAGGATCTAAGAGCAAATTAAGTAGTTATTCTCGAGATTTAGAGAAAGCAAGATTGGAAATCGAGCAACTAAGGTCAAGGCGAAGGGAGTTGGAGAAGTTAATATTGTCCCATAAAGTTAACATGGAGATGCGATTAAAACAACAAGAAGAGAAGATGTGGAGGAAGATGGCAATTCATCGCCAACAAATGCGTCAAGAGAAGTAGTTGATAATCCTACAACAATTTATGCCTCTACAATCTTAGAAATATACTCTATTATGTTTTAATATATTGTGTTAAGACCATCATATAGTTTGAGCACAATTTTTTAATTGTGGAATCATTTAATATTTATTATATTTGAATTTAATATTTATTTCAATTTACTAGTTTACATTTATTTCCAAGCATTCAAATACCATTTCATGTGTTCGAATGCATGTTTCGTTCCAAGTTTGAAAGGACTACTTCATATACAAATGTGTATAGAGTCAACATTCAATGTTCAAACACTTACAATACCAGTTCAAACGACATATGGTCCAATATTCAAATGGATTTCACTCCTATTCTAATATAATGTTTAGACATTTACAGTACCAATTTGAATAATATATGATCCCAACATTCGAATGTGTAATGCTCATACTCAAATGATATGCGTTCAGTGTTCGAATGTCTTATTATCTCTTCTAACGATTGTCAATCCATTCAAATGTTAAATATACCATTCGAATAATAAAGTCAAATCAAAATTCTTTGAATCTATATCTATGTTTGAATGCATCGTCGAACGTTCTGTAACACCCCATCTAAAAAGCCCGTTAAGACTTAGCCATTAACTCCCTTAATCATAATTAGTATAGGATTGCGATTTTTACTTTTAGAGTTAATTTTGTTTTTTTTAGGATCACACTTTGGGTTTAGTTAGAAGTAGTGGGAGAATTTTAGTATGTCATTTTTAGAATAATTGCCAAGAACCAATAGGAGATTAACACTTGGCATCCTTAGTGGGTTAAGCGAAAAGGATAAGTTGGACGGTTTTAGGTTTGAGCCCAAAAGTGTTTAAGAAGGTTGTGTTGGGCCAAGAATAGGAACCTAAGCATAGACTTACCAAGATTTTTGGAGTAATAGACCTTGGTTGAAGAGCCTTAGGAAATAGGCCCAAGTGTGAGAAGGCACGAAGTTGGGCCTAACTTGGTTATATGAAGACCTTAGGCCCAACCTTGGAAAAACATGCTTTGTGGGCCCAATCTTGGTTGGTCTTTGATGCCCTTATTAAGAGTATTGGTATTGGATTGGTCATCCTAATTTTCAAAATTTGAAGAATATGTAACTTTTTAACTTTTAGCTAATCATTTAACACTTAAAATCTACATTGAATTAGCCATCACATTCTCTATAATAATAAAATAATTATTATTTTTTATTATTTATATTTCTCTAATTAATTTTTATTTTTTAATTACTTTATTTTATTTTATTTTCATAATCTTCAAAAACCTCCAACAATCATATTCATTTTCATTTTCACAATCCAACAATCTATAATATAATAATCTCAATATGTACATAGATTGTGAAATCTATGTAAATAAAAATCTCATATGTACAATCCATAAAAGTCTCATATCTATAATATAATAATCTCAAAGGTGGGATAAATGTGGGACAATAAATAATAAAATATTAGTTTGAAGAAGCTATAGTTCTTTTCATATATGGAATGTGGGATGGATTTATTGTAGCTAATATTTCATATAAAAATTGTTTAGTTAATTCAATGTGGACTCAATTTCATCAACATTCTATAAAATATGAAAAGCACTGGCATTTGGCAAATCCAATGCTAGTGCTCTAAGGCCTCAAATCTGGACTTGACCCTTTCTTTAACCCACACTAGAAGTCCACATCAAAGCAATTTCCACAAAAGGCCCCCAAGCCCAAAAAGGTCCAAAAGCCTTGTCTTCCAACTTTTGCACTTCTATTTTGAAGCTCACATGCACCATACATTTGTTTTCCCTCAAGCCCATATTGTACCCCATACCCCTAAGGTTTTCTTCGGACCTAAATTAAGTTTTCAACTTGAGTTAAGAGCATTAATCAACTTACAGATAATTAGTAATCTTTAAATCATGTTTTAAACTTAATTTCATTTTTAATTATTTCTCACAATTTTTTTTTATCTAAACTCTACTATTTTTATTATTGTTTTTCATAATTCTTAGACTAAATTAGAATATTAGTCTTGATCCAACATATGTCAACTGAGGCAAAGACATGTCATTGACCAAAACACCCAATCGGCACTTTGATGCATCACTTGGGCATTGTACCAATTCAGGCCCTAACCCTTGCCAATTACACATTTTTCTCAAGGGCATTTTCATTTTTTAACTCCTCATATTATCCTTATTAGTTCAGTTTGAGTGTTGGTTGAATTAGCTCCAAGGAACCAAATCATAAAGATCCAATCGGTTCCATTGGAAGTCTAGTTGAAGCCAAACCAAATTGCTTTGTAGTTGTTTGGATTTCTGCACTTGGCTGAACCACCACCACACACCACCTCCCTCCTCCTCCAATCCCCAAGAGGCCCTCAAGTCATCATGGTGAGTCTTGACTCAAGCCACCCCAAGTACAGCAAAACATCCCTCGACAACCACCCTACTTCACCATCTTCCATGGGCTGAACACTCATTATCAATTAGCAGCCTCCCCTCTGCCTTCCACCAACTAAAAAAGGGCATCAAAGAGTATCACTATACCTATGCATTTCAGCCATGGAGATAAAACAAAGGTGATGCAAGCAATGAAGTAAAAACCTGTCCAGATTTTTCAGACTTCTACCCGGCGGCATCATGGCATGACTTAATGCCTTATTTTCAATTTTTTTTTTTCTCTTCTTTCTACACCACAGCAGCCCTGCACCCTTAACCTCCTTGTAGCACTTAACCTTGATGAGATCATGGTGGCATAAAGCACTATTCACACCTGCACAAAGATGACAATCTGGAAATTTTCACTCATCACCACCACCGCCCACTTCCACCACTCATAAGCCTCACCATTGCCGTGTCTCTCGCCCCTCACCCCTCAATTGAACACTATAAATACCTCCCTCATTTCCTCATTTCTTCACACCTCTTCTCCCAGCCTTCACTTTATGTTCTTGAGAGCTATTCTCCCTTAGTGTGCAAGAGAATAGAAATCGAGTGAGTTGGGTGATTTTTTGAGTGAAGTGTGTTTGAGAGCTTTAAGGGCCACGGCCTTTATAATTATTCATGCTTAATCTCTTGCCAAGTATTAGAATAACATGTTAGGTTTTAATTTATGTCATAAGAATGAATTTTTTATTGAGTTTAACCGGGGACTAGCTTGTTAATATCAAACCGGGACAGATTTGATGTTTTGAGGAAATAAATTATTTTGGGTTGAATTTATAGCCATGGCATGAGTTGGTATAATTTTATATGATTCATAAATGTCTTAGAATGATTTTGAAAGGTTTAATTTCAAAGTTGGAAGCATGCCATAATAAGCTTTAATTCTATCTTGTGTTGATTATCTAAGCATTTACAGTTTTGATTAATTTATACTTAAACTTATGAAGTTTTGATTAGTTTACCTAGGCTTGAATAAGGTGCATTTAGAAAAGTCTTGTGATTGGAATAAGAATGAAAGATGCATGATTTGATTTAGTTTTTTTTTTTTTTTTTTTTTTAAACATTTCTTGGTGAATAAAGCTAGAAACATCATGGATGCTTAATAAAGGTCTTGAGCCATGTGTAAGTGTAAGGATGAACTTGTATGACCTCAGCCTAAGTTTTAATTTATCCCTAAGGTTATAATTTCTACTGGCACTTGATGAATTTCAGTACACATATATCCATAGAGGTCGAATAGTTGAAATCACTTCTAGGCTTTAATATAATGCATGCCATGGGTTGGGTGTGATTGGCATAGTTGCACTTGGATTCTTATCCAACTCTCTGTCTTGATAGGAAATATGTACTTTCTATTGTTGTGCTTGAACATGCACATGTATTGAGTCCATAGATGCAACAAGAAAATCAATTCAACCAAAACAAGAAGGTTGGAGAATCTAGACAAGGCTACTATAGGCATTAGTAAAAATTTTAAGTCTTCGGTAGTTGAAGCAGGAGGATATGAAAACCTTATATTTGGAGAAAAAGATTAATGTGGATGAACTTGCCAATGGCTGATCTAGCGATTTTAGCTCCGAAATGATAACTGGAATTCAACTTCAGCTGTTAACTGCAGCCACGTCCAATCATTTGAGAGAACTGAGAAAATATGGATGAACTTCAACTAATCCAAACTAGTATATATGATAAAGCTTGCCAGTTAGGAATTAGTGAATAGCTCAGTTAGTCAATCTCAGCTACCAAAAATATACCTGACCTGCTCAACTCTTCTCATCGGAACTATACGATTATTTTTCTCCTGATGTTACATTAAGCAACATCTGGATCCTAAAGATTGCAGTGATTTGATTAATTCATTTATGCCAGGCCAAAATTTAACAGTACATATATACTATTCATCTCTGTAACTTGTATGAATAAGGATTTCTCCAGACCTCCTTGAGGTACAAACACTGCTCTTTTATAGCAAAAATGAAACCAAGATCTGGGGCACCTAGAAACCATTTGTTTCAGGCTGCTGGATGAATTGTATGATTCAGTTGTCTTTACAGTTTCTTGCATAACTCAAAGACAATCTGGACGGCGACTGAAAGAAATCAAATGGTGTTCCTGATCCAAAAGACCTTCTAGTATTTGGTGAATCTGATAGTAGAGGCTCAAAAACTGGATTTCTGTTCTTGGGTAGGGTTATAGACAGAGGAGAAACATCTTTCTCTAAAGATCTTGGCTGTGGTTCAATGCTCCCAATAGACAAGATAGGCCCACCCATGCGTTCAGCCTGCTGAAGCGTATTGATTTTACTTGGTCTGTATGTATACCGGAAGTACTTGAGAGCCAGAATTGGACCCATCCCAGCTGCAACTATGAGCTGCATCAATACAATTGAAGCATCATCAGCATATAACTTAAGTACAGAAATGTGGCTTGGCCCGTGTTTGTGGATACGTGTGCATGTGTTCCTTTCTACGTCGGAAATTTTGAACAGAAAACCATCTTTTCATTTATTTGGCATGAGGTGGCAAACCAATGAATCCGAGGAGCATACATTCTCATAACAACCACAATGCTTTGCTTGTCAAATGATGACATTACATCTTTTCATTTTATTTGACTACATACTCCCCATTTCTGAAAAAACCCAGGGGCAGTCCTTTTAACATGAGTAGAGACAAGCTGTAGTGTAGCAATTTTTAACTTTTTATTTCAAGCAAATGATGACATTACATCTTTTCCTTTTATTTGGCTACATACCCCCCATTTTTTTAAAAACCCCAGGGCAGTCCTTTTAACATGTGTAGAGACAAGCTGTAGTTAGCCACCCAAAAAAAAAAAAAATTACTGGAAAAGAAACTTACGAACACAGTTGTCCAATAAGATGGTTGTCTACACAGCCGAAACATAATGGTATACATCCCTGATGATGGAACAGCACTGAAGATCCAGTTGATTAAATAGAAAGCAAACAAATTCCCCCATATGGCAATATGCTGCAGTGTTGTAAAGGAACTGCATGTAGCAAACAATATTTCAAGCACTTATATTAGTGTCATGAGCAAAACTAATCATTTCAATGTGAAGGAGTGGACACTTTCTGTGATCGAGTAAACACCATCACACCCTTCTTTTCCCTGGTTTGCTTAGACCGATGAAAATCAAGCACAGAAAGCTTTTTTCGTGAGCACACAAACATCAAAAGACTCTGGGCAGCTGGCAATATGGGGGAAAGGGTAAGAAATGAGGTAAGTGTAGGCCTGGGAGACCAGGTTTGAGAAACCAGAAAGCATCGATAAGATATATCGGAATCAGGCAAGGGTTGACTTAAAAAGAGCACGCCAGGTTTAGGTGAGGTCAGATAGACTGATCTAGCCTTAGCAAGTCTCAATCAACAAGGAAGAGCAGGCAGTTTCCAGGTGCAATTTATTGCCGGTGAATTGGAACAAAGCACCTCCCCCAAGCCCAAAAAGAAAGCCTACAAGTGCACAGAAGAAATCTGAATGGAAGGGGTAAAAAGGGATATGGTGGTGGTGGATGTGTAAAGGAAATAAGAGCTTAGTGATTAGTGAATTTGAGAGAGGCGAGAGATATGAAAGAGCTGGAAGACGGAAATTGAAGAGACAGAAGAAAGACAAGCATAGAAGAAAGAAAGAAGAGAGGGTGGTGCACTACCACTTGCAAGGGTTCCTGTAATATTTTGGGACTACTTTTCTGCTGACTACCAAAGTATTTTACATTGACCAGCAGATATTGGTAGCATCATACACTGGATTGCGAGAAAAACTATTTCTAGAAATTTTTTTACCCCAAACAACCTTAAATTTTCTATTGAGATAAAAAAAACAAAGACTATTAATGCCAGTAGAAAAGGCTGTGTTAAGTTCATAGGACTAAAGCGACATTGGAATTTACAACCATGACTAATGAGATTGAAGCTTACTTGGTTTCCAATGTCAAGACAAAGACCTGTAACCAAATACATCCAGAGAGTGCCACCATCGAAACCTCCTCCATTTCGCTTTTTTCATACGCATAGGCATTTATGCTGATTACAAACACAACAAGTGCCTGCAGGTCATAGCCAGTGTCAATAGATAAAAGTAACTGGCATTGTTCCTCAATCCTTATCAAGCAAATCAACTCACCAAGGAAAGAAACTTTTAAGTTGATTTCATATTGGGGAAAAACAACTTGCAGACATTATGAAATCATATGAAATGAACTCTTTATTTTCTTTTCTTTTTTGGCTTTTTACCAAGATGAGCAATAAAATATAATTAAAAATACTGTTAAGAGGGGATGCAAATTCTTGGTGTACAGGAGGTATATTGAGCAAAGAAAATAGGGGGGCACAACTTTAGCACATAAGAAATTGACAAGACAGACAACAAAACTGAGAGAATATGCTCAAAAGTAAACCAACCAACCATCGTTGCAAAAACGATAGTAAAAGAAAAAGAAAATAAACAAACAAGAACTCACATGGAAGAGAGATCGCCCAAACCATCCAGCAAATGTGCTAGGATTTAGGAGCCTGTTTAAAAAATAATAATGACTATTAACCAACAGGAAGCCTAATTTCCATTTGAAATAGAACAGTTTATAAACAAATAAGGATAAGTTGTGAAGGAAAACCTCCCCGCTTGGCAGTAAAATAAAATTTGTGGATGCTGCATCACAGTTTCTTCAGCAAGATCTTTGTCAAGGACACTGACTAGAACCGGAATACTAGTGTAGAAAACATTATAAGCCATCAAACTCACAGAATTGAAAAGACTGGTTCCAGAGACACCTGAAATAAAAGAGAAACTAAAAGTTTTTCCAATATCAGTACAACAGGGAAGAGAGAGAGAGAGATTCAAAGGAAGAAAATTAAATGAATTAAGCAGTAGAACCAAATTGGAAAAAGAATCAACGCAAAGGACACTGACAACTTACAAGATCTGGATGAAACATATTAGTAGGGATTTATAAAAGGAGTACTGGGCCAGAAATGCTGTACGGTTGTATGAGTACCGCCCATGGACTAGTATTAACCTTTTCAGAAACCTGAACTCTGCCAAACCAAGAGAAGTAGTTTTGAGTCTCAACATTTATGATCTCCAACTTGAGACAGTAAATAATTAAATAAAATAAAAATAAGTTAATATTTGTTGACAATATTAAATTTTAAGACAATCATAATATGACTAAAAAAAATCTAACATCATCTGAGATGTGTACATTAAATAATTAGGCCAAAGAAACAAGTAACAAAACTTGAAGGACATTATTTAAAACACCAAAAGCATAAAATATGCCCAATACAGAAGATTTGAAGTGCATGATCTTAATTGAATTATTAGTTATTAATATGCATGGTAGATTCACGATCCACTTTGAGGGGCTTAACATATTGGTTGAGCAACTCCTGTTGATTCCTGAACTCTTGCCAACTGGTTCTAAGAAGCTTGATTTGGAACAGTGATGTTATCGATGCCCGTCACAACTCACAATCTAACATTCCTTAAAAGCTGATATTTGAGGCTCAATCAACAAATAGTTCTAGGGATAGGATCATTTTTATTTTCAATAATGGATAGAAGTACAGCATATATGTAAGTCTCTTTTAAACTTTCTCACACTATAAAAACTTCAATAGTTTCTCTAATGCTATGTAGTCTTTCAACGACAAACAAGTGTCAACACATTAGAAGAGCTATGGAGACCTCAGTTTGAAGTCACAGAGATATTTAATGTCAGAAAAAAGCATCAAAACTCCAATATAGCATCGAGGATCTCCATATACAAAACTGATAAGAATGTGTCAGCTAACATTTTGAGTTCCCTGCAGAAATATAACATCTCAAGTGTTGTTGAAAAAAATTTGCATGTACAAATGAAAAAGAATAAAATTTATCTAAGTTTAGCTGTGACTCACTACCAAAGACAAACACCAAATCCAACAGTAAATAAATACAACTTTCTAACATCTCTCTCTCATCTAGACATGAATGCACAGCTCAAGCATACATGCATGGACAGATATATATTGACTTACTCCCAATACTATAATCAGCTGCCCTTGCTGCCTGCAGACCTTCTCTCCCACTAATGCCAACACCTATATCGGCTTGTTGTATCATCCTGACATCATTCCCACCATCCCCAATGGCTAATGTTCTATAGTCACATGATTTTAGGAGCTCAACAAGCTGCAAAAAATAATTATAAGAAAGAATCTTATTAAATGTCCTCTTTACTGGACCGAAATGGTAGCCTTCACAATTAGTGTTTAAGTAAAAAGGACCACACTTAATTGGCTTTTGTCCAATACAAAGTAGTCATAGCATAACCCAGCACAATTCAAAAGTTCTTCAAGACCACATAGAAAAACCTAGTTATATATCTGATAGACTGATATAGAGTTTTCTGTAGCTGGGAATTCAGAACATGTTGATAGAATGAGTCTTGAAAATATTCATAATTTGTTTTCTTTTAAATATATGACTAATAGAAGAGAAAATATAGAGAACCTAACACCGGAAATTTAGGAGTTTTAAGAAACCAAGCAAAGAAGTACAAGCGAATTAATATGTAGCAGATGCCACTAAAAAATCCTTAATATTCTGTCATCAATTATTCAATAAAAATTTGCATCCACTCTAAGCATTAGCCCTCCAAACTTCCAATGATATTTTGGTGGTGCATCCAGAATTCAAAAAGAAAAAAATATATATATCCATGCTCTTTCTTCACTTCAGACTTCGCATCTCTAGTGAAGTCCACAAAGCAATAATTGTGACTAAACAGCAGAAAATGAATTTATCCATGACATAATCAAGTGGTCTAAAATTAGAGGTTCATTCTTCATCTCTGCTTTAGATTATGCTGATCATCACTAGACATTATATACATTTAAAAATTGACATTATCATATCAATTTTTTGGTAGTCCCTCTCACATACTTGCAGGTAAATAAAAAGCTTTAAAGAATGACTTAAAGCTTTGGAATTCTCAAACCTTTGGAGATTTAGGGGAACAAAAGAAAACCCTGATGGAGGAACTACAGAATATAGAGAGGTTCATGGAAGATAGAGTTCTTACCCCAAAGGAAATTTCACGCAAGGCAGAGCTGAACTCAGAAATAGAGAAAGTATTATCTTTGGAAGAAATTTCTTGGCGTCAAAAGTCAAGAGCATTATGGCTGAAAGAAGGGGACCGAAACACAAAATTTTTCCATAGAGTGGCCAACTCTCATAAGAGAAACAACACAATCGAGATGCTGCAGATTAATGATAGTGAATGTACAGAGGCTCCAGTGATCCGGGAACATATGGTAAGTTTCTATGAACAACTTTTTACAGAAAAGGAGAGATGGAGGCCAAATTTGGATGGACTCAGTTTTGACTCTATTGAGCCACAAACTACGTCATGGTTGGAAAAATCTTTTGAGGAAAATGAGGTACTCGAAGTAATCAGAAGAATGGCAAAAGATAAAGCACCAGGACTAGATGGTTTCTCAATAGGATTTTTTCAAACTTGCTGGGAGGTTGTGAAAGAGGATATAATGAATGTGTTCCAGGAATTATATGTGGGAGGAAAATTCCAGAAAAGCCTGAATGCTACGTTCATTGCCTTAATCCTAAAGAAGACGGGCATCGGAGGTGAAAGACTTTAGGCCTATTAGCCTCATAAATGGGGTTTACAAAATCATTTCAAAGGTGCTTGCAAACAGGTTAGGGGCGACCTTGGATAAGATAATCTCAAAACCACAAAACGCTTTTGTAAGGGTCTATCAAATTCTAGATTCTGTCTTAATAGCTAATGAATGCCTGGATAGTAGATTAAAATCTGGATGTGCAGGGATCATTTGCAAGTTAGACATGGAGAAGGCATACGACCATGTAAATTGGGACTTCCTCCTTTATTTGTTGAAGAGATGTGATTTTGGAGAGAAATGATGTATATGGATCAGATGGTGTATCTCTACGGCCAGATTTTCAGTTCTAATCAACGGCAACCCAGAAGGTTTCTTTAATAGTTCTCGGGGGTTAAGATAGGGAGATCTGTTGTCACCACTTCTTTTTGTTATCATTATGGAAGCACTGAGCAGGATGTTAACAGCCCTAGTTAACAATGGTTTTATGGTAGGTTTTTCACTGGGGGATTTAAATAGGGGCGTAATTTCAATTTCACACTTGCTTTTCGCCGATGATACTTTAATTTTCTGTGAGGCAGAGCAGGACCAACTTAGTACTCTGAAGGCGCTTCTTCTGTGCTTTGAGGCAGTATCAGGGCTGAGAGTGAACTTTGATAAATCAGAGCTAGTACCAGTTGGTAGTATAAGTAATACTCGGTAGTTGGCGGGCATACTTGGGTGCAAAGTGGCTTCTTTCCCAATGACTTATATGGGCTTACCGTTGGGGGCTGCTTCAAGAGCCTTAACGATTTGGGACACAGTTGTTGAGAAGATAGAACAAAGATTGGCAGAATGGAAAAGATTATATTTGTCAAAAGGAGGGAAGGTGACCCTTATCAAAAGCACTCTTTCTAGCTTACCTACTTATTTTCTATCTCTATTTCCTATCCCAGCTAGTGTGGTGGCGCGGCTTGAAAAGCTATACCGAGATTTTCTATGGAGTGGGATGGGGGAAGAGTTTACGTTCCATCTAGTCGGTTGGGACAAGGTGTGTAAACCAATTCCTTCAGGTGGACTAAGGATAAAGAACTTGAGATTGTTTAATCAAGCACTCCTGGGAAAATGGTTATGGAGATACAATGTGGAACCGGACGCTCTTTGGAAACTAGTAGTTGAAATATGGTCGGTCTTGGGAGGATGGTGTACTAGAGAGGGGAATGGGCCGATCGGTGTGGGGATCTGGAGGCGTATAAGACGAGGATGGAGGGCGTTTGCTAACCATACTAGTTGGTGGTGGGGGAAGGAAACCGTATAAAATTCTGAAAGGATATCTGGTGTGGGGAGGTGGCACTAAAGGATTCCTTTCCTTTAGCTTTTCGAGTGGCAAGCGACCAAGAAGCAGCGGTGGCGGACCTTATGACCCTCTCAGGAGATCAAGTTCAATGGAATTTGACTTTACTAGAGTAGCTCAAGATTGGGAAATAGACAATTTTGAGGCCTTTTTTCGTCTACTATATTCCAAGAAACCGAATGGACCGCATGTTGACACATTGTGGTGGATACCAGTGGCTAAGGGTAATTTTTCAGTTCGCTCATTTTATAAGGCCCTTACAGCTTCACCGAATTCTCAATTCCCATGGAGAAGACTATGGAGGAACAAGGCGCCTCCTAAAGCACAGTTTTTCATATGGACAGCAGCCCTAGGTAAAATTTTGACCATTGATAATTTGAGGAAGCGACGGATAGTTATTTCAGATTGGTGTTGTATGTGTAAGAAAGCTGGTGAGACAGTGGACCATCTCTTATTACACTGCGAGACAGCCAAGTTTCTGTGGTGCGAAATTTTCAATCGTGTAGGTCTAAATTGGGTGATGCCGGCTTTAGTGGTTGGGCTTTTGGCGAGTTGGGTGATGCCAGGAGGTACTTCACAAATCAAAACTATCTGGAAGAGGTCCCTATCTGCATTATGTGGTGCTTATGGCGAGAGCATAACGAGAGGACCTTCAAAGAGAAGGAGCACACACTAGAGGAGCTTCGTGTGTTTTTTTTCAGCACTTTGTTTCAATGGGCCATTGCCATAGATTTCAATGGCCTATATGTACATGATTTCCTTTTGTCCTATTTAGCGAAGTAGATAGGTGTTATCTCTTGTATACCTCCTTGTGTACTGGGGCTATGCCTATTCTTATTAATACAAAAAAAAAAAAGTTCTTTGATGTAGTATTAGATTAAAATATCTCACAACATCAAAATTATCTTACTTATAAAAAAAAATATCTTGTGGCATTGGTGGAATTTGTTGCAGTAGGGATTTGGTGAGGTAGGTCCAAAACTAGAAGTACCAGAGATTCCTTTCGATGGATTTTATGAAGACTACTTCAAAACCACCTTAGTTCATAATTCATTAATCATTCAAAGCTTAGTGCATCTTATATCCACAAGAGTACAACCGTTAACCTCATTAGTGAGGGAGGGAAAAAGAAAAAAGAAAAAAGAGAATATAAACTATATAAGCAAGAGAAAAGAGTAAATCCAATAAAGTGAATCCTACAACAATGGAGTACTCAATTGTGTGCAGATATTAAACAAGATTAAAAAGCAAAAGTATGTAGGAGGAAATTGAATATGAAGATAACAAAAAAAGTTAGACATGGTCACCTGTGCTTTTTGAGATGGTGTCACACGACAACAAATAGCAGTCCTTGACAATATTGCTAATTCTGTAAAGGCTTTCCGATAATATTTCAGTGCAATTTCTAGAGCCCAGCCATCAACAACAAATGCCACATCCTGCTTGCAAAGATAAAACTATGAGAAAACAATTATGTTGAACAAGCCATTGCTTGCTTAAATTTAATACAAGAATACCTAGGTAGGACCTTTTAGACCCACCCTTGGGGAGTAAACACTAGAAACACGACCCCACCCCCCATTTTTTTTTTATCGATAAACAAAATTTTATTGATCATGAAATAGACAAAAGCCCAAGTATACGGGACATATACAAGAGCATCGCCTATGTGTGCTGGTTTAGCGATACAAGGAAGTCATATGACCCCACCCCCCATAACCATAAATCAGGTAATCCAGGGGAACTCCTAGCGCTAAATCAAACCTAGAATGTCTAAGTCTACCGCTCATCTCAAGCCCCCCCTTTGACTACTAGACTGCACCCTAACAGGCGAAAAGATCAGCATGAACGATTGCATAAAAAACTAACATTGCATGAACGAGTGCGTAAAAAACTAACATTTAGGAGCAGTTAAAACTTTCTTGAAAAAAAAAAAAAAAAAAAAAACATACATATAATTGAAAAAAACAAATAAGGGTTTAGGTATTTTAGCTCGGTTATTTCCATCCAACAGCTACTCTACTATGCTGAGTGCAAAAAAATCTTATTATACATTAGGAAAAGAGAGAGTCTAATAATACCGTTGCAAAGAGAATGGAACACTAAACACATACACCGTGGACTCAATTACGTTCATTGTTTTAGAATTCACATTTTTATTAGATACAGACCCTTCATAAAACAATCAAATAAGACAATACAGAAACATCATTAACCATTTCACTTTATAAATTAATTTAAATTTTAATTAAGTAGCTCTGAGAATGTAAATGGAAGCAAAGAACTAGAGACTAAAAATAAAGTTCATGATTGACAGGTTGCATAAGCTATACCTTAGGTTCTGACATTGTTATCCTCATTGTAAGTAAAACTCTCTCTAAGCTTCTATGCACTTCATCTTCAGTTCTGCCATCAATTGAAAGAAGCTGACCTTTTGGCTCTGTCAAGTTGTCGAAAAACAAAAGAGTTTAGTGGTGATAAGGCTGTAAGCATTTCATATCTGATGAGGGGGTTCCGTCAATCGCAACAACTCTTTCATAATCCACACACATAAATGTAATACATGGGAAACCTAAGTGCCACAGTACCAACTAGAACACGTAATTCCCATGCACAGGAAGAAAGAAGGCTGGCAGGATGAAAAAGACTACTTGTCTAAGGGGGGCAGAACCACTCTTTTCAAAAACACACTTTCTAACCTCCCAGCATATTCTCTCTCTCTCTCTCTCTCTCTCTCTCTCTCTTCCTTCAACTGCAGGTATGACATCTTGTATCAGTAAAGTTTGACGTGCTTCTTAGAGAGCAATTGAGGGTGAAGTCAAGTTCCATCTTATCAGTTGGGACAAAGTTTGTTCTCCAATCACTTGTGGTGATTGGGTGATTGGGGGTTAGAAACTAGAAGATCTTTAATAAGGCTCTTCTTGGGAAGTGATTATGGAGGTATCATAGGGATTAGGGAGGAGGAGGCTTTGTGGAGAGTTGTTGATTCTAAGTATGGGAGATGGTGTTCTAATGAAGTTAGGGGTGCTTATGGAGTTGGGGTGTGGAAGTATATTCAAGAAGGGACAGGGCGAGTTTTCCAAATTCTTTAGGCTCAAGGTTAGAAGGGGCTGTTGTGTTAGTTTTTGGCATGATGTTTGGTGTGGTTTAAGGGCCCTAAAGAGTGTTTTTCCCTTTCTTTTGGTTAGTTAGAGATAAGGAGGCTATGGTGGCTGATTTGAGGGATGTTCTAATAGTTCCATCTCGTGGAACATTTATTTCAACAGTGCGGTTCAAGATTGGCAACTTGGCATCATTGCTGATTTTTTCAATTTATTGTATGCTTTAATTATTGATACTGCAGTAGAGGATAGGATGATCTGGATTCCAAATGAGAGTAGAAATTACATGGTTTGATCCTTTTATGAGACTCTCGAGGGTCATCATAGTAACCACTTTCCTTGGAAGAACATTTGGAAGTGCAAGGTACCTCCCAAGATTGCTTTCTTTGGTTGTACTGTTTCCCTTGGGAAAATTCTCAACATTGCTAACTTAAATGAGGTATTATTATTTTGGATTGGTGCTAAATGTGTAAGAAAAATGGGGATAACCGTGGATCATCTTTTGTTACATTCTGAGGTGGCCAGGTTTTTGTGGGATGATATCTTCTACCGGACTGGTGTAGCATGCGTATTGCCTAGAAGGGTAATGGATATTTTCAGGTGTTGGAGTGGTCTTCGGGATAACGTTCATATTGCTGCGGTGTGGAAAATGATTCCTCATTGTATTATGTGGTGTCTTTGGATGGAGAATAGTGGTAGGAGTTTCGAAGATTGGGAGCGCTCCTCGGACAAGTTGAAGAGTTTCTTCTTCGACACCTTATTTTCTGGGGCTTCTGTTATCATTTGTAATGGGACTACTTGTCATAATTTGCTCGTATCCTTATCTCTAGTTCCTAGTGGATTCTAGGCATTTTCAATGTATACTTCCTATGTACTTGGGCTATGCCCATTGCAATTTCAATAAAAAAATTTCTTACAAATAAAAAGAAAAAAATAAATCAAAACTAACATAATTTGGGCATGTGTCAAATAGGTAGCTTGGATGGACACAAGTAGAGACACCCAATTATTTAAAGTCAGCAGGTCAAGCCATGAAACAAGAGAATCGCATGGTGCTTGATACTTTAGATCACAGCTTCTCCCATTCGAACACATATACCTCAAAATTCCAAAGAAAACAACTCTAACATTGCTAACAATAAGGGATAATGCCATTGGACGGTAAAAGAATACATATGACAACAACTACCTGGAGAAATAAAATTGCATGAGAGAGCAATCTGTATGGCAGTATTCTGCTTGTCACCAGTTAACATCCAAAAGTTTATTCCCGCTTTCCTTAGCGTTTCTATTGTTTCTGGAACACCATCCTGAATTAGTAAATAAACAGAGTCAGCATTTAAATAAGGATAAAATTAACATTTGAACATAAGTAGATTTTCCCCCTGTTTTCCTTTCTCTGGTTGCTGTGGAGAATCGGCAGAAAAGATCCACCCCCACAAAGGATCAGATTAGGAAAATGACACTTCTCCTGAAAGTTAAACTACTACAGCCCAAATATAGATATTCACCTGTAGACGGTCTTCTATTGCAGTAACTCCAAGAATTTCCAAATCATGTTCTAACCTTTGGCAGACCTCAGCAATTCTCCACTGCAAAATTTAGCAGATTGAGAGTAGCACATCTGTTGATGCAAGTAAATAATCTTTCTATATGTCGACACAAATGCATATACACGAACAATATATGAGTCTACACCCACACAAACAATACTTTTTTTTATGACAGGGGAACCACCCCCCGGCAGAGCCTTTAGGACTCACCCATGGAAACTAAACCCCTGGGGAGACTAGCACAGCAACCCACCGCCATGGCCTCCCACTTAAATCGCAGTTTGATCCTAGGGGGAATCGAACTTGTGACATGGGGCTCATGCACACATGTTCCCCCTCACCACTTGGGCTACCCACATGGGTGGGTTACATCCACACAATACTTAAGTGTATTGAAATGTACATTTACCTCCCTATCAACTAAGGTGCTGCTAGCCTCTTTCAACAACAAAGACCATTCTCGATATTCATCTTCTTTCAACTCACGCCAAGCCAAGCACAGCGTACGCAGCCCCAATTGAGTATATTGTTCCACAGCTTCAAGAAAAGCCCTTGTTTGCTGTCCTGAAGGGAATAGGGTTATCACACTAAGTAATATGGCATTAATTGATATTTTCGATCTAACTAGTACAAATAGCAATGTATCTCAGCAAAATAACCAACAAACACTTACAAAAAATCAATAAGCCATTATTCAGAATCAACATTTATAATCATCACACAATAGTCATGCCTGGCAAAACTTAGTAAGGCACCACTTTATTTGTTCAGTTCTCATCAAGTCAACAAAGGAGTTGTAGTATTGTAGCAGCAAATAATATGTACTAGTCAACATAACTCACTCCATTTCTAAAGAATAAGGCATATGCAAATGAATGGCACGCATCTTCTGATTAAACGGATAAAAGTAGACTAAAGAACATGTGGTAGCCTTATCCTACCAATCCCTTCTCTTCCATGGGTGAATCCTTTAGCTTTTTGGCAAACAACCACACATATTAAGTCCGCAAAAAAAAAAAGCCAAAAAAGTTTGTACACTGACTGAGGTGGTGGTGGCTTGCGTGCCAATGATTAATACATAATGATTTCAAATTAAGTATTTGGATACCATTTAATAGTCAATGGATTCATTAATCATATGAGAATCACAGCCTCTTTATTTCAGAGGTTCCCTGTAATGTAACTCCTGTGTACCATGATTGCACCCTATCAGCACTTTCTTATTACACTAAGTTACTCAACCGAAAAAAAAAAAAAGAATGGAAAAATTGAATGACAGAAGCTAGTAATTGTAATTCCCTCTGCCATCTCCTGCTGTAACCAAATAATTTCTCCACCATCAGAAGCAACAGGCCCAACTGAGATGCCAGTAATCAACCACAATGGCCCATCTCCAACAAGAAATGTAACATACAAAAAATCAAATTATGGCAGAAGATTACAACACTGGCAACAGAACCTGTGCAGGGGCATGCAACTAAAATGCCCAAGCAACAACAAAAGAGTTCTAAACATGTAGAAAACTAGGACACACTGATATAGACTGCTCCATATTTTAAGTTTTAAGAGTCATTCATTCCCTTTCCTGGGAAGAATAAACACCAGCAAAATTGCTGCTTACCATAAATTTCAGAACCCAAAATAGTCAGCTGAGAGGATTTTTTAGATAAAATTAGCATCAGATGTAAAAGAGTTTATCAACATCAAGAGAGGGGAGAGAGAGAATCCAGGTTTGATGATTTCAATCCCATAAATTAGAATACGACCTTTACTAATCACTCCCATAAATTAGAATATAGCCTTTATAACGAAATGGAGTTGATTCAATAGACCAAACTATTCATGTTTCTCTCATTCGAAAATAATTAAGTAAATTCTGTTTCCCCTATGGAACAAGAATTTAGGGGAAAAGAGCTTCCTAACTATGCATCGTATACTGTCTTCCTAGAAGGGAAGAGAAATGAAAAGCACCAATAGGTAGGGCTTACCAGCATATGCATAAGGAAGAATAGCTTCATCTGCTCCTTTTGACAAAAGAAGGATCCTTCCATTCTGGCAATTTCTCACAACCACTGACATTCTTTTCCTATCAGATGTAAACTCAAGAGTCTCCAAGACTTCATATTGAATTGTTGAAGCATTGAACTTGATCTCTGCAATATATTAATGCCAACTACATCATCAGCAACATTGTCAGCATCATGCCTTCTGTGACAGCCAAAAGCAAATGATGTTTACCAAGAATATTTGCATTCCTATTGACAAAAACCATATGCAACTGAACAGCAGCATGAACAAGAGCATCCTCATCCTGAGACTGTGCCTTGTACAAGATATCTCCGCTTTTGCTATTGGCAGCATAAAAAACAGATATGAGAGATTTCAAATCTATGAGATACATACGTTTAAGTCTAAAACATACTGATGCAAATGTTCCCTGATCTGAATGTGGGATAAACCACAAAATACGGACAAAAATTAAACCCATAAAATGAAGCTATGCAGCACCTTTTCACTGGTATAACTGTATTACATATTGCCATAACTGTAAGAAAACGCACAACATCCGCAGAGCCACTTGAAACAGCATCAATCAGCTCTGCATCTGGGTATCAAAGTATGCAACTGATAAGAAAATGAAGCATTGCAATCTAAAAGAGCTCCTAGATGTATCGGATGAAACAAATACAAGAGAACCAAGATATACAGCAGCAAATAAACAAGTTCACTTGATAAATTCATGCATTAGCAAAACAATCATGAATATTCATTTAAAAATTTGCTTTCTGTCAGCTATTTTAGTTGGACTGACAAAACTACATGGTAAAGTGACAATTTCAGGCTCATAATCCAGAGAAGTGAACAAGTTCATGTGAAGCAGGCAGCCAAGTGACTCAATCCTACATAAAAACTGATTGAAATTTGCTCAAACTAGGAAAGGAATCCGACGGAGCAAATAATTAAAGAGCAATATGAAAAGCTTAATTAGGGCTGCAATGAACAGAGCAGCTTAAGCCCGGCTCGTATATACTCAGTTCGAACTTGATTCACTTAAAAAATGAGATATTTGTAAACACTAATATTGATTCGAATATTTTTTTTTTTTTATAAGTAATATTGATTCGAATATTAAACAAGTAAAACTCGTATAAACTCGGCTAGACTCAGTTTAGGCTCGTGAACAAAGCTCGTATAAACTCGACTTGACTCGTTTGAGCTCCTTTTGAAGCTCATAATATGTGTTATATTTATTACACGTTAGTTATATTTTATGTACTTAGTTATATATTATTAATTAATCTATAGTTTACCTTATTTAATATATTTATTATGTTCCTAAAGTGTGCATAGGATAATTTCTATAATATATCATACAACTAGAACTTTTGATTTATGCAATAAAATGTTTAGTTTATTACATTTATCTTATGTATTATTTTTTTTAATTATAAATATAAGTTAATTTATTTTATACCATAAGAATTTTTTAATCAAAAAAATTTGGCTGAATAGTTTGATGGTAGAGTTTTTCATAAAATTTAAAATTTTTTTATTAATCGAAAGACAAGAATCAGAATTTCAAAAAAAAAAAATTGAGTTCGAGCTCAAGTTGCTCATTTATTTTTAGTCGAGCTTGAGCTGAATTTGAAAATCATTAATGGTTATCGGGCCGAGTTCATTCAAGGATATTTAAGTTTTATTCAAATTCAAACGAGTAAACATGCTAAACGAGCACGAAGCACCCTTGTTTGAAGTCGACTCGACTTGACTCGGTTCGTTTGCAGCCCTAAGCATAATCATAATGATCAACTGCAGTATTAGACTAAAACAGAAATGCTAGGCTTACATTAGCACCCAGGCTAGGTTTGAAAAAATAAGGGAAAAAACATCCCACTTTGTGCAGACTCTCTACTTAGCACATAAAAAATGGCTGTAATTTGAATCAAGAGAAACCTCTGCTTTGTTACTTTCTGCAGCAGTATTGACCTCTTCCAGACAGGACTTCACATGGATGACTCATTATAAGGCATCTACAAATAGTTTAGCTAAAAAAATAAAGCACATCCAAGAATAAGATTGAATTAGCTCCGTCCTAAAATTAAATGTGATTTCTGTATGCATTACAACACATGTTGAAACAATTTTCCCAAGCAACAAGTACATTGTGACTGACAGGAAGGAAGATCTCCATATTGCATAGTTAAAGACCAAACCTTTCAATGCATCCCCACTCTCATTTCCGTAGAAAACACCATCGATACAACACCTTCTAAAGATCATTTTGTTTTCAGTTAGGGTACCAGTTTTGTCAGTTAAAATGTACTCAACTTGTCCCAGATCCTCGCTTATTGCTGTACTGCCACATACAACAAACACCATTTAAGAAATATGAAACATGACTACATTTTTCATATAATGAGTTTTTTGAAACTTTTTACCCCAAATCACTCACTTGGTTGCATGGGATGGAGTACAAGTTTCTTGGTCAATCATCTTGTTGTCCCAATCAATAAATTTAGCATATAAGCTCTTCACAAGATCCAGAGAGACCTGCCAGAAATAAACATTTCAGTTTTTCATATAACTAGTAATGGCTGTACTTGACATCTATGCTCAACGAAGAATGGTTGGGTGTTGAGATACTCTCAACACTTCTTAACATACTCCACTACTATTCATTACTTTATTATTACTTTTCACCTACTTTTTAGTACTATTCATTACTTTTTACTACTATTCAATATTCTATTATTACTTTTTACCTACTTTTTCACTACTATTCACAACATACCTCAACACTTCTTAACACCCAAACCCAATTAGAAATCAGCCATAAATACCTAGAGCACTATATTCATAAATGACAATTTGCAAGTTAGCATCATGATCTTCTTTTATTTATCGAGCACCAGCAACTAAACATGCAATGCTGAGGTATTCTAAATGGAAATTCTACCACTTGGCTAAGAGTGCGTCTTCAGCATTATTGATATTTCTCTAAGACCATAAAATTGAAATACTTTTTGCCCTTAGTTCTCTCTCTCTCTCTCTCTCTCTCTCTCTCTCTCTCTAGCTTTGTACACTCTTTCCAAAGTCCAAAGAACAACTTTTTTCTTTGGAACAACTTTTTTTAGTTCTTTGGACTTTGGAAAGTGTATGAAGCCAGATAGGGTTTTTTAATTTTGTGTTAAAATATTTAAAATTATTAGTAAACATGAAAAAAATAATAATCATGTTATAGATAATCTAAGATGGTTACAATTATCTGCAACAGCTTACCTTAATTGATATGGGGATCATTATAGAACAAAGAAGCTCAAAGCGAAGAGGAATAACCAATAGTTCAAACCATGGACCTTCCATCGGATAATGAACGTACCATTGCTACAAAAAATGAATACAAAAAGGTTGGCATATGTTTGAAAATAACACTTCTACACATGAAAACGGTAAATATCAAAACTCATCTAGAAAGTCAGAGTCAAGTAGAGAAGAAAAATGTGCTTCTGGATAATGAAATGAATCCACAGTCAAATACGGAGTAAAGGAATTAAATTGACCAAATAAAAGAAGAATTGAAAGAAATTATGGACCAAGCAAACAAAAAATTAAAAAAATGATAGATGAATATCTACAAAAAATATATATTTATCAAGATTCAGTCAACATGCACAGGACAAACCACTTCACTTTGATTCAATATATATGGACTTGGGATTGTGCTAGGTGAAGGCATGCATCTAGGTGTCATCAAACTTGGGACATAGGGGACAAAAATACAATAATGGGTACTGATACTGAGACATTACATGCTTAATATAGCTCAAATTTCACTTCTTTATATTTTATCAGTTCAAGTAGAGTATAAAGTATATGATTTACCTCTTTTGATAAGTAAAAATAAAATATTATTGATAGGAATAGGCATAGCCCAAGTATACAGGAAGTATACACAAAAAATGCCTAAGTTCATACATTATTTTTATACAGGAAGCATATTATTTGTATTTTCTGGAAAATTTTTCCTTTTATTTAAAATGTTTTTGCTTAGTATGGTGGGAATGGATTTTAAATCGCTTTACTTGAATATTTGAAACCTTCCAATTTTTAATCATCTCAACTTAGGTTTAAATAATTTTTTATTTAGTTAGGACATGTCAGATTTTAAATAGGCACAACACCCAAACTTTTTACAGAGATGGGTGGTAAAGAAGCAAAAAAGAAATGGACGAATTACAATATCAACTATATTATTTAATTAAATGCCAATATGATGGAGCATGCCACAATGGATTATCCCTTTTATATGGATAATTCAGTGACCACAATTTTGGGTAAGAACTTATTGCCCCATCCACAATGTTCAGCAGAAATTATGTGAAGCATGAAAGGCAAGAAGACTAGGAAATAATACATCAATATCCAGAGTATATGTAGTATGGTATTCCATCCTCCTACTGGAATTTAAGAGGTTAACTTTAAGAGAAGGAGAGATTAGATCCTTTCAGAAGGCCAGGAATGACGAGTGCAGGGTTTGCAGAACACCATAACCAGAAGAACAGCTTATTAAAGGCTTGTACAACAACTCGCTAATCAACGGGCAGCAGTTATAAAGTGCTAGCTAACAAGGACACGTCATCAATTGGATAAGGAAAAATCAATGAGATTGTTACACTGGATAATTAAAACGCTAGCTCCCCAAGAAATACAAATACCACAGATCCTAGAAAGATGTATAAACATTATACACGGAAATGCATCAAAATTGCACATCAAAAAACTTTAACTGCAAATGAAACAAGAGCTTAGTTCTGGCATACCTTCCTTGCTTCAGTATCCTTCCAGACATTGCCAGCTATGCCTAGAACGATAACAACCACAATCTGAAAAATAAATATAGCTCCAGTCAACTTGTCAATCGTGGCATCCACAGCTGTAAGCTTTGGTTCAGGTATCCCCCTACTCATACCCAGTTTGGTTTCATTGCCTGAAATATAGAATATATACTAGTTACAAATACATCAATTGCTGCATCTGTTCTGAACAACATCATGGCAACTCAAGGGGTTCAGAAATTGTTCCAAGACACCCACAGTGATTCTCAACTTATCATGTGGTTGTATACATCTAACCTAAACAACCACAAACTTCTTCAAATATTGAAATTATCACTTAAGTTCCACTTGCATATTACTTGCTTAACATATGAGAAATTTGAAATAAAAAGAATGTGTATTTGCCGTGTTGGCACTAACTAGAACCAAAGGTAGGCAAAACATTAAATGTCATACAAGTTTTACTGTTTTAGAAGATCATAAATGTTGCAGAATCCAACAACAGAATATAGCAACCACAAACTTAAGTCCTACTCTTTCTCTTTGGGACCATCTTGCTCCCTAGTTTTTATAAGGACTCACATACTAATTAAACAACATAGAATCACTACCCTTTACACAATTTATTCTTTTACAAGTTACTTGTATTCAAAATTATTTTCCTGATAAGTAAATTGTAAACATAATTTATAGATACGCATTCTTGTCCAAAACCCAGTACTATCTCCTTCCGCTGTAGAATATTCAGAATGCAACAAGAATTTGGCAATAATCTCAGGACATATTCAGTATTTCCCTTAAGGTATGATCTGATAGTAAAACGAAGCTTGTTTATCTAAGTCCTTAATCCACTACAAATTGACTGGAATCAATTCTATCCTTACCCATTGGGCATTATTAATCTAAATGGCTACATACAACCAAGAATAGAAAAATGAGCAAGCATAAACCAATGATTCCCAGCCAATAATTGAGTTCCTATGACATAACAAAACTACATCTAGTAAACATCAAATTTCCCCACTTAATCACAAGGGGAAAAAAAAAAAAACCAACTGCCTGCCTCTCTGACATAATCAGTGAGCTTTTGTATTGCATGATTATTTTTCTCCCATCTTTGTCAAAGGTTATACATATCAGATGAATGCAATTTGCTGATCAAATGATCATTTTGAACCTCGTTTCGCTGCTTCTCCACTTTAAGAATTTTCAAAGGATAAAAAAATAAAGGGCACATGAGAACAATCTAGTATGATGTTAGCTACAACCTTGAGATTTATTGTTCATACCTGTGTAGACGGCTACTCCACAAGCCCACTCTGTGTTCCGCAAGTAACATGACTGAAGAATTGTGTTTGTAATTGTTAAAGGGCACAAATCATTATCAAGAAATGGGGGAAACAACCGAAGATTCGCATCAAATCTTCTAATGTCCTTATCTGGACTATGACACTCAATAACACCCTGCAAAAGAGAGTGGAAGATAAGAACATTTCAATCACCAGCTTTGCCATAGGAAGATAAATTACCAGCAAATCTTCCATCAATATTAAGTTACATGAAACTTGCCTTGATCTTGTGCAATAATTCATATTCTATTCCCATGCAAGCGGAGGGTATAACCCTCGTCTTCAAATCAGTTTCACCATCTAGGGCAGCAGTCTGTAAAACATGTTTACACTATCAGATCGTTGAAATGCTCAAAAGGGACATCCCAGCGAAAAGAAACCCCAATCTTAGCATCCCTCAACACATACAAGGACTCCATCCAATTAGACTCTAAGTTTAGGCATATGAAATTTCCAGAAGATATGAAGTGTAGATCAAAAATAGTGTAACAACAAAAAGTGGAACCCAAATGGCTGGGCCATAAATTAAAATGAAGAACACCTGCCCCAAGCTTCATTTTGACTTGTATGCCAGAAATTTAATTCAGGCTGACCCTGGATCATCCCTAGCTCAGCCCAAAAGCCCAATTTCAATACCACCATACTTGTCTATATTTTCTTGTGACCTTGTCAATCACAGTTCAATTGAAAAGTCATCCCTATAGTTCCTCAGTCAGATTAAAACGAGCAACTATCATGCAAAGAAAAGTGCTAGAGATGTATCAATGCTGAAAGTTACAACAACGACAATGGTAATAATAACAAGGAAAATAAACAATAGAAAACCATATCCCTCCATCGATGGAGAATGATGCACTCATGAACCAAGAGCAATAAGGTTTTTTTGATAAGTAAGAAGAAAATTTATTGATATAAAAATAGGCATAGCCCAGGTACATCAGAAGTATACATTTGAATACACTAATTTCAGAACTAGAAACTGTTACAAGGAAATCATGGAAGCTAAGACCATTTAAATCTAAAGCAATGGCCCACATAAATAAAGTCTTCCAAAAAAAACTCCCAAACTCTTTAGCGGAACGTTCATGATCCTCAAAATGTCTATCGTTTCTTTCGCTCCAAATACACCAAAGAATACAAATGGGAGCCATCTTCCACACAGCTACAATCTGTGGTGTCCCTGTGATCTCTCTCGAGCTAGCTAGCAGTTCAACCACCCTTCCCAACATTACCTATGCTAATCCCATTCTGTTGAAGAAATAATTCCATATGTCCCATGCAAACTCACAATATAAGAGTAAATGGTCCATTGTTTCACTGCTATTTCTACACATACAACACCAGTCTGCAATTATAAGTCCATGCCTTCTTAGATTATCAATGGTTAAAATCTTCCCTAAAGCTAATGTCCAAACAAAGAATGTAACCTTCGTAGGTGCTTTACTCCTCCATATGTTCTTCCAAGGAAATTTGGGCCTAGGTTGAGCTGTAAGTGTGTCATAAAACGAGCACACTGAGAATTTCCCTTTCCTAGAAGGTCTCCATTCCCTCTTATCTTCAGCTATAACAGCAGGAGTAGTGTTATAAAGCAGGTTAAAGAATTCCACCAAAACACTCACTTCCCAAACATGTGTCTCCCTGGTAAGGTTGATGTTCCACTCCTATGAATCAAGAATAATTGCCCACAAGTCAACCACCATAGCTTCTTTTTCCCACGCAATTCTGAAAATTGTAGGGTAAGCAACCTTGAGATCTGTATCTCCCACCCACACATCATGCCAAAAGCCGATTCTACTGCCATCCACCATACACAGCCAAGTATTACTAGAGAAAGCCCCCCAATCCTTCCGTATATACTTCCATAACCCCACATGCATAATGAAATATAACAATAATGCAAACAAGTATAAGGCAATAGAAGGCCAAGGGGTTGGCCCAAGTGGTGAAGGCCTTGGTCTTGGAGTATCACTCCCTTCAAGGTCCAAGGTTCAACACCTCATGGGTGCAAACAATCCTTCGGGGCCACACCTCCTAGTGAAAAGCCAATGATTTAACCAGTTTCATATAGGAAAACTTATGAGGGTGTGATATACAGGACTGGGGTTTACTCTGCAGCGGTGGGTCTGAAGGGCCTTGACTTGGAGAGGTTCCCCGACAAAAAAAGAAAAAAAGTAAAAAAATGTACAAGGCAGTAGAACCAGCCAAATGATTATGCAAATAAGTAATCAAAATACTGAATCAAAATATTATTTATTAAAATAAACAAACTTACAATATTATCAAATAAGTAGAGAATATCAAGAGAACTAAAAGGAAGGAAGAACGAAGACTCGAAAGAGAATTCAAAATTCTCAAAAGAGAGTTTTGCTTCCTCCTGAAATTAGATTCCCCTTTTATAGAACAATGAGGCACCTTTACAATTATTACAACAGTAATGAAAATAATATAAAGTGAACATTAAAATTGACTTTTACTATTCATTTCACCACTAAAAACAAAAAATCTTTCGTTGCAGCAGATTCTAATAACTTTCTAAGTTATAATTGCGGGAGAGTCAGTTTTGTTTTCTGTGCTAAAAGTAGAGAAATGAGATTTTAGCAAAAAGCAGGAGACTAATCAGTCTATTGGAGATGGTAGTCTTTCAATGCTTTTAAGCATTTGTCAGTTTATGCCAACAGATCAATTATCAGATAGTTTTGGAGTGCCTTCTTAATCATGTCCAAATATGTTACTGTATTGATCAGTAACTGAAATTTCGGAGGATGCTTCAAACTCATTATCAGAATGATCAGTATTGTCGTCTTGGAAGGGCTTCTTCAACAAATAAATCAAATCTTTTTTCTTGAGTCCTTGGAGGACAGACTTTTTTTTGGACTTAGAAGATTTGTTTGATTTATCCATTGTAGTAGAGGAAGTATCAGCTTTAATAATTTGTTTAGTAGAAGTAGTGGCTTGAACAAGTGGACATCCAGGCAAAGTTAATTGTTGATTTACAATAGGAAATTCCTCAATGCACTTGAGATCTGGATAAGTATGGGAAAAATCTCTGGTAAACATTATCAATAACATCTTGCGTATGGGGATATCTGTCCCATCATTTAATGAACCGATAATGGACCAATATATCTCCATTCCAATCATAGCTCCATTTCAAAATCCAAGAAACCTTATATCTCTTGCAAAAATAGAGGGAGTAAGGGAATTTCGAATTATATCGATCCATTTTGGAAGTAGTAGCATTAGTGAAACACTTAATGACTTTTTGAAGTTTTTTGGAAAAGCTTCAGGAATAAGGTCAAATTGGCTCCACCATCTCAGAAACCAAAGAGGGAAATTAGTCTTGAATTTTTTATCAAAATTAAAAAACCAAGAGTGGGTCATTTCTGCGGTTTGGAACATCATAAATTTGAACCAAACATCAATATAATCAAAGTAGCAATAAACAACATCAGAATGTGGAAGTTTCTTCGAAGTATAGGGATGAGTTCTCCAATCTTCTTCACTAACAATATTTAGGATGTAAGCACTATGATAGATCAATTTGGTTTTATCGGTCTTGTCATAGATGGGTTTAATAATGAGGGATTCTGTTTGGAGTAGAATGCCAGAGTAATATTGAAATTCTTCGCAGGATTCTCAGGAATCCAGTGAAAACCAGGGGAAAATAACTAGAAGCATTTTTGAAAGGATCTGTATACATAGACCTATTTGGTTCAATGTAAAACAGATTTTGAGAAAAGAGTTTTTTAATATAGTTAGTTTTTGAACCAAGGTAATGATGGGTGGGCTTACCATAAGTAATGGGCTTAGCATAAGGATCATAAGGAGTACTAAGAGTAGATGAAAATAAAATGGTAGGAATACTACCAAGAGCATTAAACCTGTTAGCAATATCTAATGGAGTAGCAAGCTCATATTTAATAAGTTTGGTATCAGGAATTGGGGGAGGAGTGGCAATCTTCTTCCCCTTGTCTTTCTTACTCATGTTTTCTGTAGAAATTCACGACTAAGAAAACCAAGAATAAAATTATCAGAACCTTTAATATACTCAATATCAAAATCAAATACACTTAAAATAGCTTGCCATTTAGCAAAAATATATTTTGATGCAATGTTTTCAACATGTTTTTCTAAAACATATTTAGCACTTTTACAATCAATACGTAATAAAAAAATTTTATTTAGTAAGTCACTTTGAAATTTAGAAATACATAATACTATGGATAATATTTTTTTTTTAATAGTACTATAATTAAATTATGCATTATTTCAGATTCTAGGGTGGAAGCGAACAATTTGTTCGGATAAATTTGGTGAAGCAATTTGTTTTAGAATGCCACCATAACCAATGTCGGAAGTATTGGTTTCAACAATTTTAAAAGAATCAGAAGTAGGAATACCAAGACACAAAAGAGTTTTGACATGTGTCTTGACTTGTTTAATAAGATTAGTATGAATTTCAGACCAAGGAGGAGGGTTGGAGTGTAGCCACTCAAAGTGGGCAACATTGTTTCCCCATTCTTGTATAATTCTGCAACATAGTTGAGAGAACCAAGAAATCTCTGCAATTGGGTTTTATCAATAATGACATCAGGAAATTTATCAACAAATTCAATAGCACGGTCAATAGGTCGAATTTTGCTTTCAAAAATATTATAACCAAGGAATCTAATTTTGGTTTGGAACAATTTAATATTTTTAGCAGAAACAACAAGACCATTTTGTCTAATGATATCTTGAAACGAATGCAAATATTTCCAATGTTCATCAATAGACTTTGGGTAAATAAGAACATCATCAATGTAAACAATAGTGAAATGGATGAATGAATTGAAAATATCATTTATAGTATTTTGGAATTCACTAGGAGTATTTTTTAAACCAAAGGGCATCACATTCCACTCGTAGTGTCCAAATGGGGTAGTAAAGGCAGTCTTATAACTATCTAACTCATTAATCTAGATTTGCCAAAATCCTGATTTTAAGTCAAACTTGGAAAATATTATTGCATTACTAAGCCTATGAATTAAATCATTCTTATTGGGGATAAGGTACCTAATCTACTCTAAGATTTTGTTCAGATGTTTGTAATTAATAACCAGGCAAGGTGTCACTCTTTCAATCTCTGCATTTTTCTGGCATAAAAATCAGCACAGGACCAAGGAGACTTACTATGCCTAATAATATTTTTAGCAAGCAAATCCTGAATTTCAGTTTTGCAAAATTCTAAAGTTTTACTATTCATTTAAATAGGTCAAGCTTTAATAGGAATATTTTTCTCAAAAAATCTTTAATATAAGGTAAAGTAACATGCTTTTTTTATGCCAGAAAACATTTGGAAGATCAGAACAAACATCATTGATCAGTTGTTTGGTAAAATCACTGATCTTTGACTGTAATAATTTACCAGACAGTTGTTCAGCAATCTTTTTATATTTGATTTCTTGTTGTAGGAAATTCAAATGTTTTGTTTTAACAAAGAGCAAAGATTTCAAAATTTTATCAGTATCAATATCAAATTTTGATACAAATTTGAATTTGACTTTTTTGACCAAAAGGGTCAGTAGTAATACCTTTCTTTTCCGAAAGGAAAAGATATAAAGAAAAAATAAAAAGAATTCCTAATATGACTTTGTCAGTCATATTTTTAACAAGCATGGAAAGAATTTTAAAACAAACATTATTCAAGTAAACATGAGCACTATTGAGCTCATATTTGATCCTCATCTGAGATCTATTAGCCGAAAATAATCTTTCAATAGATTTTTCATAATACTTACTAAGTATTATTCCTTCCTGAATACAATTCATATCTGATTCAAAATCAATCATAGCAATCACAAAAAATTCATATTCATGATAAACAATAATAGTAACTTTAAAAAATCACTTAGGAGGAATAGTATGATGAATCAAACAAAATTGATTGTTATCCGAAGGAGAAGTTTTTTCCTCCTTTTGACTCAAATCTGAATCATTTAGTTGCTCATTAACAGAAGGAATCTCTTGATCAAATTGCTTATCAATCTTTAAACACAATAATTCTTGTTTAAAAAAATCATTTTCAGATTTGAGATTGTTGATCTCAATTTTGAGTTCAACAATTTCTTTTTTAATAAAAACCACTTCATTGTAAATCACTAGTAGAAATCTCTTTGGGTTTTTTCTTTTCAAACTTTCCCAAAGTTTCTTGAAAACTAATTTTTGATTTATAAGTCTCGGGTTCTTGACGAACCATCGTCTTTTTGAGCTTATGAAGATATTCTTCTTTGAGTTCAGGATTAGTAATTTGACTAATCAAAGTTAATAAGAGATTTTCTTGTTCTTCAGCTTTGGTTAAAACATTGATTGTTTTACCCAAATATTTGCAACAAGAATCATGACAACCAAGCGTAATATTGGGAGAATCAGATGATTCAGTTTCTGAGTGATATTCTGAGTCACTTGAACTAAATTAATTAATGTCAAATGAAGCAGAGGATTTTTGTTTCTAAGAGTCAAATCAGATCCTCTTGATCATTAGCATTAATGTTCAACTGATTGAGCTTGTTTTATAACTTATTGGGCTTTTTGGTACATTTATCAACAAAATGTCCAGTCTTGCCACAATTAAAACATTTTCCTTTTGAAGAAAATTGAAAACTCTTTCTCTTACCAAAAGGTTTTTTTCTATAAAAATTAGAAGTTTTTTATAAAAATTATCACGTCTTTTCTTGTCGTAAGGTTTCACAAATTTATTAGAGAATGTGTGCTTCTGTCTAGTCTAGAAGGAGCAATAGGATGAAGGCCAAATTGTTCACAAAAATTTCCCATTTCATATTTGGATTTCTTAGTATTCTTCATTTGTTGACAAAGCAGTTTTTGATCATTACACATACTAATACCAAACTTCTTAATCGTATTGATAATATCACCATAAGTGTAATTATCATAATTAAGAAGTTTTAGTAAGTTCATCCTTAACTTTGTGAGCAAATAGATGAGGTAATCCATCAATAAATTTTTCTTTCCAGTAAGGCTTATGACTATCGTCTCTAAGCATTACTCTGGACATAAAAACATCTTGATACCATCTATAATCAAACATTTGACGGCATCTCAAATTATTTAAATAATCATTAATTTGAAATTCCCCTACTCCCTCCATTTTTGCAAAAGATACAAGATTCCTTAGATCTTGAAATGGAGCTATGATTGGAATGGAGACATATTGGTCCTTTATTGGTTCATTAAATGGTGGGACAGATATCCCCACACACAAGATGTTATTGATAATGTTACCAGAAATTTTCCCCATACTTCTCCAGATCTCAAAAGCATTGAGGAATTTCCTGCTGTTAATCAATAATTAATTTTGCCTAGATATCCACTTGTTCGAGCCACTACTTCTACTAAATAAATTGTTAAAACTACTACTTCCTCTACTACAACGGATAAATCAAATAAATCTTCTAAGTCCAAAAAGAAGTCTGCTCTCCAAGGACTCAAACAAAAAAGATTTGATTTATTTGTGAAAGTCCCTCTAGGATGACAATAATAATAATTCTCATAATGAGTCTGAAGCATCCTTTGAAACTTCAGTTACTGATCTATACAGTAATATATTTGGACATGATTCAGAAGACACTCCAAAACTATCTAATGATTGATCCGTCGGCAAAAACCGACAAATGTTTCAAAGCACTAAAAGACTACCGTCTCTAAAAGACTGATTGGTCTCCTCCTTTTGTTAAAGAATCTCATTTCTCTACTTTCGGCACAAAAGACGAAACTGAATCTCCCGCAATTACAGCTGAGAAAGTCATTAGAATCTGTTGCACCGAAAATTTTGTCGTTTTTAATGGTAAAATGAATAGTAAAAGTCAATTTTACTATTCACTTTACATTATTTTCATTATTGTTGTAATAATTGTAAAGATGCATCAATGTTCTAAAAAAGGAGAAGTTGACTTCAGAAGGTGGCAGAACTCTCTTTCAAGAATTTAGAATTCTCTTCTACCTTTTCCCTTCCTCCTAGTTCCCTTGATATTCCCTGCTTATTTGATAATCTTGTAAGTTTGTTTATTTTAACAAACAATATTTTGATCCAGTATTTTGATTACTTATTTGCATAATCATTTGGCTGGTTCTACCACCTCATACTTATTTGCATTATTGTTATATTTCATTATGCATGTGGCTTCCGCCCCCTCTTTATGCCCCCTCCTCTCATTATAACACCAACCCCCCTTGCACTCCCATACTTCGAATCAATCACACCTTTTCATAAGGCTTCCTTCTCATAATTATAACGCCACAACCATTTCTCTAATAGAGCCTTATTAAAGGCCCTCACATTGCAGAGGCCCAAACTACCATCTCTCATAGGAGTATAGACCTTAACCCACCCAACAAGATGAAATTTAAACTCATCACCTAGTCCACTCCACAGAAAATCATGTTGAAGTTTCTTAATCCTAGATGCAATGGTAACTGGAAGGGACAAGAAATATGTAGAAAGGTTGGATAAAGTACTCTTAATAAGTGTGATCTGCCCCCTTTAGATAAATACAACATTTTCAACCTGACCAGCCTACGCTCTAATTTTTCTAATACCTCCTCCCAAATTTTCTTAGCTTTAAAAGACGCTCCCAACAGGAGACGAAGGTACTTCATCGGCAGTGAAGAGACCACATGTCCTAATATGTTGGCCAGCCCCAAAAGCAATAAGTTGATGCCACAACACTTCAAAACTCAAATTAAGTTAAGCATAGTAGGCCATGTTTGGATTCAAAATCATCTTTAAAAGTTTTAGAAAACTTTTTGACTTTCAATCCAAACATATTTGAACGCTACAAAAACTTCAAAAAATTCATCTATTTTTTTCTCGGTTTCCGTGAAAATGGCATAAAAACTGAAACAACTTTCAGAAAATCCAAGACAAAATCTCAAAGATTTTCTCCCCAAACATCTTTGATCATTTCAATGGGTCCCACTAATTTTTTCAAACCACGATAAAAATATATCAAAAACCTTTCTCAACCCAAACATATTTTCAACCGGTCCCACTATTTCACAAAACCATAAAAAAACTCCCCTAAAATTTTCTTAAAGATTTAAAAATTTTCACAAAAATCTTAAAATCCAAACAAGCCCTAGATAAATGGAATTCATTAGTGCTTGAATAAAGAATATAAACTGAATTGACCGTGCACAAAAATATAGGTGAGAGTGCGTTTCTGTCTGATCATCATCAAGATTTAAAGAAGTAGGCCCTTGCAGATTACTCTTGTTAGTATCAGTAATTAGATGAAGCAGATCCATTCATACCTCTTTTAACACACACACACATACACACACACACACACACACACACATCCATTCATTGCTCAAGCTAGGATCAGTAATCAGATGAAGCAGATCCATTCATATATACGCACCAAGCTAGGAGTTTTTGTTTGAGCAATTTAGCATATGCAAATTCAGACCTAGAATTATGACTGAATATAGTGAAGAGTTTTTGCATACAACAAAAACATGAAGATATACATCCCATAACTTGCTTAACAGGGACTTCAAGACTCCAAGTTGTAGTCGTTGGTTTCATTACTCTAAAAGAGTCCAAATTGTAGGCTAAACAGAGTTCTTGAGACATAACTCACATTCAAGCTAGCCTGAATTTATGGCACGACTCTATTTTCAGATTCTCACCTTGCTTTTTATAATAAAAAAGGCATTAATAGTAAATTTTTACTGTTGATTTTAACCAAATAAAAAAGTAAAAATTTGTAGTGCTCGTGACTTTGACTTAGACTTAAGCAAACTGTCCATCATAGTGATATATGGAGCAGCAGATTTACCTCAATATAGCACACGCCCTGCGGATCTGAAGATCCAAGTAAAACAAGATCACATGGTACTTCATCATTCTCTCGAATCCACACAATATTACCTACATGAATATCCTGCGCTTGGACCTACAAGTCAATAAATCAACAACAGATGAACATACAGTTAGAACGGCAAAGTATAAGAAAGAAAGAAACAGCATATCTGTAATCCGGGAAAGAACTAAATCAGAAATAATCAATTGGGAAATTAAATCATAGGATATATGATTTTGTCACCTTCATAATTAATAGTCTAGTTTGTATCCATGAAATGAAGCCTTCTTTTATGGGTAACAACAGTAAACGTCAAAGTGGGGCCTTGTATCCACGAAGCCTATTTAACTCATTTACATAGGTATCAATGATGAACTACACATGATAATTTCAATTTAGCCCATAATCTCCACAAAAACATGTTTTATAGTAGCAAAAACTTCAAATATCATTAGATAATTAAGTAACTGACTTTTGACGCAACAAATACATTAACCTAATCTTTAATTGCTATATCTTGTGTATTGGTAACCCAGTGGTATCACACGTTAGCTCTAGAGGGTTGAGGCAAGAACCTCATTCCCATCGCTGCTCCTATTGTTTTGTGATGTATGAGCAACTAGAAAACCAATCGTGTGCTTTGTGTTCTTCTCAACTACTATCCATTCTCCAATCAATCAATTTTCCTAGGGTCAAAGGTTAGGAGCACATTAACAAACTTACTATTTGTTTATCTTTTTTTTTTCTTTCTTTCTTTTTCTTTTTTTATAAGTAACGATTATGTTAATATAATAGGCATGGCCCAAGTACACAAGATGTCAAACAGGAGGAAACACCTATCTAGGATGAAGAAATGGAAACGAGCAAGTCATGAAGGCCTAGGTCATTAAAATCTACAGCTATGGCCAATAGAAATAAGGTTCTAACAAAAAGAGATCTAAGATCCTCAAATGAGCGCTCCTTGTCTTTGAACATCCTGTCATTTCGCTCCTGCCATAAGCACCACAGAATACAAATAGGAATAATCTTCAATATGGCTGTGATTTGTAGAATACCTCTTATATTTGTCCAACTAGCCAAAAGCGACACCACTGTGGCAGGCAGCATACCCAAGTTAACTCTAATCTATTGAACACCTCTTCCCATGGCGCTCTAGCAATCTCACAATGTAATAGGAGATGATCCAATGTCTCACCACTCTTCTTGCATATGTAGCACCAATCTATTATGATCACCCCGTGTATCCGCAAATTATCTGTCGTCAAGATCCTACCCGGAGCAGTTGCTTGGTCTTAAAGAGTACATAAGTCAAAAAAAGTCTCAAAGCTGCCAACTTCCCAATCTTGGGCTGTTCTACTAAAGTTAATGTTCCACTGTATTTGATCCCCAGCTATCACCAAAAAATTAGCCATTGAAGCTTCTTTCTCACATGCAATCCAGAATATTGAAGGGAATGAGTCTTTTAGGGCATTATTTCCACACCATATGTCATTCCAAAATTTTATTCTAGAGCCATCTCCCAACACAAGTCTAGTATGACAAGAAAACACCCCCACCCCTGACTAATGTGCTTCCAGATCCCCACTCGATACACCCCAATAACCTCTCTAGTGCACCAACCCCACTCCCCCCAACAAACTTCCATATTTGCAATCAATCACCGACTTTCATAAGGTTTCTAATTCGACAAGTACAATCTCTTTCAACCTGCCAATCTACGTTCAATCTTCTCAATCATTGTATCCCATATTGGTATAGCCATTGAGGCAACCCCCAACAGAAGACCCAGGTAATTCATAGGAAAGGTGGAAACCTTGCATCCAAGAGTGTTAGCCAGCTACCGGATGTTGCGAACATTACCAACTGGCACTAATTCTGTGATGACCCGCTTTTGCTTGTATTTTCACAGAAGGAGTGGTTTTAATTTAATTAATATTATAGTGCTTTTATTTTTAATTATCGGATTTCAATTAGATTTTATTGGCTGTTGAATTTAAATTGCTGTTTAAATTTATTTTAGCTTGTTTTCGGATTTAAAATTTAATAGTTGGTTTTTACTAGTTATTTATTATATTTTAGCTTGACGTTGCGTTTAAAATATTTTCTTGGTGTTTATTTATTTATTTGATGTAGTGTTTAATTTATTTTAGTCGTTTAAGTTTTTAATATCGTTTTCGGCGGATCAGTTTCTGGATCCCGGAAGTGAAGTTTGGACTTCATTTCTTTTCCCCTTCTTTTCTTTTTCCTTTTTCTTTTTCCTTCCTTTTTCTTTTCCTTCTTTTCTTTTTTCTTCTTCTTTTTTTTCTTTTCTTCTTTCCTCCCCCGTCGCCCGTGCGTTTTCGGATTCTCTCTCTCTCCCTTCCCTTTTTCTCTTCCGCGCAGCCTCCTTCGACCGCCCATATCTCCCCCGTCCGGTGGAGGTGTCATACACCACCCCCGCCATTCTCTTCCTCTCACAGCGGACTACATCCCCACCAATTTTCAGGACCATCGGAGCTACCGTTAGCCGCCACGAGCCCCTCGAAGTCGCGGCACCAACCCAGTTTTTCCTCCAATTGCCGATTTCTTCCTCCGCCCAGAACCGCCACTTGCCGGCGGCGTGGCCTACACCACCCACCCAGAAAACTTCCCCTCCCTCCGACGCACCACCCCACCAAAGATCTCCCCCATCCGTGCCGCCGTTTGGCCGAAAAAGCACATCTAAGCCGCACGGTTTTTCACCGTTTCCGGCGCCGTCACACCACCTCCGACCACCATCTCTTCACCACTTCTTCCCCTACCTCTTGCCGACCTAACCCACCCATTTCCGGCCTAGATCCGTCGCCGGAGCAGCTCCCACGAGCTCAACTCCGATTTGGCCGTTTTTGCTCTCCACCGCCACCCACGGCCAAAACTCACTTCCACTAGCTTCATAAACATCCCTAGACCATTCCCTATCAATTTGGCGACTTGGTTTGTTCCCGTTCAAAAATGGGTATTTTGCGACCCACGGCTACAGTGCATTTGCACTGTTACGTTGCTTTCCGCTCATCGTTTGCCGCGCGCCGAACCTTCTAAAAATCATATATAGCGCTGTAAGTATTTTCTAAACGCTACTTTTAGATTAAAATGTATTTTGCTCTTTAAATAATTTATTTGCTTGGTTGGTTGATTCCGGACTGAGTCCGAGGAGTTCGGGGGTCGGATGGATTGAGGACGGAGTTGTTTGGTTGATGTGATAATTGTTTGAGATATTTGTGCCTCGATGTTTGCATTGTATTGTGCTCACATTTTCATGTTTAAAAAAGGGAAAACCGGGTTTTCGTATAATTGCATGCATGTATATGTGGTTGTGAATGAAAACTGGGCTTGTAAGCGAGAACTGTTTATGAGATAAGTGAACGATTGGATTGACTGGTTTGAGTCAAAGGCACACGTAGGGATGGTGGTAAGCAGGGATGGTGGTAGAGTCCCGCCTGCGATTCCAGCCTACGGTGCACGGATGTTTTGGTTAATGGGCCATTTTCTGGGAAAATGGCGAGATTGGTTTTTGGGCCATTATCTGGGATAATAGTGAGGAAAAATTTAAAGGAAAGGTTTTGGGCCAAATGGGACTTTGGCGTGTGTGTGGAAATTATGTTGTTTTATGGGACACATGCGTTGCATTCTTTCATGCATATTGTTTGAGTTATAATATGTTTTTATCTAGTGGTGTTTGGATTTTACTTACCTGCGGCACCATTTTTGGTACCGTAGATTTTGGTGCAGAGTTCAAGGAGGAGGAGGAGGCTGAGCCCGAGGATGCGGCTCCGCCGGAGTTCTGAGTTGAAGTTTATGATTTGTTTTTGGCTTTGAAACAATATTTGTGACTTGTAATATTTTATTATGTATCTTTGAACCGCTTTGTATTTTATTTAAGAAAAATTCTGGTACTTAGTTTTAAGTCTTTGCTATCCGCTGCGTATCTCTTCGTGCACTTTTGTCGCTTGCACACACTTGGCACCAACCGATAGGATGGTGACCCGTGTTGTCACCATCCGGACATCTCGATTTCCCCGTGTCCGGGCGTGGGGATTTTGGGGGCGTCACAAATTCTAATTTGTCAAAGTTCACTTATAAACCTGATGCCGCTTCAAAACAAAGTAAAAGTGCCCTCAGTGCCCGCATCTGGTTTTGTTCTGCCTCACAAAATATAAGTGTATCATCTACCAACAACAAGTGGGAAATGTTAATAGTACCGCTATCGGGGTCACCAATTGAGAATCTAACCATAAAACCATTGTAAGCCAAAGCCGAGGTCATTCTGCTAAGCTCCTCCATAACAATGACAAAGAGGAGAGAGGATAGTGGATACCCTTATCTTAGGCCTCGAGAGCTATTAAAGAAGCCAATTGGACTACCATTTACCAACACAGAAAATTTTGCCGTTGATATGCACCACATATACCATGAACACTATCTCTCCCCAAAACCACACCTCCCAAGCAAGTAGAGTAGGAAGTCCCAATTAACATGATTGTAGGCCTTCTCCATATCTAACTTACATAAGATCCCCAGATTACCATATTTTTATCTACTATCTAGGCATTCATTGGTGATAAGAACTAAGTCTAGAATTTGCCTAACACGTACATATGCGTTTTGGGGTTTTGTTATGATCTTCCCTAAAACCTCCCCTAGTCGGTTTGCAAGCACCTTGGAGATGATCTTATACAACCCATTCACAAGACTAATGGGCCATCGATGCCCCAATCTTCTTGGGAATTAGAGCTATAAAAGTGGCATTGAGGTTCTTCTCAATTTTTCCAACTAAGAACAACTCCTAGAAAACCTTAATTAAATCCTCCTTCACCACTTCCCAACAAGCTTGGAAGAATCCCATAGAAAATCCATATGGATCAGGTGCTTTGTCTTTACCATTTTCCTAACTACACCATAAGCCTACATCTCCTCGAAGGGCCTCTCCAACCAAGAGACTTTCTACGGCTCAATAGAATCAAAACCTAATCCATCAAACGTTGGCCACCACCCCACTTGCTCGCTAATTAAGTGTTCAAAGAAATCAACAACATGTTCAGGGGCCTCTGTACAGGCTGCACCATCTATATTCAGCATCTCAATGGTAATGGTTCTCCTGTGAGAGTTGGCCACTCTATGAAAGAACTTTGTACTTCAATCCCCTTCTTTCAACCACAATGCTTTAGACTTTTAGCGCCACAAGATAGCTCTTCCAAGGAAAGTACCCAACCCTCCTATATCGTCTCCAACTCCTATAACTCTTCCAACATGGACTTCTTACGTTCACCTATGTCGTCAAAGGATTGTGTATTCCAAAGATCTTTCAATTTACCTGCAAGGATGAAGCTAAGGGTGCCATGAATCTGATATGAGGGCCACCATTGCCTAACTCTATCCACAAAACCTTCAGTTTTCAGCCACATTTTCAAATTTGAAGTACTGACACCCTCCTTGGAATACTACTACAATCAAGAAAAATAGGAAAATGATCCAAGGCGAGACAACCTCTTTTGACATACATCCGGATAATGAGCTTCCCACTCCGATGAAACTAAAAATCCGTCCAATCTAGACCATGTATGGTTATTAGACCACATATGGTTATTAGACCACATGAATGCCCCACCCATGAGAGGGATGTCCACCAAACTCAAGTTGAAAATAAACTCAATTCTATCATTGCTGGTCGCAATCAACCTTCTACTGAACATTCACTTGGGAACCTTATAACATTAAAATCACCACCTATGCACCATGGTAGGTCCCAGCAGCTATGTACTCCAGCTATTTCCCATAACATACTTCTATTGCTGTCCAAATTCAGCCCGTAAATACCAGAAAAAGGCCACTTAAAGTTGTCTTTCGCACTCCTAAAGGAACAAGCCACTATGTACTACCCTATGAATTCCTCCATTTTCTCCACCACCTTTCTATCCCACATTACTAACACACCTCCCGAAGCCCCATCAGATGCAAGATAAGCTCAATCCACATATGTACAGCTCCATATACTTCAAACAATTCTTCTTGTAATATATTTCAATTTAGTTTCCTGTAAGCATACAATGTCCACATTCCACTCACGAAGCAAATTTTTTATTCGATGACACTTATTTGCCTCATTAAGCCCTTAGACATTCCAAGAAACAATTTTGGGCTTCATAAAGCAATTGCTAGACCCTTCCCTTTAGATGTCTCTCGGCTTATGTTGTGCTCACAATTAATAGACCATGTTAGTCTCTTTAACTCTCTTTGTTTTTTGGAATATGATTTCTTAAACTGAGCATGACCAGCTTCAATGGTTGTAAACAAAGCCATAAATTGTTCCTCAAAACCCTCACACTCCATACCACGCAATGTTGAATTTCCTTCACCTTATGAAGAACCCATTCCGAGACACTAGACTGACTTGGAAGCATACGGCTAAGGGGTATGGGCTCCCCATCCCTGGTAGCCCACTACAAAACCAATAGCGTCTTCATCTCCTCCTCCATAGTGAGGTTCCTACATTCCCATTCAAAGAAGCCTTGCATCGGGCTCAGGCTCTTGGAAGGCCCTTCATTTGCTCTCAAGTCACTTTCTTCCACTGTAAACAAGTCTCAGCTTTCATCGTATGGCCTTCGTCGAAGGGGATACTATCGGAGAAACGATGGCAACCACTTCCCTGTCACTCACAGGCATTGTCTGGCTATGATGTGCTGGAGATCTGACACACCGTTGTTGTCACCGTCTGGGCCTCCATTGAAGGTTCCTCAGCTCGTCGCAGCTTTTTCCAATGAGGTTTACCAGACTCCCGCTGGTGGGGGCCCTAGATCACTCCTTGTTCTGATTCTCCACACGAGCTGAGGCCCAATCTCAAGGCCTACGTTTTGCCCCACGGGCTGAGGCCCAATCTCACAGCCCACTTGCTTCCTATTCAGCTACCCATTTATTATACCACTACTAGGTCCAACAAAAGCCGAGCCTAGGCCCACTTGACACCCTTCCAACTGCCCACCTATCGTAACCAATCTGGGTCCTCTTGCCTCCAAGCCCCGGCCCATACCGAGCCCCCTTTTCTCCTCTTCACACTGTAACAAAACCTCCACTTTCTCTTGCAATTCTTTCACTTGTGTCCTCAAGTCTAGAAGCATACTATGTACATCCCCTCTGCCACGCCAACAACATGCTTGCCACCACCACCACTCTTCCACAGTGCATTGATTGTACCTGCGGCACAAGGATCTTTGCTCGCCTCATGTTCGTTGCCTTGTCTTTCGTGGCCTCCTCTCCCAGCTTCCATGGTGCCGTTGTCTCCAACCCTAATCCCCTCGCGAGGTTCGTCGTCTCCAAAGCCTCCCTGTACGAATGTTGTTGTGGTTGTAACACTGCCACCACCTGCCTCATAGTTGTCCCTCCTCTGTTTTGACTAATACCTATCCCATCAGTCACAAACTCCCACAATGCCTCCATCGACCTCCTCCATCCCTAACCCTCCTTCTCTTTGGGTATGAAGATAAAACTGCGCTTGCTACCACCATTGTATTCCACTAGCACCATGTAGAAACTGTGAGCATTCGAACACCGTGGCACCATGAAGCTACGATTTCCTTCCCTTGCCATGGTGTAGAAGGCCTTTCTTTCTTCCTTTAGGCACTATTCCAATGTTTTAGCAACCCATTGCACCATGGGTAACCCTAGCCTTAACTCCTTCACCGCCTTCCAGCTTTTCTCAGTAATAGCATAGAGCTCCCCTCCTTCAATATTGAAAAAACTTTGGATTCTATCACTACATGTTTGAAAACCCCATTGTGAACACGCCTAGACACTAAAAACTCAATCACAATCTCACCGTTGCAAGCATCAAAACGTCACCAGAAAGAAAAATGATCACTTTCCATCATCGGAGTTTTGGGTGTATGGAGAGAAAATTTTTGGACCAACTAATAATGAAAAGTAATCAACTAGCTGCTAACTTAGGCATCTTTAAGTAACAACAGAGTCGAGCAATAGTTGTTGAGCAAGCCAACCAATTTGATAAATTGCAAAAAAATATTAAAGTTAACTTTGCTCTCTAACATTAATTTAAAACATAAGCAACAAGTCAAACCATAAATATAGATAGACGATTTTGGAAAAGTTTCCATACATGTTTTCTTATGCCTTGCCTAACAACCCAGACTTCTTTCTCATTTGCCTTCCTGTCTGATAGATATCTATTATAATCATCCCATGCCTCTTTTGTCGCAGAGACTGCAAAAATAAAGATAAGGGGGCCCCATGTACTGGCAGGATTCACAGGAGTAATAAGCGGCCATAGTTGAAGGCAAGCAATTAATAAAAAGTATTGGTTCATGAACCGGCTGAAAGCAAAAGAAATCAAATTGATTAGAGAATGGAGAAAAAGAAGAAGAGGAAAATTTAATTTCGACAAGATAAATCATTTCTAGAACACAAAAGCAATATGGACTTCTACTCCTCCAAAAGATATCTAACTAGTGAAATAAAAAACGGTATCATCAACATCAATAAACTTCAAAAGAAGGTGATAAGCAACATTGCAGAAAATCACCGAAAAAATCCCAAGTGCCAGTCCACATTGACTGCAGCATGAGATGAAAAAAGCATGAAATGAACAAGTGTTCATAATGGGTCAATTTAACATGTGATTAGCTCATGCTCCAAAGAAATTGTTTAAAACAGTAAGTCATAGTCAGCCACAAGTGATGCTTGGCACTCGGCACATGACTTCTAAGAACATTCACGACTTTGCCCGAGCAAATTACTATTCAAGCCAGGATGAGAACCAACAGCACGAATTGAAAAATCACCTGAACTGTTCCCATAAGTTCTTAGGGAGAAAGTTCAATAAAGTATATTTTCTGTTTGATATGCGGTTGTCACAGTAAAGATCATGGGATGTTTCATCATCATTGATATAGATGTAACGCTTCATTGTTATAAGCATCTGATCATATTTAACTGTTGGTTGCAAGTTCAGTATAGAGAATGCCACAAGAATTAAAGTTGCTTCATATCCTGCAAAATAAATTAAAACTTTTGAGTAACACAAATTGCTATTTTCATCCAGATAACACATAGCAGGGCACAACCCACCTAAGACACAAAACAAAGGAGCCCTCGATCAAAGGCTATAATCCAAGAAGGTTTTTGCTAGTGTCCTGGAATATCCAAGTACAAAAATTCATGTTGAACAGATAAAGAAACAAGATATGTTATAAAGAAACCTTGGGAATTGTGCAGTGAAAACCATCAAGATTTCTAAGACAAACAAGTCAAAACACAGCCAAGCAAACAAAGAATGACATGCCGTGACCAGACAGTCGCACATACTATCCAGACAGTAAAACACAAACAACCTTGGCCCAAAATAAGCCACATCTATCCTGACCTGGTTACCATTCAAACGAGATCAAAGCTTGTTCCAATGAGACAGAGATAGGATCTCCATGTGCCATGTGGCATTGAGATGCTAGATGTGATGTTTATTTGAGATGTTCTAACACAATATCATCCAGATGGTAGTGTTTTGGCGTCTGGACAGCTTGCATATCCACGTGCCACATGGGCCATGGTGCAATGCACAGAAGAGATAATGATTCGAGGTGCATTTAATGTGACATTACCGTCAGAATGGTACCATTTTGGCATCTAGATGAGTAGCAACTTTCACCCCAAATATTGCTCCTTCAATCTAAAAAGATGCTACAGAGGAATTATTGAGCATGTTAGGGAGGATTTTGGTGATTATAGCACCCAAAGAATGCACTAGCAACTGAAGGGAAGTTCTTGGAGGAGTAGGCTTTCATGTGTGAGCATACGCTCTTTGAACCACATTTTGGCTGTTTAAGACCATTCCTAGAAATTTTTCGAAGAGTATCTGTCTGTTGCTCTAAGGCAATCAAGGTTATATTCATCTTAACATCATCATTACTTGCGTCTTATGAGAAAACCCTAGCTTTCTCCATATTATCGAAATCCCATTTAGACAATCATTTTTCAACACAATCGCAATTTTTCCAATCTGTCTTATATGAAATGGCCACCAAAATACAATAGTAAACTTAAACTGAACTTTAAGAACCAATCTTTTTTATTTTTGATAAGTAACTATAAATGTCAAATCCGTAGAAAAATTATCCAAATCCCCATTTTTACACGTAATCAAGAAATTTTATTAATAAGCCAATAGGCAAGAAAAATAATCCAAATATTTCCGAATATCTCAGCTAATATTACAATTACCAATCTCCCACACCATCCACATACATAATTCTGAACTACCCAGAGGAACTATGTCATAAAGGGCTTAAAATAACTACCAAAACTTTCTTCTTCTTCTTCTTCTTCTTCTTCTTCTTCTTTTATTAACGCAAATTATGATATCCGATTTCCTCAGACTTCGAGCTAATACGCAAACTAGGAAAGAAAATAAAAAAATAAAAAAAATAAAAAACAAATGCCATAATTTCAACATAGAAAGAAAACCCATCATCGAAATTTAACGCAAATTATGTTATCCGATTTTTAAGACTTCGAGCTAATACGCAAACTAGGAAAGAAAATTTAAAAAAAAAAAAAAGGAAAGAAAAGAAAACCCAAATGCCATAATTTCAACATAGAAAGAAAACCCATCATCGAAATTTGAAACCCCCCCCCCCCCCCCCCCCCCAACAAAACACAAAAAAACATCCCAAGGCGGCCCAAATGCGATCCAATTCGATCCAAATATAGAATATGTAAAAGAATCCCTCCCTTGAGTACCAACCATACCTCGGGAGCTAAAATTGAAATACTATTCAGAGAGATATAGGAAACAGTCAATGACTCAATAACATACCTCTTTTCTTCTTCTGAGTACCGCCGGTTCGGATCTTTGTTCCCTCTCTCTCCCTCCTAACTATTACCACGCTTGTTTGAAGAGGTGGGAAACGCTATGCCGAATTGCCGAGTCTAATGCAGTGGAAAATGGTATAGCATGATGTCATAGAAGAACGACGACTTTTGATCCGAATAGTTGAGATGGCATCGTTTGGTTACGCAATTCATGAAATAAGATGAAATGTTTTATTAAAAATTAAATAAATTATTATTATAATATAATGTTTTAATATTAATTTATTTTAAGAGTTTAAAAAGTTTGGAAGATAATATTATAATATTATCTTATATGAGATGAGATGAGATAATTTAGGATAAGTTTGGAAGATATATCTCAACTCAAAATTCTCATTTTATCATTATAATTTTTCTAAATTTCCACACAAAATATAATAAATAATTTAACTTTTTCAAATTCTAATTTAATTTTTTCAAATTCCAAAACAATAATAATACTCAAAAATAATATTTTAAACTTTCATCTCAATTCAAAATTTTCATCTTACTTACCAAATTTGCCTTTAGTTTTGTGTAACCAAATCAGTCTAAAAAAACTCTCCGTTGTTTTCAAAATTATTTGTTAACTCATCTCATTTCATTTAACATAATTATTACAATTTTTTAAATTTTCAAATAAAATAAAATAAATAATTTAATTTTTTCAAATTACAAAATAAAAATAATATTAAAAAATATATTTTAATAATATTTTATTTAATTTTTAACTTTCATCTCGACTCATCACATCTCATTTGCAAAAACAAACGAGGTTGTATATTCTATTTTTTTTATAATTAGGCCTTATTTGGATTGAGAGAACCTCTAAATTCATATTATATCATCTCGTATGATTATTACAATTTTTTTAAACTTTCACACAAAATATAATAAATAATTCAACTTTTTTAAATCTCAAAATAAAAATAATATTTTAAAATTTTATTCAACTTTCATCTCATCTCATCTCAACTCACTATTCAAACCTCTTTTAATCCTATGGAGGGTTGAGTTTAAGATTTTATAAAAGTGTAAAAAAAATCGTAATTAAAAATTTCTATAGAGAAAAAATTTACTTATCATCATTTTATCATCATCTTCTCAACATCTCTTAATGTGATATTAAATGATACGCTCATAAATAAAACTTAATAAATAATCTCTAATAATTTAATATCACATCATCAATAATGAAAGGATAATAATAAAACTAACTGAGTAACAATTTTGTAAAACCTGAAAACTATTTTTTTTTTATAAGAAAGATACTTCCATTAATTCAAAAACCAACTCCACTTACATCAAATAATCAAACCAAATAATTTGGAAAATACAATCAGAAAAAGAAAAAGAATCCTACCAAACAATCAAGTCTTCTAAATGCCTACCAAAACTTTGCTAGAGTATGAGTTGTTTCATTAGTCATTCTCCCTCTATATTGGATTGAACATCTTGGGATCACTTGCATCAGTCTTGATTTCAGAAACTGGGTTTGGATAGTGAGTTAAGCTTAAATGAGTTGAGATAAAAGTTGAAAGTTGAATAAAATATTGTTAGAATATTATTTTTTAATATTATTATTATTTTAAGATTTGGAAAATTTTGATTATTTATTATATTTTGTGTTGGAATTTAGAAAAGTTGTAATGATTAGATGAGATGAATTTGGTATCCAAACTGGATAAGTTGCCCCATGAGGACCTTGAGTCATCTGTTGCTTGGATTTCATTCATTTTCAGCTGTGAATCACTTTCAATTATCAACTCAGTGATGCCTAGAGGGAGACAAATTTGTAAACCACGGAATAAAGCCAGCAACTCCAACTCCAATGGTCATTTACAACATTTTCCTTCTTACTCACAGCTACTATAACCCCCTGCATCATTTCTTAAAACCATTCCCACCCCTGCCTTGCATTGATCACTGAAAATGGCCCCACCAATATTTAACTTCGACACCCCAAGAGGTGGAGGTTGCCAACTGCAAGCACTCAGCTGTTTGGATGGATGGGCACATTTAACTTCTTTAAACTCCTGAGCTAATGGTAAAGCATTTTCAATTACTAGTTCAAAAGCTAACACTTTGTCTTCAAATATTTTATGGTTCCTTCTGTACCATAATCCCCAAGCAATTAGAAAGAATTTTTCCAAATCTCCATTTTTGCCTCATGTTATAATATCCCATACAATTTGCATAAAGTGCAACCTCTCATCAAACACCAGTAAACTTTGTAAATAGACCTTCCATGCCTCCTTCAGTAGAGGGTAGTAACATAAAACATGCCTCACATCCTCTTCCCCCTCACTACACCACTTGCAAGTAACCTCTTGTATAATCTTATTTTCCTTTAGTTTCTACAATGTTGGAAGCCCATTCTTGCATGCTCTCTATGCAAAGACTTTAATTCTATTTGGAATTTGTAATTTCCATATCCTCCTCCATACCTTTTTATGATTTTTAGCATTTGAACATTCACCACCTTGTCTAGTCTAATCAATGGGTTGAAAGAACCTATAAGCACTCTTCATACTGAAATTTCCATACTTTTCATGTTCCCATATAATGTAATCAGGTCTCATATCTACACTGAGCAAAACTTTGAAGACTTCATCAACTACTCAAGGAGGGAACATATGTCTAACTCTTTCCACATTCCACTATCTGGTATCTTCATCTATGAGGCACTAGACTTTACAACATATAGATTCATCTCTCTAATTTGAGTCTTGGAGACCTATGACCTAGGAGCCAATAGTTAGACCATATCTTAATAGCTTTTCCATCATCCACTCTCCACCAAAACCCTTTCAGCGGGTTCTTTTTAGATTCTCATATCCCTCTCCAAACATATGAAGATGAAGATTCTAGTTTTGTATCACGGAATCTGGTTTGAGGAAAATATTTAGCCTTAAACATTTTATGCAATAGAGTAGTTTCCTCTGTCATGATCCTTCAACCTTGTTTTGCAAGTAGAGCCTCATTGAAAATCTATAACTCCTTAAAGCCCATCCCTCCATTTGCTTTAGCTTCACACATTTTCCTCCAACTAGCCCATCTAACCATCTAACTTTATTTTCATCCTGCTTTTGCCCCCACCAGAACTTGGCCATCATATTCTCAATCTCATTATAGAAAGTTGCAAGGAGTTTGAAGCAACTAATGGTGTAAGTTGGGATGGCAAGTGCAATTGCTTTAATTAGCACCTCTTTTCACCCTGTGATAGTATTTTTTTCCTTCCATCCAACTAGCTTATTCTATACCTTCTGTTTTAATTATGAAAAAGCCTTCTTCTTGTTTCAGATCTCATTGTCTCATATCTCAAGTAGGATAAATTAGACCCTTTAGCACACCATTCATCAGAATTGAGAAAGACACCGATCTCATACATAGCATGACTAGATGGATCCATTTTTCATCAAACCTCATCTTCTGCATCACTGCTTCTAAAAACCCCTACTCCACCCTATCATATGTTAATACGTGCACTCTAAATACTATATTATTGAATTAAAATATTAAAATGTGAATAAAAATAATGAGATATAATTTATATTATTGAATTTAATATCTATTCATACTGAGATATATTTGAGCATGATTTTATAATATTTTAAATCTCAAATATTGTATTATTGGTTGGTGAGAGATAATTTGTAATTGCACTTTACACTTAATATTTTTGAAACTTTACTATTCGGCTTTTACATTTAGTTTTATTTTTTATGGCAGCCGCATGGAATATTAAACCCAACCAGTTTACTTAACAACTAAGCCCACACTCTAAGACTTCAAAGAAATATTTGGGCTTGGCTTTCGGGAGTTGACATGGGCCATTTGGAGTTTTTGGTTTTTTGTGAGGGTTTTAGACGTAGGAAGGAACCCATTAATCCTTATTTTTATTTTACTTGTGAATGCAAATGGGCATTTTTGTCTTGACTTGAAGGGACTTGATTTTAGCTGCAACGAGTTGGAGGCTGAAAGAAAAATAAATCACACGGGGCCCATAAGACGATCATTCTTTTTGTTTTGAATGGAAGGGCACTTTATGCCTTTTGGACGTGGGGGATTATTATGATTATTGGGGGCCCCATGCAAATCAATTCATTAGGTTCCCTCATGCATAACGGCACCAAATATATATTCGGAAAAGAGGAGCAGCACGGTTTTCTAGAGTGAGCCGTGGGATTAAAGGACGACGGGCTGAAGCATAGAGGGGATGACATAAATTTCCATAACTGCTGTTTATTTTATTCTTCTCTTGCGATTTTTGTTATTCATTATATTTAGAATTAATTAAATTTTTAAATAAGACTAGAAATGAATTGATACATTAGATGATATTTTTAATTTATATATTTAATTTTCAATTACTAAAACTCTTATGTTTTATCATTCTCAATTTATTTTTGATGTTTTCTTCTTCGAATAATCAAAAAATTTATTCTGTTTATAGATTCAGTCATATTTTTTCTATTGAATGGATTAGTTATTTGATTATATTTGGATCAATTATTTGTCTATATTGATTTAATTTTTTTTGTAATATTGCTCCCTGAGTGTATTGTCGTCGTTGATTTTCTCAATAGAGATAATAATGTACGTATTTTAAAAGTGGTAAATAATTTTTTAAAGGGTTACATTTGGTTTAATTTTGGTTAATAAATCTATACATTCCGATTGGAAGTTTCGGGAATTGAGTTCACAATTGATTTATCCAATGAATTAAAAATAATTAAAATATCATATTTGTGTAAGGGATTCCTGACGCTAAGGGTGGGATAATATGTAACACGACCTGTTAATCCAAAATGAACACGACAAGATAAAAGCGGATTAGGGTTTAGTCTTAATGGGTTCGGGTCAAAACGGGTTAACCCGTTAAGACACGATTGTTTAACGAGTCACTAATGGGTCAACCCGTTAAGAAAAATTTTTTTAACTTTCTACCCTTGAGACCTAAAACTGGAAAAAGAAACAAAAAACCCTAACTGTAATAACCCACACGTACGCCACCGCGCCCCCCCCCGGCGGGGCCCTTTTCTAGTTTTTGAATTTCAGTAATCTTCATTTTAATTTTTCTCCTTTATTCCCAGATTTCTCTCCCTCCCCGTGCACCATTTCTCTCTTCCTTCACCGGCGGCTTCTCTCCCCATGCTCTGTTTCACTTCATCACTAGCGACGGCATCAAGATCTGTGTGTGTGTGTGTGTGGCCCTCTTCTTAGGGTTTCTTTCATTATTCGACCGCAAAAGAGAAAGGCATAAGTATTACTAATTTAGGTTTTGTGGCGTGTTCGAGATTAGGGGATAAGTGGGAAGTTTGAAAATTTGAAATTTGAGAGTTGCGTTTAGCCTTTCTATACTTCCCCGTGCACCGTTTCTCTCTTCCTTCACCATCAACGGCGGCCTCTTCAACCCAGCAAGTCAATGTAGCCCTTCGTCCACGCCCGTCGCCCACTGTAAGTCAATCCAGTCGAGATTCACATTTTTTTTCTGTTTTCTAGCATTTTTCTTAAATTTTCATGTATTCATTTCTGAGGTTAACAAAAAAATGTGTTGGGCTTTATTTGTTCTTGAATTATATTAACCAAATTAGCTAAAAACTGCTTAAGAACATCATCATCGATATTATTATTATTATTATTATTATTATTATTATTATTATATAGTTGGGAACTTTTTTATGTTTCTGTGTGAAAGTGGAAGTCCATCTGCCTTGATTTCCTCTGTAACTATCTTGAGAAAATTTTAATTTTGCTTAATGTTGACATATTTCAACAAATTATCACTCAACAATTGATTATCACCATCGTGATTGTTGAAATATGATTTAGGGGTTAAGGGTATGGAACTAGCGTCCAACTAGCCATTTTGTCCTAGTTCAGATGATACCTTCTAAGTTCTCCATGCAAATGGAATGGAGGATAGGTCATGGGTTTGAGACTTGATGCGTGCTTGTGACTTTACGTATAGTCACCAATTGGGAAAAAAATTGGATTTTATTAAAGCATTAAAGCCTTATGTAAACACAATGATGAGTCAATGATAAATGATGACTCTACTTTGATCTCTTTTCTAGCATTTGGATTTTTTGTTTTATGAACATCCATATGGTTATAGATTTTTTAAGTTTGTCCTAAGTTTATATGCCATTTTGTCCTAAGTTTTTCTAGCATTTGGATTTTTTGTTTTATGAACATCCATATGGTTACAGATTTTTTAAGTTTGTCTTAAGTTTATATACCATTTTGTCGTAAGTTTTTCTAGCATTTGGATTTTTTATTTTATGAACATCCATATGGTCAGTTCTTGCCTTAGGATTGACTGTGTGTTTAGAAGCATGGTAACTTCTTTGTAGATTAAGGATACTGGTAGTAAATAGCTGACAATAGAGCTTCTAGTGACCCTTTTTTGGGTTTTGTTTTCCCTTTAAGTTTTGAGTAAATAGTAAATACTACAATAATTGTTCTTGTTGTTTGTTGTTGTCAGATGAGTAAGATAGAATGACAAAATGAAGATTTTGTTGATTTAGACCCGTTGGACTCTAAAAGTTTTCAAAATGAGGAGGCTAAAGTAAAACGAAGGAAACGGTCAAACGTGTGGAGTTTTTTTGAAATGGTTCCTGAATTTGAGAAAAAGGATGGCAAGCCACGAGCCAGGTGTAAGTTGTGTGGAGTTACTTACATGGCTGCGAGCAAATATGAAACCGGAAATATGAAGCGTCACATTGACACATGCCCTAGGAGAAGTTCACGAGATATTGATCATTGTTTGTTAGCACAAAATAGTGGATCCGGATCTATTTCAGTAGTTAATCTTAAATTTGATACTAATGAATATAAAGAATTGTTGGTAGCCGCTATTGTGAAGCATGAATTGCCTTTACAATTTATTAAATATTCGGGAGTGAGATCTTTATTATAATATTTGTGTCCAGATGTTTTAATTATTTCTAGGAATACTGTCAAGACTGATTTGGTTAAGATGTATCATTAAGGAAAAAAAAAGAATTAAATGTTTTTTAAATGATTCTCTTGGTAGAATTAGTTTGACATCTGACTTGTGGACTTCTATAACCACTGATGGTTATATGTGTATTACAGCACATTTTTTTTTATAAGAAATGGGTTTTACAGAAAAGGGTTTTGAACTTTTCTTTTATGCCACCACCACATAATGTCATCTCTTTATCTGAAAAAATTTATAACTTGCTATGTGAGTGGGGAATTCAACACAAGATTTTTGCATTGACTTTAGACAATACTTCTTTTAATGATGTTTCAGTAGAATTGTTAAGAACTCAGTTGAACATTAAGAAAGCTCTTATTTGTGATGGTGAGTTCTTTCATCTTCGTTGTTGTGCTCATATTCTTAATTTGGTAGTACAAGATGGGTTAAAAGAGATTGATCATACTATCCAAAAAGTTAGTGAAAATATCAAGTACGTGAAAGGATCACAAACAAGGAAAATATAATTTTTGGATTCAACAAATCAAATGTCTTTAGATAGTAAGAAAGGGTTGAGACAGGATGTCCCTACTAGATGTAATTCTACTTATCTTATTCTTGAGAGTGCTATTTTCTATCGTCGTGCCTTTAGCTATTTGGAGTTGACTGATTCCAATTTTAAGCATTGTCCATCAAATTCTGAGTGGGAAAAAGTGGAGAAGATTAAAGGTTTATTGAGTATTTTTTATGAAGCCACTTGTGACTTTTCTGGGACGAAATACCCTACAGCCAATCTCTAATTTCCAGTAGTGTTTTTGATTTATTTTACATTAAAGTGACACTCTGAGGGTGAATATGAGTACATGAAGAGAATGTCTCGTCAAATGCTTACTAAGTATGAGAAATATTGGTCTGAGTTCAATGTGTTGTTGGCTATAGCAGTTATATTGGATCCTCGATACAAATTTCATTTTGTTGATTTTTCTTATACAAAGCTTTATGGAGATTGTTCTATTGAGTTTATGAATGTTCGGACCAAAATGACATCTCTTTTTTATGGAATATAGTTCTTCTAGTGTTCCCACATGTTCTACCATAACTTCTGAAAGTAATGTTAGTGGAGTGGAAAGTGAGTCTTCAGTTAATAAACAAGTATTTCAGGCAATATTAAATAATATTTTTTGTTTAATGATTTATATTATATTGTTGTTTCATATCACATATCATTAAGAAACATTTTTATTTATTTTTTGTGTACAGGAATTTGATTCATTTAGACATGATGATCTTAGTACCCATTTGCACAAAAGTCAATTGGATATTTACTTGGATGAACCTAGGGCAGATAGAAATACAAAGATTGACATTCTTTCCTTTTGGAAAGGAAATGAATTTCGTTATCCTAATCTTGCTTGTATGGCTCGTGACATTTTGAGTGTTCCAATTTTTAAAGTTGCTTCTGAATCTATTTTTAGTGTTGGTGGATGTATCATTGATCGGTGTAGAAGTGCACTAAAATCAGATATTATTGAAGTATTAGTCTGCACAAGAGATTGGTTATATGGCGATGAGCAAGGTAATATTATTTTTATTTTATTGAATAAATGATTGTAATTTTTCAATACAATAATATTATTTGATATAAAACTACTGATTTTTTTTTAATAGAAACACAAGAAGTTAAATTGGACGAGTTAACTTAAGATGTAATGGAGTTGGAGACCAACAAGGGCAAAGTGGATGCTCCACTTCATTCTTCAAATTGTTGATTTGTTTAGATCCATGTTTTTATCATATTTGGGATTATATCATTAATATGTTTATAATGTGTGTTTTGTTTATTATATTTGGGATGTAATTTTAATATTATTACAATGTGTGTGGAATGTGGATCATATTTGGTAATTGGTACTGGATAATTATTAGGATTTTAATGTTGGTATTTTTATTATTTAGATTTTAATTTTAGACTTGTTGTTAGTTTATCAATCAGGTCAAACAAGTCACTAACAGGTATGTTCAACCCATTAACGTAAATAGGTTGTACGGATCGGATCGTGTCGTGTCGTGTTATTTAATTTATTTTTGCTAACAAGTCATATCGTGTCGTGTCAATTTAATTTATATTTGCTAACGGGTCATATCGTGTCAACCCGTTATCTTAACGTGTCGTGTTCGTGTTGAACATTTTGATACGAAATCCTTAACGGGTCGTGTTTGTGTTAACACATTAACTGTAATGTACATGCCTTGACACGATACGAACACGACCCGTTGACACGATTTGACACCCCTATCTGATGCTCTACTGTTCGTCAAATTTGAGTACTTATTTCATTAGTAACTTTGTTTCACTTTAATTTGCATTTAAAATTAATTTTTATTCTCCATTAATCATTTAATATTTTTCTTTAGTTTCTTTGTTCATTCTACTATTTTTTTAATTTGTTTCTCTGTGGAATCGACACCCCAAAGCTGTGCTACAACTACCGCGTTATTCTTGGGGTGTAATCAAATTTTGGTGCCGTTGCAAGAGAGACAGTAGAAGAATTACTAAATAGTTTTTCTTTTTAGCAGTTTGTAAAGGCGGTAACTTCGTTCCCTCTTTTAGCTTACTGCATCTTTATTTTATTTTCTTTTTGTATTTTTTTAGTGTTGCAATTTTCTCTATCTTGCATGCATAGGTATAGAGACGCATTGGGTCGGTTTGTTTGTAGACATGTGTTAGAGTCAGAGTCAGAGTCTAATTTTTCTAATTATTTATTTGATAATCCATCTAGTCCCAAAGAAATGAGTGTGCACGAAGATCAACCTAGGACTCTATATGAGTACCTTCACCCTACACACATATCAACACCATCATGCATTATATTTCCACCAAATATTCCTCAAATGGATTTCAAATCAGGTATAATACAACTTCTCCCTACTTTTCATGGTTTAGAGAGTCAAAATTCATATGTGCATATTATGGAGTTTGAAGAGGCTATTGCTACATTTCATGGTCAACCTAGCATTGTAGATGTTGTCCGACTTAAGTTCATTCCTTTCTCCCTAAAGGATAAGGCGAAGAGTTGAATGTATTCATTGAGACCACGGTCGATTGGGTCATGGGTTGAGATGACCTAAATTTTTTTCAATAAATACTTTCCTCATCGTAAGACTAATACTTTGAAAATGCAAATATCAACTTTTACACAATAGGACAGTGAGATTTTGTATCAAGTATGGGAAAATTTTAAAGAGTTACTTAGCTTGTGTCCCCGTCATGGTTATGAAAGCTGGCGTCTAGTTAGTTATTTTTATGAAGGTCTCACTCCTAGAGAGAGTCAATTTGTTGAAATGATGTGTAATGGTGAGTTTTTGTAGAAGAACCTGGATGAGACAATAGATTATTTGAATAAACTTGCAGAAAAAGCTCATAGTTGGACAAAACCAAATGCTTTTGACAGTACCAATTGAGCACACTCCAATCAAATTCATTCTAGTGGAGGCATCTATCCTCTCAAAAATGAAGATAACTTGAAGGCAAGGATGACGGGCCTAACTAGAGAGTTAGAGGCATTGAAGATGAAGAAAACTATGGCAGCTTGTATTATTCCCCAAGTTGATGCATCTAAACTTTGTTTTATTTGTCAGGGAGTAGATCATCTTGCACAAGATTGCCTAACACTTGCTGAGATGAGAGTAGTGTACGAGGAACATTGCAATTCTCTTGGCATGTATAAAAAACCATTTTCACCCTACTCAAATATATACAATTCTGGTTGAAAAAATCATCCAAACTTTTGCTAGAAGTCTGAAAACCAGCCTCCTGCACAGTCCCCTATATCATATCCTGCACCATATCATGCATCTTCTTATTCTAGGAACTCCTTAGAAGATACTTTACATACTTTTATTAAGGTACATGGTAAAATTAATCAAAAGTTTGAATCTTTGATTATGCAGGTTGTTGAAGAAAACAATGAGATAAAAAGTCATGTATCCAAGATGATGAGCTACTTGAGTGTGAATGAGCGTGGCAAATTCCCTTCTCAACCTCAATCCACACCCCAAGGTCAACATATGGCGCAAGGAAATTTGAAAGAGGTCAATGCCATTATGATAAGAAGTGGTAAGTTCTTACACATCCCAACAACTAATAAGACAGAGGATGTTGAAGAGGAACGAAGTAATGATAGTACCAAGTTCCCCAAGGAAGCCGAGGTAATCAAGAGCAAAGTTAAGGTACCATTTCCTCAAGGTTTAAAATCTGGTATGCGAACTTTGGATTCTAATAATGAAATCTTGGAGAACCTCAAGCAGGTAAAGATTAATCTTCTTCTTTTCCATGTTATTAAACAAGTTTCCACTTATGCAAAAGTTCTTAAAGATTTGTGTACAGTTAAGAGGAAGCACTATATTAAGAAGACATCATTTTTGACAGAACAAGTTAGTACTCTAATTGAGCAGCGAATTTCTTCTAAGTACAAGGGTCCTGGTTGTCTAACGATTGCATGTAGTATTAGGAATCATGAGTTTGGGCAAGCCTTGCTAGATTTGGAGCTAGTGTTAATTTAATGTCTTATTCCATTTATTTGTAGCTTGGTTTTGGTGAAATTAAGCCTACTTCTATTGTGGTTCAATTGGCTGATCGTTTAGTTAAGAAACCGTGAGCGATAATTGAGGATGTTTTGATTCAAATTGATAAGTTTTATTATTATGTTAATTTCTTAATTCTAGACACTTAGTTGGTTGTTGAGTCTAACTCTAAGGTTCCTCTCATTTTAGGTAGGCATTTCCTTGCTACTATTAATGTTCTTATTAATTGTAGGAATGGGCTTATAAAGCTATCTTTTGAAAATATGACTCTCGAGTTGAATATTTTCCATATTGAAAAACAACCAATAGAGGATGACGAGTGCTATCAAACTTACATAATTGACACACTCATAGACAAGGGAGTTCACACAATTTATGATTTTGATCCCCTTAAATATTCCTTTATTAATTCTGAGTTTGATACTATTAGTGATTCATCTGATGTAGTTGATATTTATGCTATTTTTTTATAGAATTCAGGATTATGACACTTGGGCATGGCAGCCAAAGTTTGAGGAGTTGCCTGAGAAATGTGAAAAACAAATTCTTTCAAGTGTGGAAGCACCCAAAGTTGAATGAAGCATCTGCCTAAGGGTTTAAAGCATGCTTTCCTTGGTCCATGTGATACTTTTCTAGTTATTATCTCATCTGAATTGTCTAAGTTTCAAGGTGAGAAATCAATTTGGACTAGTGAGCATAAGTTAGCCTTAAGTTAGAGCATTGCTTATATAAAAGGTGTTAGTCCCCTAGTCTGTTCTCATAAAATTAATTTGGAGGAATGAATTAGCCCTCATAGAGACCCCCAACGTAGGCTTAATCCCACTATGAAAGAAGGTGAAGAATGAAGTGTTGAAACTATTAGATGCTGAAATCCTATATCCTATTGCTGATAGCAAATGAGTAAGTTCTACACAGGTTGTTCCTAAAAAGTTAGGTGTTACTGTGGTGAAAAATGATTTAGAGAGTTAGTCCCTACAAAACTTGTAACTGGGCGGCGGATGTACATTGATTACAGAAAATTGAATGCTACCACCTGGAAAGACTATTTTCCTCTTCCTTTTATTGATCAAATTCTTGAGCGTGTGGCTAATCATCATTTTTATTGTTTATTGGATGGTTATTCTGGTTATTATCAAATTGAAATTGCATTAGAAGACCAAGATAAGACCACTTTCACTTGTCCTTTTGGTACTTATACTTTTCGTAGAATGCAATTTGGATTGTATAATGCACCTGCTACTTTTCAACGTTACATGATGAGCATTTTTAGTGACATGGTTGAAAATTGCATGGAAGTTTTTATGGATGACTTGACTGTTTTTTGATCTTCTTTTGATGCACGCTTATTAAATTTAGAGATAATGTTGACTCGTTGTGAAGAGAATAAATTGGTTTTGAATTGAAAAAAATGTCACTTTATGGTACATTCAGATATTGTCTTAGGGCATATTATTTCTTTTAGGAGAATATAGATTGATCAATCTAAGATTGAATTAATCTCTAAGTTGCATACAACTAGGACAGTGAAGGATGTGAGATCATTTCTTGGTTATGCGGACTTTTATAGGAGATTCATACAGAATTTTTTCACCATATCTAGACCACTATGTGACCTCTTAGCTAAAGATGCCCCATTTGAGTAGACACAAGCTTGTCAAGAGGCATTTAAAACGCTAATTGGCAAGCTTACCTCAGCACCCATAATGCAGCCACCTGATTGGACTTTACCTTTTGAGATAATGTATGATGCTAGTGATTTTGCTGTAGGTGCTGTTCTTGGATAACAAAGGGAGGGGAAGCCTTTTGTCATTTATTATGCTAATAGAATTCTAAATAGTGCTTATATGAATTACTCCACCACTGAAAAAAGAGTTACTAGTTGTAGTGTTTGCTTTGGATAAGTTTCGTGTTTTCTTGATTGGCTCTCCTATTATTATTTTCACAGATCATGTAGCCCTTAAATATCTTCTTACAAAGAAAGATGTTAATGCGCGATTAATATGGTGGATTTTACTTTTGCAGGGATTTGACATTACCATCAAAGATAAGAAAGGAGTGGAGAATGAAGTGATTGACCATCTCTCGAGACTCACATTTGAGGACACCTCTGACCACTTGCCAATCAGGGATGATTTTCTTGATGAGCATTTACTTTTTATTACTTCTCTACCATGGTCTGCTCATATTATGAATTATTTGGCTGCAGGTGAGGTACCGGTGGATTGGAGTGCTCAGGACAAGAGGAAGTTCATGATTGAGGTACGTAATTTTTATTGAGATACCATCTTTGCGAATTCACCAAACCCACTATAATCATTTTTTGCTGAAGCATTCATAGAACCCCTAATGTACTCATCCAAAGTTTGTGGTAAGATGGTGGTTTGACACATGTAGCTAGAAAACTCTTTTGCTTAAGTATTTATGTGAGTTTTGGAGATAATTAAGAGCCTAAAAATGCAGTAAATTGTGATAAGCGTTCATTGATCCGTTGAATTGGGTACTTCTTTTGAAAATATCATTACATGGTTTGTGGTAAGATGGGGGATATACTTAGGATACGATGAATGTCAACTTAGAATCAACGTTTGAGCGTTTCAACCTAACCATTTCCATCATAGACTCCTAGTAGCTAACTTTGAGCCAATAAACACATGTAGCATTTTCTTTTCATATGCCCACATCATCCATGCCTCTCCACATTGGAGTATAACCTATACACTGATTTTTCTACCCTTTTTGCTTCCAAGTGTATACTAGGTGTGGAATTTGCATTTTGTCTCTTTTGTTTTATCATTTTCAATTAAATAAAAAAAGAAGGAAAAAAATAGAAGAGTACAAGTTGCAAAGTGTTCAATTCAGTGAGCTTCGAAAAGAAAAGAAAAGAAAAGGTTGTATAGAAATGACAAGAATACCAAAGTGGCTTGTGTTTGTTCATCAAATTGTTTAAGAGAGAGAGAGAGAGAGAATTGTTAAAAAAAGAGAGAAGAGGAAAAAAAGGAAAATAATTATTATTCGATGATCTGAAAAGTTAGAAAGTACATCAAATGAAGAGTGTGGTTTACTGAGATATTTAATAAAATTCCCTTTGTATATATTTGGAAGTTTTTGAATCCTTGTCATCCTTTTTTTTTTCATATAGCCTCGAACCTAAGCCACGTTACAACATTTTCTGTTAACCGTTCTGATCCTAAGTAAGCTTTTGGAAAGAGTGGTGGAAGTCTCATTTGTCAGTGTTCTTATCATAAGATCAATGTTTGTTTGTTGCTTGTACATAATTGCCTAATTCCCTATGAAAATGTGTGTACACCTATTGTCAACTTTATAGAGAGAATTCTCACAAGAAATACTTTTATACCTGTGAGTTATGGAATTGAATATTTCACTTGAGATAATCTTGATGTTGCATGTGTCAAGGTTAGTGGTAAGATGGTTATGACTTGGAGAACACATACACACCCTGTGAATTACTATAGGTGGGTTGATTTTGATGTGTTATTGGATTTCTTAGATTGTATTGACATGTAAATCTAGAAAATGTGACTTAGTGGCCTTTATGTGTCATTTTCTTTTGTCTCTTTCATTATTGTTTTAGCATGAAAATTGCTAGGTACTAGATGAATAAGTTGGGGGGTGTGATGAGTATGCGAAAATGTATTCTAAATACCATTGGATTAAAATGTTAAAATGTAAATAGAAATAATGAGATATAATTTATATTATTAAATTTAATATCTATTTACACTGAGATATATTTGAATATGCTTTTATAATATTTTGAATCTCAAATATTGTATTATTGGTTGGTGAGAGATAATTTGTAATTGCACTTTACACTTACGTTTTTGAAACTTTACAATTCGGCTTTTGCGTTTCGTTTTATTTTGATGGCAGCCACATGGAGTATTAAATCCAACCAGTTTACTTAACGCCTAAGCCACCACTATGAAGACTTCAAAGAAATATTTGGCCTTGGCTCTTGGGAGTTGACATGGGCCATTTCAAGTTTTTGTCTTTTGTTTTTTGGGGTGGGTTTAGGAAGGAACCCATTAATCATTATTTTTTATTTTACTTGTGAATGCAAATGGGCACTTTGGTACTTGATTTTAGCTTGAGGGAGTTTGGAGGTTTGAAAGAAAAATAAAGCACACGGGGCCCATGAGATGATCATTCTTTTTGTTTTGAATGGAATAATGGCACTTTATGCTTTTGGATGTGGGGATTATTATGATTATTGGGGGCCCATGAAAATCAAGTCATTAGGTTACCTCAAGCATAAGACGGCACCATATATATATTTAGAAAAGAGGAGCAGCGCCGTTTTCTGGAGTGAGCCGTGGGACTAAAGGGCGACGGCCTGAAGCATAGAGGGGACGAGACAAACTTCCATGGCTACTGTTTACTTCTTTCTTTTATTTTTATTATCCATGATATTTATAAATAATTAAATTTTCAGATAACTAAATTTTCAAGTAGAGTTATAAATAAACTTATACATAAGTTAATATTTTTAATTTATATATTTGATTTTTAATTACTAAAACTCTTATATTTTATTATTCTCAATTTATTATTAATGTTTTCTTCTCCAAATAATAATAAAATTTATTCTATTTATAGATTCAGTCATACTTTTTCTATTGAATGGATTAGTTCTTTGATTATGTTTGGATTAATTATTTATCTATATTGATTTAATTCTTTGCTGCAATATCGCTCCCTAAGTATATTGTCGCCGTTAGATTTTCTCAATAAGGATAATAATATACGTATTTTAAAAATGGTGAATGATTTTTCAAAGGGTTACATTTGGTTTGATTTTGGTTAATAAATATATACATTCCGATTGGAAATTTCGGGAATTGAGTTCCCAATAAATTAAGAATAATTAAAATATCGGATTTGTACAAAGGATTCATGACGCTCTATTGTTTGTCAAATTTGAGTACTTCTTCCGTTAGTAATTTTGCTTCACTTTAATTTGTATTTAAAATTAATTTTTATTCTCCATTAATCATTTAATATTTTTCTTTAGTTTCTTTGTTCCTTCTGCTATTTTTTTAATTTGTCTTCTTATGGAATTAACACCCCAAAGTTGTGTTACAATTACCGCGTTATTATTTGTGCGTAATCATATGCCTTGCTCATATCAAGTTTCAAAGACATAAAACTATTCTTTCCAACTCTTTTCTATCTCATGAAATGCGCAAGCTCATAATCCACCAGAATATTATCTGTTATTAATCTTCCAGGAATGAATGCACTTTGGGAACTGGAAATAATGTGTGGCAACACCAGTTTAAGTCTATTAGCCAAAGTTTTTATATGACCTTGTAAATCACATTGTAGGGGCTTATAGGCCTAAAATCAGAAATCAACTCAGGCTGTTTCTTCTTGGGAATTAGAGTAATGTAGGTGTGATTTACTTAAGAAGGAAACATATCACTATTAAGAGGCTTTAGCACTGCATCTGTCACATCTTACCCAACTACATGCGAAAATTTTTGAAAAAATATAGGAGCCATTCCATCAGGCCCTGGTGCCTTGATTGAGTTCATCTGTTTAAGAGCCACATTAACTTCTTCTTCACTAAAAGGCTTCAGCAAGTTCTCATTCATTTCAGTAGTCGCTCTACCTTGCATACCTTTCAAAAAATCCATCTGACTAGACTCTGACTAGATTGTTTATTCCTAAAGCTTTAGATAATAAATTGTTTTGTTTTGTGAATTCAATCTATGTTTGGATCTTCATGATGTTGGGATTTCAAGTTTTTTGTTCGTCAAATTTCTGCATTTTTGTTCATCTTGACTTTGGTTAGATTGCAAATTGAGTTTATCTTTTAATCCAGTAAACCTTTGAATTTCAGATTTTTGTTTGTGTAATTCATGCCTGCAAGATGTGAAGGAAATTTGGTCGATTGAAATATGTGTTTATGATATATATGGTTCATTGATTTCCTGATTTTTATTATGGTGGTGTGCGCTGGTATTCTAAGCAGCTATAGAGATTGCCCTTGTCATTTCTTATGTGTTCCTGTAGAGATTGCTTAGTTTGGAATTGCCGAGGAATATTGAGTTGGTTATATGTTTTAGTGGTCATAGCATGAAATCCTTGCATTTCACGAGAGTATCATTATGATATCATTCATCAGCCTTCTACGTAGATAGTTGGTGGGGACGACAAGTATTTTCATCTCCACTATAGTTACTGATTGGCTTGACGGCTATCTTGCTCGATCGGAAAGTAGGGGTGTCAAATCATGTTAACGAGTCATGTTCGTGTCGTGTCAAATCGTGTTAACGGGTCATATAGGTCAACCATAACCCGACCCGTTAAGCTTATCGTGTCAAAATCTCAAACCCTAACACGACCCATTAACATAACAGGTCGTGTTGTGTCAACTCGTTTTGACCCATTAATGAATATTACGAAATATGTTTTTTTTATAAGTAAACAAAGAAATTAAGAAAATATTACGAAATAGGTTAATACGACACAATACAACTCATTTTAAATTATTTATGTAAATGGGTTGAATAGGCCCGAAATTAACCTTTTTAACCTGATTAAATTTAGCATAATTTTATATAAATGTTAAAATCACAATATCTATAAAAATTATAAAACTAATTATAAGTCCAAAACTACAATCCAAATAATAAAAATATCGAAATTGAAATTCTAACAATTTTATTTTTAAGTATAAGGGTATAATTGTAACTTTAACTTTCTTAACGTGTCATAACGGGTTGACCCGTTATCAACCCGTTAAGCAATTGTGTCTTAACGGGTCAACCCGTTTTGATTCGAACCCGTTAAAGCTAAACCCTAACCCGCTATTATCGTGTTGTGTTCATGTTGGGTTAACAGGTCGTGTGATATATTGCCACCCCTATCGGAAGGTATTCTAGTACTTGTCTTTCAAATTGTATAGGAGCAAACAAAATAAAATAAAACAATTGTTCTGAAAATGTTTGTAATTTTCTTGTATGGCATTAGTGATAGTTGGTACCTTAGCTGTAAACAACTTGTATTGTTATATACTTTATTTAAATCAATGCAAAGCCCTGCACATTGCACAATGTCAAGATATTATTTTCTGCATGTTATCAAGAGCCCATAGAAGATTCGATTATGTCTTCTTCCTTTGATGCTTTTTGTTGCCCAGATGACTAATACAAGAGGGGGGGTGAATTGAGTTGTATTTAAGAAAATAACAATTATAAATCAAATATACAATATAAAATATAAACAAAATATAAAATAGAATAAATATAAAGAGTAAGGGTAAGAGAAGCAAACTCAGTATGTTAACGAGGTTCGGCCCCACTGCCTACGTCCTCGCCTCAAGCTACCCCTTGAGGATCCCCGAATTCACTATTCAACCTCCTTCAGGTGGAGATAGAAACCTATTACACCTTTGAACAACACCGCTACAAAGGATCCGTGTAGAACACCCTCTACACTTGCAATCACCTTACACGTGGTGATTCAACGATTCCCTGTGTAGAACACTTTCTACACGCACAAGGGTTGTACACACCCTTTTACTGATACAAGAATAGATAGTGGGTAGAATATCAGAAAACACTCCTCAATGAATGAAATAAGAACAATATAGCACAAACTATATCTCTCAAAATGAACAAGGGTTAAGGCTCAATGCTTAGAGAAGAGAGAATGAAAGTTTTGAATGAATATTGTATGCTCTTGGTGTTGTAAATGTGAAGTTATCAAATGATCTATTTATAAGCATATGAGACTTCATATTCAAATTTAAAAAGATTCACATGTCAAAGACATCATCATTCACTTTTCAAAAATTTCAAATCTAATTTTTTTACTTTTTGCATATGACAAAAGGAGCACACTTTACTTTTCAAAAAATTCAAACCTAATCTTTTACTTTTTGCATATGACAAAAGGAGCACACTCTAATTTTAAAAAAAAATCAAACCTAATCTTTTACTTTTTGCATATGACAAAATGAGCACACTTTACTTTTCAAAATTTTCAAACAAAGACATCTTCCTTTTGCATAAGTCAAGAAAAGCATCAATCACTTTTGAAAATATTCAAATAAAACATGCACATGTGAAAGATGACAATCAATCATTTTTAATATTTTCAAAATTCAAACCTTTAATCATGTCATGCACATGTGAAAGATGACAATCAATTATCTTTCAAAATTTTCAAATTTAATTTTCAAAATATTCATGCGCATGTGGAAAATGTATTTTAATGTTTTATGATAAAATATTAATTTTTGAGCCTTAATCCTAATTTCGAATTTTAAGAGATTTACAACATTACTCTATAACTTTAATGTGAACTTGTTTCCTTCTTGTTAATGCTTGGTTCCTTGATGTGCTTGACTCCATTGTGTGGACAACTTGAGTTTGAAACTTTTTTATTTTTTGAATTCATTTGTTATCATCAAAATCCATGTGTAGATATATAATTACACAAAACTTGAAACCTTAGCTTCAACACTTTTGTCCCGCTTGTGGAAACCCCTAAATCCATGGAGTTTTCCCCTGCATGTTATCAACAACTCATTGTTTAATGCACTGTTGTCTCAGGTCATCAATAGTGAATCTTCCCACAAAGCATGGGATGTGTTGAAAACCTTATATGGAAGTCGTACAAGGGATCGAATCCAACATGTCACAATGGTTGAGGTTTAATATTAATTTGGAACCAACTATCAATGAAAGAAAAAACATATTAAAGTAGTCATATTAGATGGGCCTCTTTTCTTTCACTTGTTTCGATATTCTCTTGTCGTGTGTAGATTTGTATGGGCATGCATTGTTTACTGTTTATGGGTGGTGACAAAATAATAGAATAAAAGTGGATTTTTGGTACTAAACTGATTAGTGATGAAGTTCTTTGCTTGACATGAAAAACTTAAAACATAAAAAGTAGAAAAGAGTCCCTAATAAGACTGCCAACTCCATCTAAAAACCCTTTTTCCTAATAACTATCACCTGTTCAAAGAACTTAAATCGTATCACCCATACACTTTGGCCCAATGAACCTACCCAATGTCAAGTATATATTCAAGGCATATTGGGCCGACTGATCTAAACTCCTAGTTTCAAATATCATGTTTTTTTTTTTTCAAATATTATTCCATAGCTCATTGGCCCCTACAATAGTTGAACCTTTTATTTGTACACAAAATTAGTTGATGACTCCCTTTGTTAATAATGACTCCCAAGATGTAATGGAAGATGAGAAAAGCTATAAGTTATAAATTGGTAAGATTCATATTTGAAGAATATTTTCATATAATCATTTCAATTAATTATATTTTTAACATAATTTTTTTTTCATGTAGAGATGACTTTGATGAATATTTTGAATGAGGTCGATTGAAGATTACTTGAATTTTCCTAACTTGAACTCATGGTGATTATTGAAATTCCTCATTTGATCGTTTCCCATATATGCTGGTTGTTGTGAATCCTCCTTTCAAACTCATAACCAACTAATGGTCATTGACTCATTTATGCTATTCTGAATTGTTCATGTAGGTTTATTATGAGATGAGCTTACCAAATGGTGTTATGAGGCCATCACACTTGGAAGTTTGCAACAGAAGTAGGAATAGGATGATGTTTAGGAGAAAAAATTGAGAATTTTTGTTTGGAAGTTAGGCATAATGCAAGATTTTGTTCTCTCTTGCATTCGAAGACTAATTGTTAAATAGAACAATGTACTTCAGCTTTTTTTAGTTATTTTTAGTTTATTGGGTTGCAATGCATCATGTTATTTATTTATTTATTTTTCTATAATTGATAAAACTGCTATGTTTCTTTCAGTGAAGCTTTCAAGTATTCCAATTGAACTATGAACTTTGTAACCAATTGAACCATGAATGAAATGATAACATGAGGTGTATTTTAAAAAAAAAGCATTCAAGTATAATATGTATTCCAGTTTTATATTGTACTATTCATTAATTGATTTGTAATGGTATCCTTAACCCAATAAACCAACATGTATAAAGCAAAACCGGTACTATAGATTTCAAAGGAGGGCCGATTTTTTGGCTCGCGAGATTGCAAAGGAGAGGTTGCTGCTTTATAAATGTATTGTACTATTCTAAAATATGTTCTCCAATATTGACAAATAAACACACCCCTCGTTGATAAAACAAAATCCAAGGGCCAAAACAAAAGCCTTAAAAGAGCAAGTTTAACACAAAAATGAACCAAGTTATAGTCTCTAACATCAACCAAAAATGATAAAAATACATTAATTTAATGTATTAACAAAGAACAACATGTGGCCCTATGGGCAATCTTTTAATTTAAAAAATTAAAAAATTAAAAAAAAAATCGGGTAATCTGTTAGTTTCTAAGAAAAAAAAAATCGAATTTGGGTAATTAGTTATTTTGGTCGGTTCAGAACTTCCTGTTTTAGAATCTTGTGGAATCGGGTTGTTCGGAACCTTACTTTTCGGGCACCGGTTTGTTTAAGAGACTACATCTGGAGTACTACTTCTAGGCTTCTTGTACTTCATGTGGAAGTATTTTTAAATCCTATTTTTCAATTGTGTGGCTTTTTGATCCATTCCCCTTTAATTACGTCTTGTTGAGAATTTGGACCTCCCAAATTCACCTCCGTAGGATCTACCATTTGCAGGAATAACAAGAAAAATAGAGAAATAATAACAACACAAGAAATTTACGTGGAAACTCCAAAACAGGAGAAAAACCACCAGACCCAGAGAAGAAAATTCACTATGTGAAAAATTGTTACAATCACACAATTTTTTTCCTCACCACACCTACAAAGCTACCCACTAGTAAAACTTTAACTTTACACCTCTTCCCTTTTTACAAAAGGCTAATAGAGGAATTTAACTAAAGTCAAAAGTTACTAGATAAGCTTTCAACTGGTGCACTTAAACTAAGAGGCTAAGCCTCTTATTTATATTGTTAAACTAGGCCCCTTAATTCACATCCCACCAATGTGGGACTAAGGAGCAAAAACAACAATCTCCACCTTGCGACTTTGACTAGTCCCACAGCCAAGCTGCACCTCAATGAAGATCTTCATAGCTTCCGCCGTCATGCTTCACCATAAAAGCATACCCACTCAGAATAAACCAATTCCAAGCATTTCACTTCGGCCCATGTCGAAAACAACTTTGCTGAAAATTATGGTGTAACTTCCACATTTGGCTTTCCTAGAAGTTCATCAGCCATCGACATGAATTTCCATCACACACCCTGCATCAATGCCAAACCAATGCCTGTGTGCAAACTTGTGGACCCGCTAATATTAACACATCCTCTATCATGGCAACTTTGGGAATTAACAGCATGCCATGAGGACGTACATGTATCTTTTTTCATGGAGAGAGACACAACATTAGCATCAATACCAGTATCTCCATTTACTGACTTGGAGCCACTTGCAGAACCAACTCCTCGTACTAGCCGTTTCACCAGTCGCTAGAATCACTGCTGACTTCAGGGGTTGATCTGCCCTTCCACCTTGTGTAATCCTGATTGAATCAAGACATCCTTGACTTGTACTTGCCACAAGCCAAAATTGATTCTCCCATCAAATTTCTCCACATCAAATTTTACAAGATTTGAAGACCTACTTCCTGACATTGCTTTGATGAATTTACTGTAGAAATGAATAGTACCTCTCTAAGTCAGTTCCCAGGAAAGATTGGAGGGTCACAATGGACACACTTAAAATTTCCAATCTCCTAGACAGAACCTCCTTAGACTATACGTATCCACACTACCACACCAAAACTCCACCCCACAAAAAGAACCTAGTGGCTCTGATACCAATTGTTGAGAATTTGGACCTCCCAAATTCACCTCCCTAGGATCTACCATTTGCAGGAATAACAAGAAAAATAGAGAAATAATAACAACACAAGAAATTTACGTGGAAACTCCAAAACAGGAGAAAAACCACCAGACCCAGAGAAGAAAATTCACTATGTGAAAAATTGTTACAATCACACAATTTTTCTCCTCACCACACCTACAAAGCTACCCCACTAGTAAAACTTTAACTTTACACCTCTTCCCTTTTTACAAAAGGCTAATAGAGGAATTTAACTAAAATCAAAAGTTACTAGATAAGCTTTCAACTGGTGCACTTAAACTAAGAGGCTAAGCCTCTTATTTATATTGTTAAACTAGGCCCCTTAATTCACATCCCACCGATGTGGGACTAAGGAGCAAAAAAACACATCTAAACCTACATGCCAATATATACAAGTATAGATTGTTTTCTTCTGCTGTGAAGTTCCCATGCCTTTGAAAATTGAGATTTTTAACCGGTACTGCATCATAGTACGTACGTTGTGTTTGGAGTACTTGTGTATTACAGGTATCCGTATTAATTTCTTAGCTAACCCCATGCATGTTCATTCTATTGCAAGAGAGTGCATGGCAAAGAAGGGATCGGCACCCATCTATGCATCAATCCTTAAATAAATAGTAATAGAACAAATCGTAATCAAAATGGAAATAAAAATTATAACAAAGAGCAGTTAGTATAGATCGACAATAATATAACAAATTGCATATGTGATAGTGAATTAATTTGTGAATAGTAATGAAATAACACTACAAGAGAAATCGTCTTTCCCAACGATCAAAATTGTTGAGAATAACCCCTAAAATTAAAATATTTTATGAGGTTTTGGGAAATGATCGAGAGAGAAAAAGTTGTGTTAGAAAAACTATATCAGAATATACAGCGGAAGCGATATTACCTCGTCGGAAGTTCTTTTATCAGAAAAAGAACTTGGATAAAAGAACTTGGATCTGGGCCGAAAACTAGTTTTTTTTTTAATTCATTAAAACCAGTTCCAATTCTGATATAGTTTTTGTTAAAAGGGAAGAGGTGTAAAGTTAAAGTTTCGGCCCAGATCCAAGTTCTTTTATCAGAAAAAAAACAAATTGGCCCATAAGTTATTTTAAAACAAACCCAAGCCCCACGTATGCTCTTAAGCACAAATAGTCAACAGTGCTTCTTCTTCTCTCTTAGCCAAACGTTACAGAATATGTAACGTAAAGTGAAAAAAAAATAGCCGTTGTCACTACCAACCATTTTCTTTCTCACGGTTTCAGTTACCATTNTAATATCGCTTCCGCTGTATATTCTGATATAGTTTTTCTAACATTGGTATCAGAGCCAGGTTAGTTGTTCCGATTTATGTTTCGGCGTGCATTTGTGATTTCCTTCACTGTTTTTTTTTTTCCATGCACGAAGAGTTTTTTTTTTTTCTCTGTAACCATGGCCACCTGAGAGGTGGTGACGCACCTCGGTGTTAGGCTACATCTCACATGGATGCACTGTATTCACCGCAATATATTGAACACCATAGGTGATGGGAGCACCTTGGTGCTGCGCGCCAGAGGGCAGCGGCGTGCACCTGAGGTGCTAGGCACCATGTGCGAAACTATGCCTCACAACGTGATCTGCTGCAAGAAGAGATGTGCGCACCGTGGTGGTGCAGCGAACAAAGTGGCACGCACCGATAGGGTACTGTCACCGCTGCACAGTGCACACAAGAAACGCCACAGCCTGCGACGGCTTCGGCGAATTTACCACCGGGTGCGAGCTCCCTAGAGGTGCGAGAAGCACCTAGTAGTGGCATGGCCACCTCTGCTACATGCAAAGCTGCTTGCACATCGAAAGAGGTGCTATCCTCTGTTGCGCATAGAGCAGCGCGCACCATGGTGTTGCTGCAAGCAGAAGAGCATGGCACAACTTGCATGTTGCCCATGGCTACTAGAATCGCGCACCAGTATGCAGCGGTAGAGCACGGTAGAGTTGCTCTTGTGGTCAAGCACAAAACGCTGCCTTAAGGGGTAGCGTTGGGTGGTGGCGCTGGAGGCTCTGCTACTCGTATAGGAGCACCACGATTTTCATTGTGTTGCTGCCACAAGAGAGTGCAGAGTGGGGCAGTGCTGCCATTGGTTGGTGCCTCTACCAGATGCTGTGCGCACCAGGTGCTGTGTGCACCCATGAGCGGCAATAAGATCCCACCAGAGTGAGGCTTGAAGGTTGGCAGCGGTTCATTTTCTTTTTCGTTACAGAATTATCTCATGGTAGGCATGTATTCAATAATAATAATCATGCAAAGAATATTTCAAAAATAAATATTCATATGCCATAATAACATGCTGAATAAATAAATAAATAACCAGCAAATACATTAGAAATAAGCTCTAGCCTATTGAGCTCATTGTCTTGTGTTCAAAACATCGCAAAAACTTGTTTTGTTAAAGAACCAAACTGGAAAAAGTTTGGATGGGCTGAGATGTGCTCCAATTTGAGAAAGAATTGGAACTGGTTTTAATGAATTAAAAAAAAAACTAGTTTTCGGCCCAGATCCAAGTTCTTTTATCAGAAAAAAAACAAATTGGCCCATAAGTTATTTTAAAACAAACCCAAGCCCCACGTATGCTCTTAAGCACAAATAGTCAACAGTGCTTCTTCTTCTCTCTTAGCCAAACGTTACAGAATATGTAACGTAAAGTGAAAAAAAACAGCCGTTGTCGCTACCAACCATTTTCTTTCTCACGGTTTCAGTTACCATTGTAACGAAAAAGAAAATGAACCGCTGCCAGCCTTCAAGCCTCACTCTGGTGGGATCTTACTGCCGCTCATGGGTGCACACAGCACCTGGTGCGCACAGCATCTGGTAGAGGCACCAACCAATGGCAGCACTGCCCCACTCTGCACTCTCTTGTGGCAGCAACACAATGAAAATCGTGGTGCTCCTATACGAGTAGCAGAGCCTCCAGCGCCACCACCCAACGCTACCCCTTAAGGCAGCGTTTTGTGCTTGACCACAAGAGCAACTCTACCGTGCTCTACCGCTGCATACTGGTGCGCGATTCTAGTAGCCATGGGCAACATGCAAGTTGTGCCATGCTCTTCTGCTTGCAGCAACACCATGGTGCGCGCTGCTCTATGCGCAACAGAGGATAGCACCTCTTTCGATGTGCAAGCAGCTTTGCATGTAGCAGAGGTGGCCATGCCACTACTAGGTGCTTCTTGCACCTCTAGGCGAGCTCCGCACCCGGTGGTAAATTCGCCGAAACCGTCGCAGGCTATGGCGTTTCTTGTGTGCACTGTGCAGCGGTGACAGTACCCTATCGGTGCGTGCCACTTTGTTCGCTGCACCACCACGGTGCGCACATCTCTTCTTGCAGCAGATCACGTTGTGAGGCATAGTTTCGCACATGGTGCCTAGCACCTCAGGTGCACGCCGCTGCCCTCTGGCGCGCAGCACCAAGGTGCTCCCATCACCTATGGTGTTCAATATATTGCGGTGAATACAGTGCATCCATGTGAGATGTAGCCTAACACCGAGGTGCGTCACCACCTCTCAGGTGGCCATGGTTACAGAGAAAAAAAAAAAACTCTTCGTGCATGGAAAAAAAAAAACAGTGAAGGAAATCACAATATGCACGCCGAACATAAATCGGGAACATCTAAACCTGGCTCTGATACCAATGTTAGAAAAACTATATCAGAATATACAGCGGAAGCGATATTACCTCGTCGGAAATATCTTGAATCTAGTGCAGTTGTTTCACGGATTTTCCGGCATCGTTAATCATTCGAAATCATCTCGTCGATGGAGGAATGTGCTACGTGATAATATACCAGAGCAACACCCACATATTCCACAGCCTAGATGCCGGGACTAGAGAGAACCATTTGAGAGAGAGATAGCTTGTTGATACAAGTCACACCTCATCCAAAAGGGGAGAGGGGCTATACATAGCCCTTCTAAGTGTAACCCCCGGCTGGCCATTAAGGGCCAGCCATCAAGGTTCATTAAGTAGCTTTTAAGCCACTTCATAACCCCCAAGAGAAAATGAAGAGGTACCCACTATGGGTGCCCCTTTCTTACATCTCCCACTCGCACATAGTGGGCTAGACCCCAGGTCTGCATCTCTCAATATAATTTATATCAATAATTTATTTATATATCGACTATTCTGAAACGATACACAAAAAAATATCAATATCGAAATATTTTATTTCAGTGCCTTAACGGGTACAATATTCAAAATTTTGATAGAAAGCCTCTTGTGGGCCAACAATGATGAAACCATCGTTGCAAAAGACAAATTAGCAATTATATTTGTATTGAGCTTTATTATTTATCATTTCATATTATATTTATTTTTATTTTATTTTTATTAAACTAATTAAGTTTTTTAACTTATTATCCTTACATAATATACTTGTTAAAAAAATAAAAAGATAAAAAATTATATATATGATGTGTAGTATAAGAACGATAAAAATAATATTTCATTTGTGACACGTGGCCACATATAAGAACCGCACATTTGTCCAACCCAACTTTAAAACTCTTTGTAAACTTTCCCAACAAAAAACGATGATGTAGCCAGGAGATTCTATAAAGTGAAATTATAATTTGATACAATACATTAAATTGTAAAATTATTTTATTATAAGATAGATATAATGTATCATATAAAACTATATTAATTTATAAATTAATTTACTTTTATAAAATCTTTTTATAACTGTATAACTTCTCTTTGTATTATTGTTCAATTTTTTTTTTCCATATAATCATTAGCTAATAATTACAACCTTTTCAAACATAAAAAAAAATCATACAACATTTTTAAATAACAAAATAAAAATAATATTAAAAAATTAAATTTTAATAATATTTTAACTTTATAATATTTTTATTTAACTTTTCCTCCATCATTTTTCAAAATCTAATAAAATATCTCAACTCAAATTATTTAATTGGTATTCACAAATTTTTTATGTCATCTAATCCTCCAAACAAACCCCTAACAATGCGGTAAAAATTAATGTTCTGCCTCGTTTTCACTTTCATTTGCTTGGACCATTTCGTAGGAATAATGTATATAACATAATTTATTAAAATAATTGAGAGGAATAAAATTCTTTCTTGAAAGTAAGTTGAATAATCTTCAATTAACTTCAAGTTTAAGAGATTTTCTTTTCCTAAAAATCTAATTGTGCATTAATTTAATGTGATTGGTCAAAAAATAAATTTTATTAAAAACAGTGTTAATTTTAAATTTAAGTATGAAGGAATCAGTATTAGTACCCAGATTAATACGCTACTTTGCTTATATATAATAAAACTCTTTCTTCCCTGCTACGTTACATGATAGAAAGAACAAATAGTAGTAGAAGAATTGGAGGAAGGTAAGTAAATAAAAGAGTTTTGGCTTCAAGAATTAGGAGCGCTTTGAGTGTGAGCTTTGCAAACTTGGTTGGCAATCTTTGGTTTATAATTTCCTTTTATAAAATATTTTTTGTAGTTAAAATATATATATATTTTAAAATGCAACGCAAAAGAATTTATATATAAATTAAACAAAAAATATTACTACATATAATTATGAAATGTGTAAGTGTCGTATAGTTATTTTAAAAAAAAGTAGAGTATTATTAAAAAATTAATTTATTTTCATATAGATTCTGTATTTATTCAGATTTTTTTAAGGGATTATACGACGCTTACGAGCTCATTATTGTAATTATTATTTTTTAAAAAAATTCAACTCATTATTCTTATATTATACATCTAATTTTTTTATTATATTTTTTATTTATTTTTTAAATATATATATATATATACTAGTAGTTGGGCAACATCCAAGGGACGTTCGCCCAGTATATAGAAATATTATTTTATTAAGGAAATATTTTTGATTAATAATGTAATTCTTTTAGAAAAAAAAAATATAATTTCTAATATCAAATAGTAAGATAGACTTAAATCAGTTTTGAAGCATTTAGAATTAAAATCTTATTATTTACTACTGCATGTACTCCTGGATATGGCTAGAAACAATAAATACGTGAAAAAAAACGAACATTGAACCAAAACTATGCAGCACAGGAAACAAACCGTTAACATTAAAGTAATATGTGTGCAAAGCACATTTTTTTAGTTTAATAAAACGATTATTTTAAAAAAGTGATATAATTTTTATATAGAAATTAAATACTAAGGTTTTTATAAGGTATTATTATTTTATTTTAATGTTTCATAATGAATTTAAATTGATAAATAAATAATATTTTATTGAAATAATTGTATTCGTAAATGTAGTTGGTAAATATATTTAAACTTAATTATTTTACATTTCTCTTTGTTTATATAGAAATGAATAGAAATTTTAAATCACACATATAAAAATAATAGAATATAGAATATATATTTATATAGATATATATTTAATAGAATATATATATATATCTAATATACATCCTAAATAAATGATTATCAATGCATGAGTTATAGGATTGATGCACAAATTTTGATAACTATGAATTTATTCATAAGTGATTGAGGATAGAGATTAAAAAAATAAGAACTTTTAATGAGAGAGAGAGCCACTTTAATTTATTCATATAACTAACGACGTTAATTTTAACGGTAAAACAACAAAGACTGTTAAATCAATAAAATTCCGTTAAATAGCCACTTTATATATATAAAGATATATATATAAACGATGATTACGAGAACTCTTATACAAAACTACCATGCAAAATTACAAGCTAAATCCTGCTACGAGCCAATTTATTAAGTGTTATGAAACATAATGTTTACTTGCAAATAGTCAAATCAAATATTAATCTAATTTTTTTATGGTTGAACTCTAACGTCAGGGCTATAGCAGATTATCTGTCTCGTGATCTTCCATACGCATTGTCATCAGATGATGTTTATCTCGCACTGGGATGCGGTCAAGCAATTGAGGTAATACTGACAGTCCTAGCCTGCCCGGGTGCCAACATTCTGCTTCCAAGACCCGGTTACCCATGCTACGAGGCTCGTGCGGAATATCTGCAACTCGAAGTCCGTCATTTTGACCTTAATCCAGAAAAGGGTTGGGAGGTTGATCTTGCGAGTGTTGAAGCCCTTGCTGATGAGAATACCGCTGCCATTGTCATCATAAACCCCGGCAATCCTTGTGGAAGTGTCTATACACACCAACATTTGAAGGAGGTAGGTTATACCTTCATTTACTTTGGCAAGATCGATCATTAGTCAAGATTTGCTGTAATCCATTCATCGTTTTAACCGATCTCTTTTACATGAATAGATTCAAATTACTTCTGAGAATATGGGAAGGGAGCACTTTTGGTTAGGAGCTGGCTCTAACCACGTTCTGCCGCTTAAGGATTGCGAAGTTTTTTTTAATTATTACTAAAATCCTGAAAAAAAAAGTTTGAACCAAAACGAATACTAATTGAATTTTAGATCGCCTCTAATGACTACTTTAGCCGTTTCTCGGGGTGTAGACTGGCCACGGGTCGGTGGCGGTTGCCACATTGAGAGGCGGCTGAAAATCATACAACATCAGATCTGGAACTGGTTTTGCCAGAACCAGTGCCGGCTTCACCGGAACAAGCCGGATAAGGCGCAGGTTTGGCAGAGTCTGTCAACGCCAGTTCTTGACAAATTCAGCCGGTTCAAGCGGAATTCAGCGCCGGATGTTGTTGGTTTCGTCGCCGACAGCCAAATCCGTTGCGAACCATCCCGGAAGGGGTGGATGCGGCACTCTGCCGAATCTGTCATTAGTCATCCGGTGCCAGAAAGGCGCCCGAAGCTACCAACTTTGGCCATCAGATGGCACCGTCCACTGCCTCCCTGCCGCCGAAATTGCCGCCAGCATCATCTGGCACTGGGAAGGCATTAAATTCGGTATATCCGTCATGTCCCCGGCGTTGAAGGTGGTTGCCGGCAGCCATCATAGGCAGCCGAGCAGCCACCAGTTTTTTTTTTTTTTTTAAATTAAATTAAAATAGTTTAAAATTTAGTGAGTGTAATCTATTGTAATGTGACTATTTTATCATTCATTTGTTAAAAAACTGAACTATCACGTTTTTATTTGAGGGTGTTACACCACCTCCTGTTGAAGTTAAATTCATCTGGGAATACATTAAGCTCATAAGAGAAATGAACTATAAATTTTGTACTGGTTAAACAACGGCTGATTTAACAGTTTGGATCTAATGATTAATACCTTCTTCATAATAGACATGAGTTTTCTTCAGTTGTACGTTTTTTGTTGTTGAAATTACAATTTAATGTTAGTGATGGTCGATTTTCTGAATATTAGATTGCAGAGACAGCAACAAAGCTAGGCATTCTGGTGATTGCGGATGAAGTTTATCACCACCTCACATTTGGAAGAAACCCATTTGTGCCAATGGGTGCATTTGGATCAATCGTGCCTGTCATCACTCTGGGGTCTATATCAAAGAGATGGCTAGTACCAGGTTGGCGGCTTGGTTGGCTAGTGACATGTGATCCAAATGGCATCCTTCAAAAACTGGGGGTCATCTCTCTCTCTCTCTCTCTCTCTCTCTCTCTCTCTCTCCTTGATAACGGATCTACCTCATATTAGTATATTACACTTCTATTGGATGATAATAACACAGCATAGATAGGATATTCACACCTTTTATTTTCCTCCCAGATTGTAGAATGCATTTCGGGTTGTATGGAGATGACATCTGATCCGACAACATTTATTCAGGTTTGTAAAAGGCGCGCTTTTTTAAGAAAGCATATTGTAATGAATGAACGCAGCAGTTTATCTTGCAAACATTTTTAGAGCTTAATATATACATTAGTTCTTAATTCCTGTTCATGTAAATTTTACCTGGAAGACAATATAGAAGAATTTCCTTAGATAGCAGATTAGAGATATAATGATATTTGAAAGCTCCTATTACTCTAAACCCAACCAGGAGTTTACTCTATCTGTAGGGTTTAGGATAAATGGCTCTTCGGCTGAAAGGATGGATGGATTCTACCACTATGTGGCTATATGCAAGAATTTGTTTCAAACTTTCAAGAATTATCTGGTCATCATCGATGTGCACTTTTTCTTTGACATAATGACAGGGCATTACTATAGATTTGTGTTTTTCTCTGCCTTCTCTTGAAATGTAACAATGGTTGTTTATGTATCAGGGTGCTATTCCACATATCCTTGAAAAATCTGGGGAGGATTTCTTTTCAAAAACTATTGACACCCTTAGGGTTGCTGCATACACATGTTATGATAGAATTAAGGAAATCCCTTCCATTATTTGCCCAAACAGACCAGAGGGATCCATGTTTGTGATGGTAAGGACATCAAATGTCTGGCATATCTGAGGTACAACATAATAAAATTTGAAGTTGTTGATTATAGATTTTTTCACAGGTGAAGCTAGATATCTCATCATTGGAAGACATTAATGATGATGCAGAGTTTTGTCTCAAGCTGGCTAAAGAGGAATCAGTTATTGTTTTACCAGGTATGCAAGGAGGTCTTTCTGTGACCCGCCTAGATGTGTCACACAAGAGCTCCTTAATATTTTCACTCCAGTTGATCAACCCACCACAGCGCCTTCACTAGTTGAACTTGGGGAATGAAATCATGATGATGATGATGATACTAAACAACTGAGTCTTTACAAAACTAAACCAAAGCAAAATGCACCATTTTGTGAATAAATGAATACCAACTACAAAATACACACACACCCTCCTCTACAGGAATAAAAAACACAGGTATACTAAGTTGAACTTTATTCCACCCAGTCAAACAATTAAGGGCTTCAAAATGTGGCTGTTTCCTCTGCTTCAGTGATAAAAACTGTGCTCTATCTTCTTTCACGGCTAGTTCCTGTTGGCGCTACCATCTCTCTCTTTTCACTCGCTTCAACCAGTGACTAAACTAGCCCAATAATGCAACTGCAAGTTGACTAGCATGAAATAGGTTGTAAGTACTAGCTATTGATGTTATTTCTTACTTATATATAAAAAAAAAAGAGTACTAGCTATTGATGTAAAGAGCCAAGAAAAAGTCCATGCCCTATCTAGAGTCCTTTTGTATAATTTTATAAAGTCGAGTTCCACATAGTAAGGAACTAATACGGGATTTGACACTCAATGCTTTTATCTCATAGATCTCTTCCCACCCAATGTTGAACTTAGTGGGTAATCATGGTCTCCCCCACTTTAATTTCTAATGTCCTTGTTGAGGCGACCTTGCATTGAGTATGCAGTGCCACATGGTTTACTAATGTAGGACCAATACCATTTGTAACAATTTAAGGAAACATCCAAGCCACGTCTAGGTTATAATTTGAGCTCCTTGGAATCATAATAACGTCCACTTCCTCTTGCTAAGAAACGAATGTGGAACTTGATGCTCAATGCATTTGTATAATACTCATTCACCTTTATCAAAGATTTCCCATCTAATGTGTGACTTAAGAGGGTCATCACATCCAAGTCACATTTGGGGCAAATTGGAATCCTTATAAAGCCTAGTTTAGCTATCAATGAACTGATGTGAGACTTGACAGAGTGAATGGTACTTCAATAAATCAATCAAAAGAACAAAACCCTCATCTCTTTTCACAGACTTTCAAAGTTCATCCAATTCCAATCTTCTAAAAAATGCAGGGGCAAAACTGTTGCGATCCTACCGTAGTTTTGATATTATGTATGGGTTGTTTGTAAAGTAGGTAAGATAAAGCCTAGTGACGCAAAGAGATACTTTAATAGATTGGTTCAAGCACAACCCTTTTCGGCAATTGGCTGATGCAGAGAAGGTTGAATTCTGCACGCTTTGAACATTTTGATCACATTTTATTGCAATTTAAGTACCACGGATTTGGGGAAATTATGGAGTGGGGGGCTTTGAGCTAGATGGTGACAAATAGTACTTTGGTTAAGGGTTGATTGTGTATTTCACAATTGTTTGATAAATTATGTGATGACCCGTTTTTACGTGTATTTTCACTAAATGAGTGTTTTAATTTAATTATTATTATAGTGCTTTTATTTTAAATAATCGGATTTTAATTGGATTTTATTGGCTGTTGAATTTAAATTGCTGTTTAATTGATTTTAGCTCGTTTTGGATTTAAAAAAAAATTAATAGTTGGTTTTTGCTAGTTATTTAATATATTTTAGCTTAACGATGTGTTTAAAATATTTTCTTGGTGTTTATTTATTTTATTTGATGTAGTGTTTAATTTATTTTAGTCGTTTTATGTTTTTATATCATTTTCGGTGGATCAGTTTCTGGATCCCGGAAGTGAAGTTTGGACTTCATTTCTTTTCCCTTCTTTTCTTTTTCTCTTTTTTCTTTTTCCTTCTTTTCCTATTCCTTTCTTCTTTTCCTTCTTTCTTTCCTTTCTTTTCTTTCTTTCCCGTTTCCCTCCCGTGCCCGTGCGTCGTTCTCTCTCTCTCCCCTGCACTTTTTCATTCCGCGCAGCCACCTTTGGCTGGCCATATCTCCGCCGTCCGGTGGAGGTGTCAAACACCACCCCCGCCATTCTCTTCCTCTCACGGCAGACTACAACCCCTCCAATTTTCAGGACCCTCGGAGCCTCCGTTAGCCGCCACGAGCCGCTCAAAGTCGCGGCACCAACCCAGTTTTTCCCCTGTTACCGTTTTTCTTCCTCCGCCCAGAACCGCCACTTGCCGGCGGCGTGGCCTCCACCACCCACCCAGAAAACTTCCCCTCCCTCCGGTGTACCACCCCTCCAAAGATCTCCCCCAACCGTGCCGCCGTTTGGCCGGAAAAGCGCATCTAAGCCGTTGCATTTACATGGTGCATGCACGTGTATTTTATTTTAATTGAGAAAATCCTGTTTTATTGGCGTAAATGGATTTTCGGGTGCGTGCGTATCACGAGCCCAAGCCGGGATGGGTTATTATCTCGGTGGAGCTCCTCTGGTCACTCGGGAGTGGATAATACTGAGTGACATCCCCTGGGTTGTCGCTGGGCGACGACCGGATCGCACGATACGGTAACGCTGTCGTGTCGACTCCGTGGTCCCTAGAGTGGCGGGGACTAGAGGATGGCCTGGCCAGGTACGCGCGAGGCGCGAGTCTGGGCATCACTCGTGTAGGTGTCACACGCGTAGACGTTACCTGCGGTGTGGCACAGAGCCAGAGTGTGCGGATGATCCCTAGGGGAGATCATGGTGCATGCATAATCGGTTGGTTTTTATGGTTTTCGGATACGGGCCATTTTCTGGGAAAATGGCGAGGATGTGTTGAGGACTTGTGATCCATTTTCTGGGAAAATGGTGGTTTGGGCCATTATCTGGGATAATGGCGAGGCTTGGTTTTAAACGGTATGTGTGGGCCGTTATCGGGGATAATGGCGAGGTTTGTTTAAAGGATATGTTTTTGAGCCAAATGGGTTTTTGGCGTGCGTGGAAAAAATATGGTTTGTGAGTTTTGTGCATTGGCATTTATTCATGCATATTGTTTGAGTTTAATATGCTTTTATCTAGTGGTGTTTGGATTTTACTTACCTGCGGCACCATTTTTGGTACCGTAGATTTTGGTGCAGAGTTCGAGGAGGAGGAGGAGGCTGAGCCCGAGGATGCGGCTCCGCCGGAGTTCTGAGTTGGAGTTTATGTTTTGTAGTTGGCTTTGAAACAATATTTATGTCTTGTAATATTTTATTATGTACCTTTGAACCGCTTTGTATTTTATTTAAGAAAAAATTCTGGTACTAAATTTTATGACTTTGCTATCCGTTGCGTATTTCCTTGTGCACATGCGTCGCTTGCACACACTTGGCACTCGTCGATAGGATGGTGACCCGGGTTGTCACCATCCGGACGTCTCGAATTCCCCGTGTTGGTACGTGGGGATTTGGGGGCGTCACAGGTGGTATCAGAGCAGTTCGGCTCTGGGTAAAACCACATGTCCCGTAGGTAGTACCAGAATATTTTTTTAAGTTGTGTTTTAAAATTTATCTTAAAGTTTCTATTTGACGAGTTTTATTTGTTTTGAATTTATTTGAGCTTGTTTGCTTGTATTTATTTATTTAGTTATGTTATTGCATGTTGGTTTCTTTTTGTTTCTCGTTATGTGGTTTGGTTTATGTTTTTGGTTTTATGTTGTTGGTTTTATTTGTTTTTCTTAAATGGGGTCAATGACTGTGTTGGGGCAGGAAGGCGGGATAATCGAGGATACTATTATTAGGCTTAAATACTTAGTGTAGTAGGGTTGAATTTTATAGAGGTGGGTTACTCTTATAATATTGTGGCTAGAAGGAAACGACGTGGGTTAGGCGATCTCTTGGGAGTAGGAATGTAGGTTGCAACTAAGGAGGGGAGTTAGCTTTAAGTCGCTTAAGATAATTGAGGTCTTGGGTTTTGTAGAATTTATGTAAAGAGATTATAGAATAGGAGGGTGTAGACTCAACGAACTTTAAGGATTGGTTTAAGAGAATTTTATCTAAGGTTTGAGGTCTTATAGGTTTTAGGAAATAAGATTTGGGTAATTAAGGTGTTAGGTTCGACAAGATTTGGGGAAAATAATTAAATTTCAAGTTTTAAATTTCGCTGATTCGGATGAGCAATTTGGTGGCAATCGGGGTTTTAAAATTTACAAGTTTTTAAGGTGAATGTTTTGGATTAAAGCCATCAATATTGAGGATTTCAGAAAATGATTTATCATCCATTAATGTATTAGATTTTAAAAGCTTTGGGAGTCGATTGTTCTATTATGGGGTGTAAGCTCGTTGGTCCTAAAAAAAAAAAATATATATATATATATTCTCAAAGATTCTTATTTGATTTAAGGTTCTAGAATTGCAGAGTTGAAGGACCAATTTTTAATAAGAGTTGAGTTCTTAGTTTTACAGACTTGGTGTGCTAGCTTGATCTAACTCATATATTTCTTTGAGGATTGTAGGTATTGACTTGGTTCAGAAAATAATTATTGTTAACTCGAGGTTGTAGTAATAGATTTTAAGAAATGATTTTTATCGGTTTGGAAGAAATAGATCCATCAAGGTTTTGGGAACAATGGTTTAATTGTTGGTATTCAATTCGATTGAAGTTGAGACCTTATGTTTCGGAAACCTTTGAGAATGGATTATTAGCAGGTTTAAGGTCATTTTCAGTACTAAGCTTAAAATGGTGACTATTTGCTGATATTAAGGGTGTAAGTTAAGCAGATATAAGAATGACTCACGTTGATTGCGGATATAAATCCAAATGATGGAAATAGTAGTAATGGACTACTTGTATGTTGGAATGACTATTGGTTTCGGTTAAGGACGTGTGAGATCAACAGATTTCATGAATAGATTTTATGGAATTTCAACAAGGTTTTAAGGGTTCGCAGATTTTTGGAAACGATTGGTTATTATTTAAAATTTTAGATTTTGAGAGTTCGGGAGTCAATTGTTTTGTTGATGGATGTAAATTCATCGATCTAACGGATTTTGGAAAAGTTATTTTGTATAATTTAAGGTTATGAGAATTGAGGATTTGATGGACTGATTCATAATGAGATTGAAGTATTAGTTTCGAAAAATTAGTGTACTTGTATGGATTATTTTAGAAATTGATTAGGCTGCAATCATAAATGGAGTTGAATAAAGTGGAAGGATGGATATAGGAATTATTAAGGAGGATATTTCTTGGGGGAGTAAAGGTAATGATCTAACTTATATATTTTTAGGATTGAAGATGTCGATCTAGTTCATGTGGTTGTCTAAGGATTGAATGTATCAAAAAAAAAAAAAAATAATGTTATAGCTCGAGGTTATAGTGACAAGTTTTAGAATTGATTCATACCAAGTTGAGGATAATGGATGATGCAAGTTTTGGAAAATGAATTTTGTTTATTTTGAGGATAAGGTACAGATGTTGGAAATGGGAGCGATGGATCACTTATACGTGGAATAATTTTTGAGTATTAACTAAGGGTACATGAGATTCAGTTTCAGTTGTGGTGAGGGCGTATGGATTTCAGAGAGTATAAATTCTAGTCTCATTTTGACCTGAGAGAAGTAGCCATGGTGAGTATTGAGGTGGATTAGATGTGAGGGTATTAAATTCAAGAGATCTCAACTTCAAGTTCTTGGGGAGCTAATCGGAGTGTACAGACGAAGTGGGTTTCTAATTGGAGTGATGGGTGGGATTAATAGTTGAGACTATCTTCAGGAATTTGTTGTGACTTGAGGTTACATAGGAATTTAAATTTTGAGATTTAATTTTGTAAGCAATTGAAGGAAATAGACGTGCTACTACTCGGGTTATGGGAATGGAAGTAGGTAAGTGAGTTTTCAAGAAGGGTTCATTAAGTTTATGGTGAATTTAATCGGGGTTCGTAGTGAATTTAGTCATCTCTAAATTAGACGATATTCCGAATTTAGGTGATGATCTTAAAGGTGTGGCTTGTCAGGTAGGAGTTATAGGCGCTCTTGTTGGTTGGCCGAGAAAGACTTGAGGCTTTTTTTGGACATGTTCCTTATCTTTATAAGGGATGTGTATTTTTTTTTGGTGTGATGTTATGTGTTTTCAGTTTGGGGCATTGAGGTTGATCGGCATTGATTTTTGTCATCAATCAAGGAATGTATTTTAGTGGAATGTTGATTTTGATTAAAGCAACAAGAGCCAAATGATAAGTGGGTGATAATTCGCGGTATTGGAGGTATTTTGTTTTCTTTCGAAATGGGGTAAAAGATTTTCTTATTGCAGGCTTTGAGTTAGTTGTACCCAATAGTGTTTGTTTATGAGGACAGTCTTTTGTATTTGGGCGAGTTGCTAGAGTTCACACGAAAGCGTGATTTTGAAAGACTTGTAGTGATTCAAACTTTTGATGAAAGATTAATAATTTGGTTGTGTAATTTATACTTATTGATGGTTTACTTCGGAAGTAACTCAATGGTTACCAACTTATGGAATGCAATAAAGGTACTTATAATTGGAGAGTAATATTTTTTTTGGTTGAGCAAATTATGGTGATTGAGGATTTATTTTGAGACGTGGCTATTTGGTTACCAAGGTATAGTATACAATAAAAGTTTGAAGATTAGCAAAGGAGTTGATGGAGGTTAACACAATTTATTGTGGGAAGATACTAATTGTTGGCATTTACTTGGGTGCGGTTTTGAAGTTCTTGTGGATATGGTGATTTTGGTTTACGTGGCCGCTTGAAGAGTTCTAGACGTGATGCGTCTCTGGAAGATTAGAATGAATATGATGGAATTGCTTATAGGAGTATTTTTGGGAGGTACATTCTTCATACTTGTGTGGAAATGGTTGATGGTATGATTTCCTCAAGTATAATCTTATATGTGTATTGTATCCTGCTTGGCGCTAATGTTTGATCTTGCAATTTCGAGGACGAAATTTGTTTTAAGGAGGGGAGGATGTGATGACCCGTTTTTACGTGTATTTTCACTGAAGGAATAATTTAATTTAATTAATATTATAGTGCTTTTATTTGTTAATTATCGGATTTTAATTTGGATTTTATTGGCTGTTGAATTTAAATTGCTGTTTGATTGATTTTAGCTCGTTTTTGGTTTTAAAAATTTAACAGTTGGTTTTTGCTAGTTATTTATTTTATTTTAGCTCGACGTTGGGTTTAAAATATTTTAAATGATGTGTATTTATTTATTTGATGTGGTGTTTAATTTATTTTAGTCGTTTTATGTTTTATTATCGTTTTCGGCGGATCAGTTTCTGGATCCCGGAAGTGAAGTTTGGACTTCATTTCTTTTTCCTTCTTTTCTTTTCTTTTTCTCTTTTTCTTTTTCCTTCTTTTCCTTTTCTTTTCTTCTTTTCCTTCTTTCTTTTCTTTCTTTTCTTTCTTTCCCGTTTCTTCCGTGCGCCCGATTTTCTCTCTCCCTCCCTTCTCTCTTTTTCCTTCCGTCAACCCTCCTTTGACCGGCCGTATCTTCGCCGTCCGGTGGAGGTGTAGTACACCACCCCCGCCATTCTCTTCCTCTCATGGCAGACTACAACCCCTCCAATTTTCAGAGTCATCGAAGCCACCGTTAGCCGCCACGAGCCGCTCAAAGTAGCGGCACCAACCCAGAATTTTACACTGTAGCCGAAAATTTCCTCCGCCCAGAACCGCCACTTGCCGGCGGCGTGGCCTCCACCACCCACCCAGAAAATTTCCCCTCCTTCCGGTGTACCACCCCTCCGAAGATCTCCCCCAACCGGCCGGCCGTTTGGCCGGAAAAGCGCATCTAAGCCGCACGGTGTGTCACTGTTTCCGGCGCCGTCGCACCACCTCCGGCCACCATCTTTTCACCACTTCTTCCCCCACCTCTTGCCAACCTAACCCACCCATTTCCGGCCTAGATCGGCCACCGGAGCAACTCCCACGAGCTCAACTCCGATTTGCTCGTTTTTCACTTCTACCGGCGTTTTCGCCGCCACCCACGGCCAAAACTCACTTCCACTAGCTTCATAAAAATTCCTAGACCATTCCCTATCAATTTGGTGTCTTGGTTTGTCCCCGTTCAAAAGTGGGTATTTTGCGACCCACGGGAACAGTGCATTTGCACTGTTACGTTGCTTTCGCATCGCCGTTTGCTTCGCGCCGAACCTTCTAAAAATCCTATATAGCTCTGTAAGTATTTTCCAAACTCTACTTTTAGATTTAATTATATTTTACTCTTGCAATAATTTATTTGGTTGGTTTGCTGATTCCGGACTGAGTCCGAGGAGTTCGGGGGTCGGATGGATGGAGGACGGAGTTGCTTGTTTTATTGTGCTATGGTTGATTTTATTTTTCGAGCATTGAAATTTGCATTTACATGGCGTATGCATGTGTATTTTATTTAAATTGAGAAAATCCTATTTTATTGGCGTAAATGGATTTTTGGGAGTGTGCGTATCACGAGCCCAAGCCGGGATGGGTTATTATCTCGGTGGAGCTCCTCTGGTCACTCGGGAGTGGATAATACTGAGTGACATCCCCTGGGTTGTCGCTGGGCGACGACCGGATCGCACGATACGGTAACGCTGTCGTGTCGACTCCGTGGTTCCTAGAGTGGCGGGGACTAGAGGATGGCCTGGCCAGGTACGCGCGAGATGGAGGCGCGAGTCTGGGCATCACTCGTGTAGGTGTCACACGCGTAGACGTTACCTGCGGTGTGGCACAGAGCCAGAGTGTGCGGATGATCCCTAGGGGAGATCATGGTGCATGCATAATCGGTTGGTTTTTATGGTTTTCGGATACGGGCCATTTTCTGGGAAAATGGCGAGGATGTGTTGAGGACTTGTGATCCATTTTCTGGGAAAATGGTGGTTTGGGCCATTATCTGGGATAATGGCGAGGCTTGGTTTTAAACGGTATGTGTGGGCCGTTATCGGGGATAATGGCGAGGTTTGTTTAAATGATATGTTTTTGAGCCAAGTGGGTTTTTGGCGTGCGTGGAAAAAAATATGGTTTATGAGTTTTGTGCATTGGCATTTATTCATGCATATTGTTTGAGTTTAATATGCTTTTATCTAGTGGTGTTTGGATTTTACTTACCTGCGGCACCATTTTGGTATCGTAGATTTTGGTGCAGAGTTCGAGGAGGAGGAGGAGGCTGAGCCCGAGGATGCGGCTCCGCCGGAGTTCTGAGTTGAAGTTTATGTTTTGTAGTTGGCTTTGAAACAATATTTATGACTTGTAATATTTTATTATGTATCTTTGAACAGCTTTGTATTTTATTTAAGAAAAAATTCTGGTACTTAATTTTATGACTTTGCTATCCGCTGCGTATTTCCTTGTGCACATTTGTCGCTTGCACACACTTGACACTCGTCGATAGGATGGTGACCCGGGTTGTCACCATCCGGACGTCTCGAATTCCCCGTGTTGGTACGTGGGGATTTGGAGGCGTCACAAATTAAGTTAAACAATGGGCATGGAGAGAGTCTGATTATATATGGGACTCTTCTTAATCGGCTTTGTTAAAAGATTGGTGATGCTTTGGATTTGCAAAGAAGGCTGGTGAAGGCAAAGTGTGAGTTGAGTGTGGTCACTTTCAGCATGATTGTTGATGCTAATTGCAAAGATTGGCTGATGAATTAGGTGATGAAAATGTTCTTGGAGATGATTTGTTTGTGTATTTATTTGAACCATGTTGTTCACAGTTCTATGATTGGTGGATTTTGCAGTTTAGGTTGATTTAAAAAAGTTGTGTTGTTTGATGAAATGGCCTGTATCAGGACTTTGTCTTTTGGACCCGATTGGTGGGTCCAAAACATCGATTCATTAGTATCATAAGATGGATTTCAGTGATTGAAAGAGAGGAGGCAAGTTGGTGTAGCTGCTTGGGTGTTGTAGACACAGTAGGGGATGGCGAGAGGTTTAGCTTTTCCAATTCATGATATTTAAACAGTACATTTGGAATGATTTAGATGTGGTAGTGCAAGTAAGGTGTGTTTAAGACTCAATTTTTCACATAGGAAGAAACTGCCTTCTGGCACGCTTTTCTAATAGCAGGCTGGGTAAGTTGAAACCAAAACTTCAGAAGTGATCTGATAATGAGTTAAAGTTTGGTCAGATATGTGAAAGTTCGATGGTACAATAGCAAGTCGGGAGTTAATCCTTAGGGAAATCAATTTAGATTGCATTTGGGTGTAGAGAATATTTGAGATTATCTAAGATATTTTCGTACGAATGAGAATATACTCATCCCAAACACAACTTATTTCATCTCAATTAATGAGATCTACCATTTTTCCAACTTCCCATAATAAGTTAAACATATCTCAACTTACTTCGTATGTCCAAACTTGTTACTATTCACCTTTTCAATAGGACCCACACTCTTACACAAAATTCACTCAAATATCTTAACTCACTACTATTTACAGGTATTTTCAGATATTCTGAAATACTTTTTTATTATAGATAAGAGTGAAAATATGGAGAGACGAAACTTATGCAAAGTAATATATTGTGGGGGAATGCTTTGGTTACTAATAGTTTGTGACTAATTTATTTTCTTCAGGCGCCGCAGTTGGAATGAGAAATTGGTTGCGCATAACTTTCGCAATTGATCGTTCAACTCTTGAAGATGGACTCGAGAGAATTAAAGCCTTCTGTCAAAGGCATGCCAAGAAAAAATAAGATCTATTAGAAGTTACAAGATTGAGCAGTGGTGATCAACAACTATGCGTTGGATCTCATGTTCAAGCAGATTTCTCTTAGTGCTTTTCATGAATTTCAATAAAAATAATTGTGATGGGATTTGTTAATAAAATTCTCTCTTTGATGTTTTGCTACTCAAGCAAGACATAACAGAGGGAGGACGATGATCGGCAACTTCTTGTTGCATGATCTTGTATTGTTATTGAATCCCGTGTTGGTCAACATCTCGTTGCATGATCCTTACTGTTATGCAATACATGAAAAATAAGATTTCAGTCAATCATTTTGTTGAATTGACTAAGGTCTCGTTTGGGAATCCATCTCATTCCATCCATTCCCATATAATATTTTTATTAAACTCTTTTTATTTCATTTTCCAAATCTCAATAAAACATTTTAATTCAAACTATTTCATTACTATTCATAAACTATTTTACTACTATTCAAATATTTCTCATCTCATCTATCATTCCACAAACAAGGAATAAGACTTTTCTTCCGTGTTTGTTGTGACCATGAAAGCTAACATATTTATAAACATTCAGTTATGCATGCATGATACAGAATACTCTCACGTATGGTTACGTTTAATCAATAAAAAATATTTATAAATATCAATAAATTGTATCAAAATTAAGAATAGTAGGCACCCTTTACACATAGCTCCATGAGTTTTTATTTACTACTGTAGATATATATATATATATATATATATATATATATATGGTCTGCATTACATTTTTGTAATTTTATTCTGGGAATACAATGCTCTAATATCTCTTGTAAGTACTCAACCTCATGGCTATGGAGTTATGTTTTAGCAAGCTTTAATGATTGTGTGAACATGTGAGTTCGTAGTTTTGTAAAAATATAAGTTCTGTGCTTAAAAAAGATTTATTATAATTTTTTTGTATACTTGTCGTAGCAATGCCAAGTAAAATGTGTGAAACATTTTACGACTAGGCTTACTGTTTTAAGCCAAGGCATTACACTAGCAATTTCTTTTTTAAGGGTGGCCAACTTTTCGATCTACTATATGATACGTTTTTGTAAAAATTTTTTTTAAAAAATAGACGTATAATCTTAATTTCATGAAAAATCATAAAGATATAATTACATATAAAACTATATCAAAGTATATCTCAATAATTTATTACATACATAGAGAAATAAAATTCTAGAAACACAATTTAATAGTTGTTTCAAATTATGATGACAATGTTTCATACAATGATATTCATATATTGTTATTTTTGTAATAAAATATTTAGAATTTGTTTTTTTCATAGAAACTATCAAGCGATTGTTTAGACGTAAGACCATATTTTATTCTAGTATATAAATTAATTTATCAAGTCTCATGTAAAATCTAGATGTTTTTGTATCACATTAAGCATAAAATGTTGCAATTAAAACCTTAACTATTTTTTTTTCTTTTCAATGAAATCTAGAAAATAAAACTTCTCAACTATTTTCACATAGATCATCAACTTTAAATGATGTTTCTTGTATTTTCACTTTGAATTCTATATTAAGAAGTCTAATATTGTATAATAAAAAATTTTGGGGTCCATATCAATATGTTTATTATTTCTCCTAAGCTTATATTTAATTTAATTTTGATCGAGCCACATTGTAACACCCCGCTCCCCTAGGGTTAAGAGCGACGTCATTTTTAGAAATCTTAGTAGGAAATCATAATAAATAAAATCGTGTTCTTTAAAAATATTGACCTTGAATTTTTTAGAAATATTTTTAAAGTCCAACTATTGACTTTGACTTTAAAAGTATTTTCTTTTATTTTAAAGGAAGCACTAAGTATAAAGGTTCCTAATAATAAATAAAATCATTCAAAATACTGAAAATATAAAATAGACTATGCGGAAGCACTCATTAAAATTTCTCAAATTTTGTTACTAATAAAATCATAACTTAAAAGTTTTGTTCATGATCTAGGCCCTACAACTCTTCATTGGGCCAATTCTCAACCTACAACTTTATCTTCATAAATATTTTTACTTGGTGTGATTTAAAAACATGAAATAAACTGAAATGAGACGTTGAAGACTCAATAAGAAATTTATCATAACGTAAATATACTAAACGTAAGGTTTTTTTTATCAAATATTTCATGTTGAGAATTTAAAATCATGATCTACGTTTGCTTATGACATGCGTGACCTGTATTGAATTATCTGACTTATTATACTTATCATATTGGCCAAGACACTTAAGTTACCCAGATGACTAACATAAGAGGGGAGGTGAATTGAGTTGTACTTAAAAATTAACAATTATAAATTAAATACACAATATAAAATATAAACAAAATACGAAATAACAATAAATATAAAGAGTAAGGGTAAGAGAGAAGTAAACTTAGTATGTTAACGAGGTTCGGCCCACTGTCTACGTCCTCGCCTCAAGCTACCCCTTGAGAATCCCCAAATTCACTATTCAACTTCATTTAGGTAGAGATAGAAACCTAAAACACCTTTGAACAACACCACTACAAAGGATCCGTGTAGAACACCCTCTACACTTGCAATCACTTTACATATAGTGATTCAACTATTTCCTATGTAGAACACTTTCTACACGCACAAGGGTTATACACACCCTTTTACTGATATAAGAGCTGATAGTGGGTAGGTTATCAGAAAACACTTCTCAATGAGTGAAATAAAAACAATACAACACAAACTATATCTCTCAAAATGAACAAGAGTTAAGGCTCAATGCTTAGAGAAGAGAGAATGAAAGCTTTGAATGAATGTTGTATGCTCTTAGTGTTATGAATGTGAAGCTCTCAAATGATTTATTTATAGGCATATGAGACTTCATATTCAAATTTAAAAAGATTCACATGTCAAAGACAACATCATTCACTTTTCAAAAATTTTAAATCTAATCTTTTTACATATGACAAAAGCAGCGCACTTTACTTTTCAAATTTTTCAAACAAGATTATCTACCTTTTGCATAAGTCAAAAAAATATCAATCACTTTTAAAAATATTCAAATAAAGCATGCACATGTGAAAGATGACAATCAATCATTTTAATATTTTCAAAATTTTCAAACAAAATCATATACTTTTTACATAAGTAAAAAATAACATTAATAATTTTTAAAAATATTCAAATAAAGTATACACATGTGAAAGATGATAATTAATCATCTTTAATATTATCAAAATTCAAACCTTTAATCATGTCATACACATGTGAAAGATAATAATCAATCATCTTTCAAAATTTTCAAAATATTCATGCACATGTTGAAAATGTATTTTAATGCTTTATGATAGAATATTAATTTTGAACCTTAATCTTAATTTCAAATTTTTAAGAGATTTATAACATTATTATATGACTTTAATGTGAACTTGTTCCCTTCTTGCTTATGCTTGGTTTCTTGATGTGCTTGACTCCATTATGTAGACAACTTGAGTTTGAGACTCCTTTATTCTTTGAATTCATTTGTTATCATCAAAATCTATGTGTAGATATATAATTACACAAAACTTAAAACCTTGGATTCAACGCATGTGTGCAAGGTTTAAGGTTGTGCACCGGGCTTACATCTTGTGGCCACAAGAGGAACTATTGATTTTGTAACGCTCCGATCCTAAAGGTCCAGGGAATTAACTCATATTATCTAAAATCATCTCCTAACAACAAAATATATACATTCCAAATTCTCTATAAAGCATAAAAAATATTTTTACAACCAATAACTTTAATATAATTACTCTTAAGACACCATGATAATCCTCCTATGGGTGTTTTGAAATTGAATGTTGATGGCGCCATGTTTTATAATCAACAGAGAGCTGGGATAGGTGCAATCCTGAGAGATTATAGAGGGGAAGTTATTATGGTAGCAAGTAAGATTGAAGGTGAAGTCAATGATTCTTCTGATATAGAACTTTTGGCTATGTTTTGAGGCTTGCCACTTTGTGTTCATCAAGGCATACAATATATTATTTTTGAAAGTGATTCTCTAATGATGGTTAATGCGATAAAGTCTGGTGGAGAGTCAATGGCCACACAAGAAAATGTCATATATGAAATCAGAGACCTGATGAAGAAGTTTAACAACTGCACAATATAACACATTGGGTGTGACGACAATGAGGCAGTTCACAAGCTGGCAAAAGTTTTTTGGCAAGTGAATGATTTTTGTGTGTGGTGAGACTCTTTCCCTTCTTGTATTTCACAAATCATTTGGTCTGAGAAACAGTAAGTATGAATGAATTGTTTTTCCATATCCAAAAAAAAGAAAGTGAATCCTTGAAAAAAGAAAAATGATATTTGCAGTCATAAAGTTCGCAAGCACAATAAACTCATTTTGGAAAAAATAATAATTATGGAACTCATGAAAAAATTAATTTATTAATGATAGATCGCACCCTTTTTTGAAAGCAAAAATTCTACTTACAACCAACCTAGGGATTCCCCGCATCACTGCGTCCTACTTGGCACATTTCAAAACGACGTTGTTTCTAATTTAATTCAAATGAAGACGAAGTGGCCTTCATCCCAGTCGAAACCCTCATCCTCATGAAGTGGATTCTCTTCGTCTTCTCCATTCCCATCTTCTTCCCCACGAAGGCAACTTCCATTGAATCGAAACCCTCTTCTCTGTCCCAGTCGACTTCATCTTCTACACGAAGCCAGTGGGTCTTCGTCTTCTCCATGAAGCCAGTGAGTTTGTCTTCGAAACCTTACCTTTGTTCGTCAAAACCCCAGTCTTTGTCATTCTTTGATTTCATTTTCATCTTCATCTTCTCCCTATTGAATCACCCATCGCTTGGTTTCTCCCTTCTACTTCATCTTTGAAACCTCCATCCCAATCTAGCATTTTTCCTTCTCCCCATCGAAACCCTTCATCTTTAGAACCCCTATCCCCATCATCTTTGTCTTCTCCATTGCCTCACGAAGCTATAGCCCACGAAGCCCCTATTGTCTTCTCCATGATCACAATTTTGATATAATTTTTGCTAGCATTCTCCCCAACCAAACAACAAAGAGAAGTAGAATTTCAATCTTGAAGTATCGTGCAAATTGATTTTCAACAATTGAAACAAACGAGTCTCCTATATTGTCAATACAATACCCATTACATGAATTTGATAAATTAATTGATTTACAATGAATAGGAAGAGAGAGACTTTGGTATCTCAATGGGTCTCATAAAGCTCCTAAAGACGCTTCTTAGAAAGCCCCATTTGGCCTCCAAATTTATTTTTTTTTCAAACCGTCATGAGCTTTGTTTTATTTTTGTCGAGCACCGGTTTCGGGTGTTTTTCAATCACTTTTAATCCTCGCCGAAATGGATATAGGCGTTTTCAGCCACTCCAAATGCTTTGCAGAAAATGGTTAGTCCGTCCTTCTTTCTTTAGTCCAATCCTTTCTTCTTCCTTCAATCCCTCTTCTTTAGATGCTAGTTCTTCTTCAGTCGCTGGTTCAAATGTTGAGATGCTATTTCTTTTTTAGTCGATGGGTTGCTTGTTTTTTGTCATTTTTTCTATTTTTTTTATTATTGTCAGAGGCTGACGTGACAGTTGCTACATCAGTTAGTTCATTACAAGAAAAATGACTTTTTGCGTCACTTAAATTAGATGTAAAAAATATAAAATTGTTGCATTTAATTTTTTTGCAATTATTTTATATTTTTTACATCTAATTTAAATGACGTGAAAATTTATTTTTCTTCTAATGGTTACACGGCTGTTCTTATTGTATATAGAAGAACTGTTTAAAAGGAATGTACGTTAATTGCAAAACCCAAAACTATATCTAAAGTTACTTTAACCAAAAAAGGAAAATTCTACTCTTCATCCAGTTTTCCTATCACAGGCCACACGAAGGCTGATGTGGCAAACCCGGTCAACTTACCTTCTGGTTCAGTGGTTAAATCCAAATCCAAAAATCCCTATCCCTCTTCCTCTCCCCGTGAATCCTCTAAGGAAAAATCCTTCGATGATTTCATCTTCCCCATCTGAGAACTTCCTCTCCCCGTGAGTCTCCACTTGCGATTTGAGAAATCATCACTCTCTCCCGTGATGGTTTCATCTTCCCCCATCAGAAATCATCACTTTCTTCTTTGCTAATTTTGGGCCTAACGCAACCACATTTGTCATGCCAGCTGAGATTTTCCCAGCCAGATTACGGTCTACTTGCCACGGCATATTTGCAGCATCGGAAAAGCTTGGAGCCATTGTGGGTGCATTTGGTTTCTTGTAAGGCTTCCAGTGGGAGACTAGGAATTACAAATGATTTTATGGAATATAACTACTAAAGTTCCAGTCTCTTGAAGAAAATTTGTCCAAGGAATGAAAGGGAAAATGTGGAATACATAGCTGCAAAATATTCAGGTTCTTGTTGGAGACTTTTCTACTCGGTTTGCTCGCAAAACTTGAGACATTGGTGTGTGCATTTGGGTTCTCGTATTTCTCTTTAAGACATTTTCTCTTGTGAAACCTGAAGCAAAGAGGCAGAGAATGGTGGAAATTGGGGAGGGGAAGGTAAGAATAAGAGCAATTTTTGCTGTTTCTCATACATCTTTAGACATGTTAATTTACGTGCCAATATACATGGAGTTTCTACATATCCTTTTACAGGTAAATCCTCTGGAGACCAACTTTCATAAGATTACTTATACCAAGAGTTTCCAGATACCACTTTACAAACTCATCTTTTCACCCGAGAATCGGCAATCAAGAAGGAAGTGACTTTCTCCATTATCTCTATTATCAGATAATATTAGCCTAAAACTAATGTGCCTCAAAGATGTCAATTTATTCACGGATAGTGCAATGCTATGCTGTGCCTTAGAACTATTTTGTAAATTTAAAAACCATAGCACTCTCCAAGGAAGAAAACTCTAAACAACAGAGACTATTCAACGAGTACGGTCTCTAAGAGCATTGGTAATGGCCTAGCCATTGCCCAATGCAAGTTTAAATTAAAAGCAAAAGTGAGAAAGTCTCCCTGCATTGGCCTCGCTATAGAGGAAAAGTTTAAGATATTTGCTACAGTAAATGTTAGGAGCTCTCTATGTCTAGTGAGTCACTGTACAAGGATCAAGTGTTTGTTTTAATATTGTTCTACCTGCCGCTTGCTCTTCCCTCGATTTTTCTCTCTCTTCATTTCCGAATCCCTCCCTTTCATCTTTCTTTTCTTTCTTTCTTTCTCCCGAAACGCCCTTCCCTTCTTCGACCTAGGCTTCCCCCTTCTCTCCCTCGCTCATTTCTTCGAGACCCAAAACGAGATTCTCTCTATCAATGATCCAAACTCTAACAAATACTTTCTTTTTTTTTGCTATCCGATGCTCTGATCCAATATACTTCACGCGGTGGATCTGATTCGCGAGGTGTGTTATTTTTCTTATACTTTTCATCTTATTCTTCTTATTTTTTGCATTCTGATATTTGTGCTTTTTTTTTTGTTGAAAATTTTTTGAGCTGATTGATCTATTTGTTTTGGTAGTGTAATATGGGCGTGGAAGAGACCCTACCAGCGACCAGAGTTTGAAGGTTGTGAATTCTGGCCCCTGGGTGAGTTGTAACAGCCCGCCTCTCCGACGATCCAGTCATCCCGTCGTCTTGTTCCTCGATTACAAGCTGTCCGCAAAGCCCCACCTCTCCTCCGACTTTCATTTTTTTCGTGAATCATTTCGTTGCGATCGGGTTTAAATCTGATTTGAGTTGGCTTTTGGATCTTTATCGAGGTAAAAGGTTTTAGTTTAGAACCATGAATATAATACCAACGCTGGATTTATTTCCAGAATCGATCTATGATTAAAAAAAAAAAAGATTGATCTATTTGTTTCATCATCTTTCTTCGTACCAGATCTGGTTCAATTTGAATTTATTTACCTTTATTTTTTCCTAGTCGTGTGCCTTTTTTTTTTTCTTCTTCTTCTTCTTCTTCGGATAATAATCGTTTTTTTTGGTTTTAAATTAATTAGTGTTCTGATTCTTCTTCTTCGGGTGGGTTTGTGCATAATTGCAGATAATATTTGCAGGTTTGAGAGGTTACGTCTCATACTAAATGTAATCGGTAGTTTCTCTTAAATTGACATCTTATTTCACTGGGGTTGTTTGTTGAGAATTAACGGTTCAAAATCTGTATGGTGCTGTTGTAGTAATGATGCTTCTAGAGGTCTTTTGCTTCTAGAAAAGTGTGAAGGGCATCTATTTTAGTTGCTCTAATGTTGGCCGTTTAATGTTCAGGAAGTTTGTGCATGCCCTTCTTAATTCAATTCAATTTAGTTATTCAATCAGAGTTGTCGATGCTTGTGCATTTTTGTGGAAGTCTAGTAGCCTGTTTGTGCATTATTGGACATTAGTTGATTGAAATTATGCAAAACAGGACACACACACACACACACACACACACACACACACACACACACACACACACACACACACACACACACACACACACACACACACACACACACACACACACACACACACACACACACACACACACACACACACACACACACACACACACACACACACACACACACACACACACACACACACACACACACACACACACACACACACACACACACACACACACACACACACACACACACACACACACACACACACACACACACACACACACACACACACACACACACACACACACACACACACACACACACACACACACACACACACACACACACACACACACACACGGACACACCAGAATTTCATGAGCCTTGTTTATCTTCTTTGCATACCAGATCAAACTTCTTTGTTTTTTGCTACCTTTGTATTAAGGCTTATCTTACATCCTACATGAGCTATGTAATGATAAAAAAATTCATGTTTTTGAGGTAATAAGATCAAACTTATTTGATAATGGGTGCCATCTGATTGAGTCCCAAAAAGCAAACTGGCTGATAAGTCATATGTAGTTGAATTATAATTTCATGCATGATCACATCCCGTTTACAAAAATTCGTGTGAATGCAATAGCAAAAACCGTTGGATAATAATTGTTGTGTGAATGCAATAGAAAAATTATAACTTGAATTATTCTTGTTGGATAATAGTTGCAGTTGATCCAGCTGATGTGAATGCAATAGCAACAATTGTCAAGAGAGCTCTTGCAACCTATGGCACCCCTGCTTTGAAAGAGATGATCCAGAATTGCATGGCCCAAGATCTTTCATGGAAGGTCATTATGATATTAACATGCCGGAGCAAGAGCCGGAGCTCATTCATCATATTAGCAGTGGGCATTTCACCTCATTCCAGTGCCAATTTGTGAGCAAGAGCAACATGCCTGATGAAGAAGTCATTACTGTTTTGCAATTTTACATTTGGAGGGTTACTAATGTTTTGAAGCTATGTATACATGAGTGACACAAATTGCTGTTATGAACCAAAGAACAGGTGGTTTTTGGTAGTTATTGGTTAGTAAAAGTTTTAAGCAGTATGTAATAGGCCAATTTTAAGTAAAAATTAAATTATTAATCAATATATGAAATGTATTTACAAAATATTAAAAAAAATTTTTTTGTAAAATATTATTAAAATATATAATATTATATTACTATTTTGACTTTAAAATAGCTAGTTCAATGTAGATTAATTTAACCAAAAATTTTGGCTATAGTCAAAACTTGAAGTTCTAGCCAAAATTTAGACTTGACGGTGACTAGGCCATTGCCAATGCTCTAAGCACTTCAAGATCCATCTCCATGGGGTTAGTGGCTTGAATCTCATAATAGACACCATCCAGCTCTCGTCTGATGGCTGGGTTCTCGTCGATCAGTCGTAGCTTTTTTGTCGGAGATCCTAGACGGTGGTGGTGAGGTGAGGGGGGGGGGGGGGGGGGGGGGGGAAGAGAAGAACGG